>OX940974.1:71834999-72244999 GCA_954871275.1 Leptopterna dolabrata | reverse complement strand
GATTCACGCAATTCACTTTAAGCTCCTCAGTAGAAATACGTTGATAGTTGTGTCATACGTGAATGCTTTTTGTTGTTCGAATGATATTTCATCTTATTCTTATAGCCATAACTTTGCCATATTCTCTGGATTTTCAGTACAACATAAATTTATTTTGGAAAGCTACCTAGGATATCGAGATTTTCAAAATGAAGACAACGTAATGAACAATTTGGTAGAATAACCGGATAAAATGCAGGTACGCTTCGATAATTTAATCTTTGTTTTCCATCGCGCTTGCTTACAGGTAATAATCTCTTTATAAAATATCTAATGCAGATTAAATTATTTTGCTTTGTGCAATAACAATGGATTCAATGAAGTTGGATTAAAATGATATTGAAACGCTGTATTGGAAGCTCCAGGGAATAAAAAAAAATGTATGGGCTCCTAGTCGCATTACATTCATTATTTACTAGCATACATGACGCTTATGGTACCCACCTACGTACCGATCTGAAATGTTCTTCTCAGGCTCACCGAAATAGCTTGTCGGATCCGTTATGGAGCTTAAAAATGTGAAGGTGCAATAGACAAACGTCTTCTACTTGTACTAATATTTTAATCCAAAACGGTTTCGGCTTATTAAGCCATCATCAGTGGGTCTTGTTGCTGGTTTGTCTTCCAGATGTGAAATAAGTTCCAGACATAAATTATAAACCAAAAACGGTTTGGATCATACTATTTGAACAAGCAGAAGACTCTGTCGAACCTCCTCCTTTATGAATGATAAGAACTTTACAATATCGCGGGATCAACAGCAATATTATACTGAGATGATCCTTGGAATCTTGAGTCATGTCGTACAACTTACAGATACATGAGCTCTGTCATTCAGATGTCGACCATAGAATGCGCCCAGCCGGAATTTCTGGTTCTGGTTTGAGGGATATTAGGAAGAACCACCAGTTGAATGCTGATGAATAGGACGGTAGCTACGTAGTAATTGCGATCGTTAAAATTATGCCTAGGCAAAGAGTTGAATGAACTTTATATTTCTTTAACTACACAACAAAGCAGTCTGGAGTTATGGATAATGCATACTGCCTTCCAGCGATGATACCTGAGACATTTTCTTTTAAACTTTGGTGGATGTCCACAATAGATGCTCATGACCGCTCACGAGACTGTGAGAATAGGTAACTCAAAAATTGTAATTTTTGAGTTTGAGTAATTAGACTGGCGATATTGGACTCAAGTAAGAGTAGGAAAATTTAAACATTAAACTAGTTGTAAAAGTGGTAGACTGTGGATGAAAATTTGATAACCAAAAACTGTTTTCCTTTTGTCTTACCTGAAAAATGAATATGTGAAGGATTACCTACTTAAGTTGTGACAAAATGGCCCCTTCCTCAAGATATTTTCCCACCTTTACATTAAGATACCGTACAGTATTCGAATCTCATTTAAAATATTCACTCATTCTAACTAACAACCAGACAAGACACAAAAACAAACAACAATGACAAAATTGTCGGCCAACCCCGATTAAACATTACCACTATCAATAACCCTCAATTATTGACAGTAGGTAAGGAATACACATTGCCTCCGACTTTAGGACTCATTATATTGTCGCTAGTTTAGTTAGGACGAGCGTGGAGCGTTAAGTATTATTATGTTGCAAAAGAGAGAAGTCGTAAACGTGGTAACATGGTTCCTTGAAATTCTCTATTTATTAATTCGTAATTTATTCGTTATATTTTAATTAGAGAGGTCGATAGATTTACTGTTGGCTACAACCTTGATTCAATGTGAAATGAATAACCCGAGCGACATTTTACAACATACCTACCTATGTTGTTATTTATTTTTTCTTCAATCGATTGGGCACGTTTTTGACATTTTTCATGTGATTTCAATCAAATTTTTTTTTTTACGTTAAGTAGTAATATGTTAGACGCGTATAGTCTGCTTAGCCCGGTGTACACAAGAGACGGAGAATAAGGGATATAAAATGGTTGATTAGTACTTATTGTGTCACGGATACTGTGATATGACAGTTGACAAAATGAGAGAAGAAAATTCAAGGGCTTATTTCATCTGATCATTATTTCTACCCAACCCGCCCATTTATAGTATTGTAAGAATTCACAACAATTCAACAGTCACCAACAGTCCGTTCTATATCCAAAACTCAACAACAACTTTTGTGAGATCAACACAATATTCGTAACTACATAAAACATCTACCTGATACTTTAGTGGGATCACCACAGTATTCAACCATCATTGCGAGTGAAACTGTACGGAACGAGTGTGTGAGTGTGTTTGTACTTAGATGTTAGTCGTTTCTCATAGGTACGTTTAGTTCAACACCTATTTAAAAAACATTTTCAAAAAATGAACGAAAATGGACATGGATGATTATTCATATAGCGTTAGGAAAGTGAAAAAATCCATTCATTAATAATCATTATCAGTGGATGATGTACCAATAAACTATGGCGTTGTTGAAATATTTTACTGTAGACCCTGAATGTGATAATACTTTTAATATCTTGGTGATAAAGATCATTATATAAGCGGTAAGGGAATAGCGATGTGAAGTGACAGGGAATGTTTTTATTACATAAGTACGTGATTACCTTTATATATTTGTAAAGTTTTACATTCGTTATTTTATTCATAAAGAAAGTGTAGGCTTTTAACCTTGTGTTATTCAGGGTGAACCGGTGTGTATATTTGTTCTTTTGTACTGCGTTCGATTCAACATGAATAAATATTAGTTTGCTGTTGGTATCTTATTTGGTCATTCTCTCACTTACCTTAACCAGTGGGTATGTTACTTGAGATATTTGTTATCCAAACATTGTTGGGTAGCATTCCGTGTGTTATAACAAAGAGGACTGATATGGCTACGAGTTACGTACTACAGGTAAGTACCTACCTACCTATATTTATAAGGCTATCCTCAACCTCTCGGGGTCTGTTCTCGCTTCATAATTACAAATTACAAACTACAAATGCTCGTTATTACGTTACGGGATTACAAATTTTGTATGCTCGTTTTGATTGTTATGCCGTCATCTAAAAACTTCAGAATGGGAGATAGGACATGATGGTGGGTATACCAGCGAGAGGAGTTTCTCGCGGCTTTGGGAATATCAAGGCAGTTTGGTTGTGACTGATGCCTACCCCTCATAATACAAGCGTTCAAGTTCACTGAAATACCTTGGTACGTAACTTTTCATTCAGAACTAAGCTTCGACCGGTTCACACTGACTCATTCTTTTCATCACCCCAGTTAGTTACATAGAGTAAGTAATAACTTTGCCAAGATTTGGTGAGATCAAAAGTTGCACAGATTGTTCAGCAGGTAGGAAGGTGATGCATGTACCTAGTACCTACTTATTACAAAGGACATGCATTGTATATGAATCATCGTGGTTCTGAACTAAAAATGGCCATGTAGGTAAGTAACATTTCTTGATTCATTTCAAAACAAAAACATCTCCCAAACATTTCTTGAAAAAAGCTTTGTGTTTGTGCTGAGGAAGTGAAAAGTTCTAAATTTTTCGTTGTGAAAATTGTTTACCTGGGGTCCACCTACCTATAGGAAGCTAAAGTGTTTTCGCCTGTCTCCGTCTGTATGGTTTTTTAGAGAAACTACTCAACGGGCTCATTCCTGAGTGATCAATTCTTGTAAACCTCAACTACTGACGTTATCAGAATTCAGAAGGTCCTACCCGGGGGGCTGGTGCGTGTTGTGTGTGTGGGGGGGGGGGGGGGGCTGGACCTATACGGTCCCAGCAGCCCTTTCAACCCCCTCCCCTCTCGACGTCCCTATACTAAACACGAACTGGTATAATCCATAGTTCACAAATCGTTTTACTTTTTTCTTCTTAAGCAAAAGGGCACCTATGTAATAAAATTACTTTTGGTGCAATTTTTTGAGATGAAAATACTAGTGACAGATTTTTAGGAATGGGTGATTCAGAAATTTACATTTTTGAATGAGAATCCGCACTTGAAACCCCGTATTTGCCGATTTCAGCTCGAAACCGAGTAGCATGGCAAAAATATAGCAACTAACCGCAATGGACGTCAGAGCTAAAGGGCCTTAGGGTTTCCTATTGACGGACTAATAGTAAGGGGGAGGAGGGCCTTTTACAAGGTATATGACCGGCATTTTACGCTCTTTTCAAATTTTTCACCCACTTGCTACCACTGGATACCCCTCAATAGTGCACCTTGGCCTAAAAGAACCTGAGTAAAATAAAACACGGGGAAATCATGACTACACTCATGGGTTCGAAATTAAGCAGTTTTTCCCTCCAATCGCTATCGACTGATGAGGAAATTATTAGCCCGGTAGGTAGGTACCGGGTTATATTATTCGGGAGAAACAACGAATACAATTATATGGTTTCCAAAATTACTGGCATCCATTGACGTCACACTGAGAAGTTCTTCCTCCGCGCAGCAGTTTGGATGTTACAAGAAACATTAATTGCAATCAGTTTTACGGAAATTTTCTTCCTTTTCTCCCTCCCGCCATACTCCTGTTTGTTAAGATTCCACCTCCTCTTCCTTTTCACCCTCTTCAGCACACATCAACTAGTAGGTAATACCATCAACTACCTACTTAATTATACCAACACTTCGTAAGTATGTTTTTGTTCGTTTCGTTCTGATCACCCATATAGGTAGGTACTGCTGTAATTTTAGATAGAAATAATTGAATGCACTCTTAGAATTTTAGAGCAGAACTCGAACAAACTTTATTTCCCATGGCTGCCAACATTTGAAATTTAATACTGATGAGGCTGGCACAACTTAATGCATAGTTTGCCCTATCAGTGCTTTGCTCTGAGCTTTACAAAAAAAATCTCCCCTCCCCCCCCCTCCCAAAATTGCTTCCCCCATGTTACAGCAGAATCATAGAATGTTTTAAGCAAGCATTAAAACACAAACATTTCCAAGATTAATCCATGAAGGGTTTCAACAAATTCTGCCACTCACTGCAATTGTGTAAGTCTTGGAGGTATCCCGGAGTTCTACGTTCCAGGCCAGATCTTCTTGGGATTTCCAGGGTTTCTCCAAGCGGCTTTCTTGTCTGGCGGTTCAGCGGGTGTTCCAACTTCCAGGTCAGGGTGCATACCTGGTGAAACGTTTTGTTGGTGATCTTGCTGATCCCTTGTTGATGGTTGTGAACCGTCTAACTCTTCGTCCTAGTCAGAGCTGAAGGTGACTAGGTACCTTTCTTGGAACTTAGCTACTCCTCAACTGGTCTACATGTCTCTTGTAGACATAGCCGGTGTCAAGCTTGACAACTTAATGAAGAAAACCCAACCCTTCGACAATAACCCCTGGCCACTCAGCTTCCTATTGTCATAACAGTGTGCCAAGACTCTGTCTTCAATGATGAAGTTCCTTGTATCCGGTTTATAGTGTTGATGTTCGAGTGGTTTTTTCTGCAGGATTAATAGCATCCATCCGAAGTCTAAGCGTTTTAGATAAAGCTCGGCTGGAGATTGACCATCTGATTGGGGGAGGGGGATCTTCGCATGCATGTTCAAAGGGTTCATGTTCCATTACGGACACCTCTCTCTGCCAGCCCATTGGTGGCTGGGTGTCTGGGGACGGTGAACCTCTGTGCAATACCGTTAGTTGAACAAAACTTCTCAAACTGTTCACTAGTGAAGATGGCGGCATTCTGAAACCACTATCTTTGGATACCCATGGGTTGCGAATATGTTCTGGAGTAGTTCGATGGACTTCGAAGAAGAGGGGGCATCGTGGATGATTCGAACTTCCATCCAGTGTGACTTGGCATCTACTAGTATGAATGAGCTGGATTTTCCTTCTATTGGTCACGCATAATCTACATGAACCCTGTCCCAGTTTTCATTTGGTTCATCCAGGAGTGTGGGCCATTTGCTGGATTACTTTTGATAGCTACACAAGCTTTACACGCAGCTGCTGCCTTTTCGATTGCTCGATCGATGCCTCTCCACCTACAGCCGTTTTGACTCCAAATTCCAACCTATTCATTTTGAATGCACTCTTGTGGTTGTATCAGGCTACTTTCTCCAACCATTTTAACATGTGGGTACACCTTACATATAAATCGAGATGTCAAAAGTGTGTAGAATTACGGAATGAACTTAATATATATCTTATATTTTCGTGATAGGATAATACGTTGGCTGGAGTTGAGGGTTAACCGTGACCTTGAAGTCCACATAAAGGCGCACGTTGCCATCGGGATTTCGAACATCCACCAAGGCACCCCCAGTCGCTGTGATTAACCTATGGTACCCCCCCCCCCCCCCCCTTCTGCCTCCAAAGATTCGAGCTCTTTTTCCACTTTGTCTCTCAAGGCGTAAGGCACGCTCACGCGAGAAAATTTGCCTCGAATTCTCTATGAGAGAGCATGTAAAGTTTGGAATGCAACCAACTCTTGGGTCGAAAATAGAAGAACTTTCGAAAAACGTTACCAAGATCGCCGACCGCGTTGACTGGTTGTCTCGGGGACAGATGAGGCTAAAAGCTCTTTCAGCTCGATCCCCAATTGCCTGATCCAAGTTCTTCCTAGCAACAGAGTAAAACCTCTGGTGCGACCAGACATTCTGATACCTCACACTGACTCTTAATTTCCCGTCTGGAACAAAAATATTCGTATAGGATCGAAAAATGACTTGATATTTTTGAAGGAGACTCCTGAGATTCAGCTTCTGGTACCGACAGCGTGGGAGTAACGTTAACCCTGCGCCACTTTCGACTTCGGCTGTAAAAGGCTGGTTTTCTATGCTGGCGTTTACGAAATACTTTTCTGCATTCTTACTAGGCCCTAATTTATTTTCGAATACATCAATAATTTTATGTATGCAATCCATATTCATGGTAGGTAATCACCGACATCCATAGAATTGGTATTTGTTGGCCGGGAGGGTTTTTATGCGCACTTTTTGAACGTGGGTTGTTTTTCAACAGGACTTACGAAACAAGTTTTTAGTGTTTGTGCGGCACTCTGAAACCTTATGATTGTTCCTAGCACATCAGTGACTACCGGTTGCTTTCAACCATGTAGTCTGCTATCAGGCTTAGATGCTTCAAATGCCAATGCTTTTGAAAATATATCGTCGAATTTGGAAGTGTAAGACTGAAGTAGCTGTTCTCGATTAGGTATGTATACCTTGAATGAATTGTGCCCTCAGGAATGTGTTCGAAATATCTACCGCACATTTGCAGAGTCCCCAATATCGCGCCTTAGCAGTGTTGCATACTCGGTAATCGATTGACTAATATCTTGATAAGCGATAGGACCTTATACTGGGATACTAGAACTTCTTTTTCGACAGAAATGAGTTTCTAACTTCTCCATAACACCGTCATAACCCACTTCGGAAGGCGCTTCATGTGCAACAAGTAGGTACCTAGCTGATAATGATAGATCCAGATGGAATTCGCTAATATCTTTAGACAAGCAGCTTTATCGGATAGGTACTACGAACTTCATATTCAAATAGTTTTCGAATCATTGCCGGTATATTCTGAAAGACTCTTTGCTAGCCACATAATTTTCGAAAGGGGGAACCTGAGCTACATTGACAATAGCAGGCTGATTGGAGCTAGCTAAAACTGCCAATATTTTTGACGGTCTATCACTAATGACGTCCATCAGCTCCTTAAATTGCTTTGCATCCATAATTAAACGTAAAATGTTGCCTTCGAAACTCAAGAGGGGAAAACGCGCATCGGAAAAAGCATTGCACCCGGAAAAGCGGAAAAGCACCTGTTCATATGTTGAATTCCAGGTGTCGAAAAGACAGTTTATCGCAGGGAACTTGAATCGAACTTCCTGGACTCATAAACTTCCACTAAACAATTTTGAAGGGAACCGATTTAAAAGCCGCATCGCCAATTTTCTGCATTTTTAGGTAGCAATAATTGAATGCACTCGTTGAATTTTAGAGCAGAACTCTTAACAAACTTTATTTTCTAGGGCTGCTAACAGTTGCAATTTGATAATGATGAGGCTGGCACAACTTAATGCATAGTTTGCCCTATCAGTGCTTAATGCGAACTATACAAAAGGTACCTATATAATATTTTGTAATAATCAATAATATGTATATATCATTATTATTTCATTCATCAAATAAATGAAATAGTGGAACAAATATTAATAATAAAAAAGTTTAAACTAATTTATTTATTTATGTTTAATTTATTTTATTTTAATCCATTTTTTAAATTAACTTCCCTACCCACCATTCCTGTGAATGATTGTATGCAATGAGATCCGAATGGCCCATATACCTACAAATTAATGTTTCGTTTTTCTTGCATAAGCCAGCCTTAGTAAAGCAGGCTAATTACAATTATTCAGGTTCCCGCTCATGAATGTGGGTAAAAATGATTCCCCCTTTCAGTGAAGGGTGACCTTCAATATAGCATCTTACAAATGAAAAACCAGGTCATTTACAATTATTAGCCATTCACACTAGCAAATAGCAAACTAACCGAGGATCCAGAGGTTCTCAGCAAACTGACTGGCAACGATCGGGAAACCGGAAGTACTTGAAGGTAGGTAGGTAAGTGCTTGGGAAGCCGGCCAGATACTTGTTTACACCTTAAGTTCTGGCATATGAGCATGGTTGCTGTGCTAGAAATATTCCTCAAGATTCCATGAAGTATTTCCCGTCATGCATGACCTAATTGTATAAACTCAACCTACTATTAATAAATAAAAATAGGTACTGTCTATAAATTAACAACTAAATGATGAAGAATACTGTAATAATGTAGACAGTTGTTAATCTGTTGCTCGAAAAATAATGACATATAATAGAGAACAGAGATCATAATTTTGCTGTCGACACCTTAATTACACCCTCAGACAATCACACTTCAATAGGTAGTGTAAATTCCGAAATAGCATGAGTCGCGTGTACCTACGTGAATGACAGAGACAGGATAATTATTACGGAATAGACACAAAATATAATAGGTTTATTACGAAACTCGTCGCAATCATACAATGCGTAAGTAGAAAAACATAAAATAATGAGTTATTTCATCTTCATTTGTAGGTCGAATCAGAATAACATGAAAGAGTTATCTTAATTTGTAGCTCGAGTCTACTTTTCGCGCTATCATCAAATTTCGAGTAATCACACTTGAGGGCATCAAATAAACTGGGACACATTGGCAGGGAGCTAATTCAACTTCAATCAATGCGCAACAGTAGGCAGCCTAAATTATGTCACGTAAGTTCCCAAACTGAACTAGTTTTGAAACCGTTGTTTTCCATAACAGTGTGATCCAACAGTGGGTACTCGTCCAGTAGCTTCAGATGCTGCGATCTCCCAATTTTTTTCATCCCATGTCGTCCCGGGTCGCCGATAAAAATTCGGGAGTGTCTTCTTTGATCTTGGAGCCAGGTCAGCATTGTAGAACCGAACTCCGTATCGTAGAACATGTCCCCGACAATCAAAACGTCCACATCATCTATTCGCTGTGAACTGCCAAGGATGTTTTTATTCACAATGTGCACTTTCACAGCGTTTAGATGGGCGTTGATACTTGTAGCTTCACAGGCAACTTTAACAAAAGAATAATTGTTGGAGTCACGTGAATCATACAGCCTACTACACATAGGTAGTCATGGAGTAACATAAATTTCGATCAAGTGGGAAATAAACGAGGGAAATAAAAAAGATCAGAAGGCTTTAGGCCGGAATTACTGAGAGAAAAGAGGAAGGAAGATTAGAATATTCAGCGTACTTGGTATGAAATACTAATAAATAAGAAATGGGTGGAACCCTCTAACACCAAAACGAACTAGGTGGCCCGAGGTCAATCAGGTTTTGTAGATCGAGGTAGGTCTATGGCAAAAAACTTCTCTAACAGTCTTATGTCGCATCCCACTATAACTAACGCAGGTAAGTTCGTCTCAAACACTACCTCTTTTGAATGGTAGGTACCTATGTGATTTGTATGCGACCACCAACACCATAGATGACTTCTTAAATTGAATGCTCACCATACTTGTAATGGTGAGAGAGGTAAAACTAGCGCCGTTTTTGCGAACCGACCGCCCCTTTAGCCGGGTGTCAAAAAGGTGGGAAAGCGCCCAGATCCAGTATAAAATTGGACGGGATTTACATATACTGTCACACTCCTCCTCTTAAAAACAAACTTATTTGAAGAATAATAATTAGTATGTGAAGTCAATTGGCACGGGACTGAAAGTAGTTTGGAGCTGATTAAGGAATGGCTCATCTGAAAAACTCCAAAGCTTATAGTTTCCACCGTAATGGTACTACTGCAAATTTCTTATTTACTGGTGGAGAACTTAGTTCCATATAAATACCACATGGCGAACTAGGAAATAAAATGAACAAGGAGGAAAGTTGTTGCCAGAGGTTCTGGTTAAGGAAGATTCATCTGAACAACCTCTAGGTGACTAACCTCCACCACAAGATGGAATAACTGGACTTGCTTAATATACTCAACTTCGCGATTTTTAAATTGGCATTTTTCGTCTTCAAATTTGGGAACTTTTGCCCTTGAAAGAAGAAATATATAGGTATATGTAAGTAAGCATTTGATTTAAGGCTTTGTACGCCAACAATAGCTCAATTTGAGGAAGAAAATATAATAGAATAGAGAAAATGGAAAAATATTGAGCTCTAAAGGTAAATCGAATGGCCGAAATGCATATTCTTAAAACAAAGGGAAACATTCCATAGAGTAATGCATGCACTACAGTGGACGTCCCTTATAGTGGTGTACATATCACTCTCACTCATTACAGATCGTCTGGAAGTACATATGAATAAGTGATCCATGACGATGATGAATTCCTTGTGCAACTTAATTACCCAATTTCGTGACTATTGACACGATATGAACACTTATATTACTTATATAAGCTTGACTGACACTTATATGTTTGACTACCTACATTACAGTAGGTGATGTTATCAGCATAACAATTCGCCAAAAATACCATGAATAAATTGACTGATTGATCTAAAATTAGGTGCTACCTCCCTATTGTTTCTTATATACCTACGTCGTATGGCAGCTTTAAAAGTTGAGAATACAGGCAGCGGGCACAAGATTTGCAGAAAATCTCGCGTTCTCCCCCCTCCCGCTCACATAGAAATAAATTTCGGAATTCCGCGACGTAGTGCACTGAATTCTGCGTCGAACGAAAAAAGAAACATGTAAAACAGTGGAGAATTAAACCCTGGGCAGCCCACACAAGATCTTGTCGTTTCTTTGGCATTGCCCCCATTCCCCTTCCCTCATCTAGAAATAAATTTCGGAATCCGGGCAATGCAATGCAACACTAGACAGATTTCTGCGTCAAATAAAAAAAGCTGCAAATTATTACACAACGGTTTATTATTTACCTGTATAGATGCCCCTTCTGCGTAGATCACTGTTTTCTGCCTCGAGCTCCCCCCAGGAATGCCCTAAAATCAGATGTAGTTCTGAAGGTAAATTGTTGATGTGGAGTGAAAAATATTTGTTGGTCCCGGCTGGAATTCGAACCTGCGACCTTCGGCGTGGGAAACCGAAGCCTACCCCACTGAGCGAAGCCTATCAACACGGGATACAAGCAAGTGCTCTCAATACACGTTGATGCTTGCATACACGCTGCCGCTGCTCTTTACGGCCAATTCAATTTTATGGCAACATTGCAGAATGCTCCGGATGGTCTCAACAATTTGGGGAAAAAACAAACTATTTAAAAATGCGAGAAAACCCACACTTCAAATACAGTTTTCCGATATAGGGATACTCAGGATATTTCAACCCCTATTTTTCCCCTTAGAGTTGAGTGACAGTAACGCCGATGTTTGAGGAACAACTAGAGCCCAAATGGGACCTACATCCCAAATTTCGTGAATTTTGGGTCATTTATTTATTTATTTATTTATTTACGGGCAAGCCCAATTACACTCATACAAACAAAAAATCAATGGACATTCCAGGAAGAACAAAGAGAAAAAAATAAAAAATAAAAGTTGAAAACTCTGACGACTGAAGCACAAAAATGAAGAAAATATGAAGAAGACAAAATAATAACAAGTGGAGTACCAATTACAAATACTTAATTATGCAGAACACTGGCTATGGTTGGTTAACTTAGGTAAAGTAGAACGGTGAGGAAGCCAATAACTTTTTGAGAGAAACAAGGGAGTGATGAAAAAAGTCAAATTCAGGGTTTAAATTAATCAGCAAATTAGCGGAGCGAGGCAATCGCTGCAACGGGCTATTCTTCACATAATTTGTTGATGAAAAAGGGATGTAGAAAAGGAGAGAAGAGCGTGCTGACAGCCGAGGAACTTGGAGGCTGATCATCGAAAGCAAGGCCGGGCATTCAAGGCGGTTATTTAACAGCTTATGCAGGAGGGAGAGGTCAGCAATTGTACGACGCCTCTCCAGAGGCAACATGCCACAAGTATTGAGGAGAGTGCTGTAGCTTCGTCGGAAGGAATGCCCAACTTGAAAGCAATATAGCGAAGAAACTTATGTTGCACTCTTTCTAGGGTATACTGATGAACGGCGTAACTGGGTGACCAAACAGGAGAGGCGTATTCCAAGATTGGAAGCACCAGGGCCTTGTAAAGCAGTACTATGGCACTAACACTTGTGAACTCTCTGGTGTTACGCTTCACAAAGCCCAGGACCCGCATTGCCCTGCTCGCCAGGTCCTCAATGTGTTTCGAAAAAGTTAATCGCTCGTCGCAAAGCACTCCCAAATCAATCATCTCCGTGAGTCTCCGAAGCCGGCCACCCTCGAGGACATAGTTGAACTCAATGGGCTGCGTCGAACGATGGAAAGTAATCACATGGCATTTGGATGGGTTTAGACAGCACCAACTCTCAAGACGTACGACTGCCGACTGCAAGGCAGCACAGTCCAACGGAGAAACCACACGAGAAAACAACTTAAGATCGTCCGCAAACAACAAGCAGTGGATGTCCGGTGTGAAGCAGTTGACCACACTGTTAATCATGAGCAGGAAGCGCAGGGGGCCAATATGACTCCCTTGGGGGATACCAGAAGAAGCGGTGAAGGGAGACGATAGAACGCCCTTAACTCGGACAATAAGCTGGCGCCCAACAAGGTAAGTGGACATCCAGTCCAAAAACGGCCCGAAGACTCCCAACGATTCCAGCAACGAAAGAAGATGGTGCTGGGAGTTTGTCGAAGGCTTTGGCATAGTCAGTTGAGACTACGTCAGTCTGGTAGCCCCGCTGAAACCCATCCACAACGAACTTCTGAAACTCCAACAGATTTGTGACAGTAGAACGCCCTCTTAAGAATCCGTGCTGCTCGACCGCAAAATAAGACGAAAACTCAGCAGATATCAGCAGCGGGTCATGGGAACTAAGGAAAAAACCGCGGACGGCGTACGGTGGACGGACGGAAATTGTTGGTTTATACTGTCCTCCTAAGTAAAAAAAGCTGTTGACTCGATTTTTTCCAATTTAGAGATTTTGTTATGACTGGATTCGTATCTTAAAGACCTATTTTGGTATCTAGTAGTAAAAGTTGGGAAAATTTCCCTTAAAAAGTTATTCAAGGAAAACGACTATGGTTTTTCGAGTTGTTGATGGCTTTCCAATGATGAAAGTAGTTCTTCCAACAAATAACAGTAGATCCCAGACCTACGGTGTTAATTCATTGGGACAGTGAATTTAATTTAATGGTCACCAGGACAGTAATGTTTTTCTCTGTTGTAACCCTCTCATAGTTGTCTGAATTTGTCAGGCGGTACCGTTTTTCAATTTTGTGATGAGCGCCAAAAGCTTCGAGCGATCGACCGTAGGGTGGCTTCCACATCGCGGTAAGTCGTATTTTACAAGGAAAAATAAAGGTAGGTTTTCTCTTTAGGAAAGGGGTGAAAAAAACTCCAGCAACTACAGTGGGAAACAACCGTAGCATGAGCCCAACGAAGAAAAGCAGTAGCAGACCCTCTACCGTTTTTTGAAGCAAAATTTACCTCATCTTCTACAACGGAGAAAAACAGTTGCTTACACAAATGTATGTGTATTCTTCCAAAATTTATGCGCCTTACTGCTACAGACGTAGAAACTAAATTTGGATCAATTGCAAAAAAAATCACTGGAAAATATTGAAGAATGCCCGTTTTACAGCCTAAAAACTTCACCTGCGTTTTTCTCAAAATTAAATTTCCTTGTTCTACGGCTTTCTTGCCTTGGACGGCAGTATAGTTTTCAATAATAAACCCTTGGAATCGACCATGAAAAAAAAACCTTCAAAATTTCAAGGGACGCAGAATACGAATATACAATAAAAATAAAATTCCGCTCAACTCCAAGGGGTGAAAAATAGGGGTTGACATATTCAGAGTATCCCTATCTCGGAAAATCGTATTTTGAGGTGTGGGTTTTCTAGCATTTTTAAATAGTTTGATTTTTTCTGAGTGTTTGAGACCATGCGGAGCATTCTACAATGTTGCCATAAAATTTGAATTTGGCCTAAAGAGCAGCGTGTATGCAGGCACCAAGCAGAGTTCAGGACGCGCATCACTTTTACCCATGTTGCCCCGTGGCTCAGTGGGGTAGGAGTGGGATCTCATGCAAAAGGTCGCAGGATCGCATCACAGCCGAGGAAAAAATTTTTACTCCACATCAACAATTTACCTTCAACAGTTTACCTTCAGAACTACATCTGAATTTTGCGATTTTACATACTGCTTTTTATGAAACTGTAATTCCTGGGCTGGCTCCAGTACTCGATTTAGGGCTTTCATAGGGTGGGCTCGAGGGTAGGTATCGACCACAGAAAACAGTGATCTACGCAGAAGGGGCATGTATTATACAGGTAAATAATAAACCGTTTTGTAGTAATTTGCAGCGTTTTTATTCGGCATTCACGTATTCTACGTCCCTTCAAACGTAAATCATGAAATTGTGAGGAGTGGTGGGGGGTGGGGGAGGGGGTTGAACACATTTTTTTTTCATGGTCGATTCCAAAGGTTTATTAGTGATATTAATAAAAAAAAAACACGCGAATCAGCTGGGAAGTAAGCCCTGGGCAGGGCCCACAAGATTTAGCCGAAAAACCGATGTTTTTCTGAATAAACCCCCCTTTCCCCCTTCTAGAAGTAAATTTCGAAATTCCGGCGACGTAGGGCACAACTAGACAGATTTCTGCGTCAAACAAAAAACGCTGCAAATCCCTAAACAACGGTTTATTATTTTATATAGAACACCCTTCTGTTAAAGATCACAGCTCTCTGTACAGGTAACCCTTCTTAAGTAGATCGCAGACCGTCCGTAGCTTAGTACCTAACCCCGTACTGTTTAATAGGTACCTACCTAAATCACGTTTTCGTAAATCCCCCTCAGAAACCACTACTGTAATATTACGAGAGATTTTACCGGATAAACGCGGGGAACGCTGAGCTGGTCAACTACAAGGGTTTTCCCCAACCGCCAACCGCCTCAAACGGTCGTAACGGCCGATTGTGGACAGGGGATGGGTGGAAAAGTCCCTATAAAACTCGCCCTTCTGGTCCAGCTCAGCATTCGATGATCCCACCCCTGACTTCTCTCTCTCTCTTTCGAAACCCTCTCTCTCCCTCCTTTCCTCGTACCTGCTGTGGTGAAAACCGTGGGGTACTCCTTCCTGGTATCTCCGCGGGATACCTCCCTCTCCTCTGGTACCTGCTGTGGTGAAAACCGCGGGGTACCAGACTTCTCTTCCAAGGCGTCTGTTGTGGTGAAAACCACGGGACACTTCCATCTCACCTAGTACCTGCTGTGGTGAAAACCGCGGGGTACTACTCTCCTCCCAGCTAACTCCTGCTGTGGTGAAAACCGCGGGGGTTAGTAAAAGTCCCCATAGGAGCACATCCTTCTACACCCGACCTCTCTAACCGACCTCACTCTCTCACACTCTCTCTCTCTCTCTCTCTCTCTCTCTCTCTCTCTCTCTCTCTCTCTCTCTCTCTCTCTCTCTCTCTCTCTCTCTCTCTCTCTCTCTCTCTCTCTCTCTCTCTCTCTCTCTCTCTCTCTCTCTCACTCTCTCTCTCTCCCTCTCCTTTTCCGCTCACAATTTCTGGTGACCCCTTCTCTCCAACTGATAGTCGTGAAAACACATTCACAACAAGTGGCGATTCATGAAACATCACGACACACGTATTAAATGTTGCTAAAATAATTCTATCAATGATAAACAGTACCTAAAATGGCAAAAATAAACACAAATGAAGTTCTGAAGGGGTTGATGTGGAGTGAAAAATATGCAGTCAAGGTCAGGTTTCGATCTCGGGAACTTCGGTGTTCCAGTTCGTCACTTAGACCACTGCGCTACAGCGTCGAGAGATGCAAAGTTTATAGCAAGTTTTATGGCAACATCGTGGAATGCACGGATGATCTCAAAAATTCAGAAAAAGGTCGAACTATTTAAAAATACGAAAAACCCACACCTCAAATTACAATTTTCCGAGATGAAGATACTCTGGATATTTCAACCTCTATTTTTCATACCTTAAGTTGAGTGACAGTGGCGCCGAGATTCGAGGACCAACTAGAGCCCAAACAGGACCCATATACCAAATTTCGTGAATTTTAGTTCATGGGAACTAAGGAAAAAGCCGCGGACGGCGGACGGCGTACGGCGGACGGATGGAAATACTCTTGTTCGATATTCGTATTCTACGTTCCTTGAGACGTAAGCCATGACATTTTACGGGGGGTAAAAAATTGTTCATGGTCGATTCCAAAGGTTCATTATTGAAAACAATAAACCAAAAGAACCACGTGAATCAGTTGAGGATTAAGCCTTGGGCAGCGCACACAAGATTTAGCCGAAAACCCCCTTTTTTTCAGCAAAAATCCTTCTTTCCCCTTCTAGAAGTAAATTTAGAAATTTCTGAGAGTAGCGCATAACTAGACAGTTTTCTGCATCAACCAAAAAGATGAGGATTGAGAATTGCGGCCTGGGCAGCGCAACCAAGATTCTGTCTCTCACACACACACACACACCAACACCTATGGTTTTTTTTCCCCTTTCACGGATTTGGATTCAGGATGGTCTGACCACGGATATATGAATGTGGTTCTTTTCATTCGCGGCTGACTGTTGTCGTCTTCTGTTCGGATCACATACATAAGGACGTCTGTAACTACTGAGCGACGGCCTAAAAAGGGATTTTAAAAAGAGGATTCCTTCAGGAAAACCTCTGAGCTCTGTCTTCCGGAAATGCTCTTCAAAAATATTAAGTGGAGGGGTACCAAGGATAAAATCCAGCACGTACCCTCCATCCACACTCTGGTACCATGTAATGGTGAGGGGGATAAAACTCCCATACAGAGTAGTTTCCCCTCTCCAGAAACGTAGGGAGGCAGTGTGACAGCTGCCCCTGGACATCAGGTTTATTATTGCGCAATGCTTCCAGGATTTGACAATTAGTTTTTGGATTTGATCGACCACCCCATTAGCCGTGTGTCAAAAAGATCTGGAAAGAGCCCGGATTCAATATAAAATTGGATGGGATTTCCATATACCGTCACATACTTCCAAATAGTGATTAAAACGTTGAACATGTTTCCACAGAGACTGTAACATAGTGTTTCTACCAAACTTCGAGGCCTCATAGAAAATTTTACCATGATCACGAATATACCATGGATTTTAGTATCGCACACTGGCAGAGGCTATTATTGTTTCGCTCAATGTGAAATTCATAGGCCACGATCTGAGACCATCGACGTCCGAGACCCGTAGTTTTACATCGATGTCTGAGACCCGTTTAGTGTCTCCTGACCCGTCCAAAGGTGAAGTAAGCTGTGGATATAAAACCTCTTCTTTCAACACTAGGTACTACTTCTACACTGGAACAGGAGGTTTTTCTGGAAAACCAAATAAACAGCGAAAACAACAGTTTCGAAACCCGTAGGTAACAGACTGGCGAGGCGATATCTGGGGGGGGGGGGGGGGGGCATTCGTTCTAATTACACTAGTGACTAGTGTAACTAGAATAGCAGTACCTACCTATGACCTGTAACAGTTCCTAATGCAGGAGCACGCAGAACTGTTACTCAGGAACAGTGCCACCCGTCCCAATGATAGGAAGGAGAACAATCAATCCGTTTCCTGCCTTCAACAAGGTAAGATCACACCTCCCTCATTTTGATTGATACCACTCGATATTTATACCATTTCATCCTTTCAAAAATTCTGCGGTTGCCCGACAGGCCATCCCTTGAAATTGTCACCCTTCAAGAAATATACAAATCCACCCCCCTTGGGTAAATGTAGCTTCCCCTTAATTCTCGCCCCTTAAACAAACTTCTTGGAGCTTTATTCCTTAATTACCCAATAAAATGGTATCGATTCAGAGCAGAATCGTAGTCTACTCAATATCTTCCTTTCTCCTATAATAGCAACTAATTTAAAAGAAATTATTTTATTAGTGCAATTTAGGAGAGTGAGCCAATCCGAGCGGAGTCGAGGTAAAAAGAATATTACCCACTCTGTTACAAACCTATAGCTCCCATAAAAATGAAATCCATATCTTGCTCCTTCAAGATCCTTAATGATCAAGAAGAAGTAAGATATGGATTTAATTTTTGTGGAAGCTAAATGTAGGAGGTACCTACTGCTATTCCGTGCACTACTGTGATTACAACGAGAGGTCAAAACATCTGTCCCCCAACCCCCACCCATATGTTGCCTTCATCCCAGTTTACATTTTTTTTTACATTGGAAGATCTCTTGAAGAAGAATAACTAGAAGGAAAACTTGTGTGAGCGATCTAGTAAGGAGCTAGGTAGTTACATTAATATAGCTAGCGAGGGATACGTACCTCTATCAGTATCATTCGCGAATACTTTTGCTGCACCTACTTTGGCTGCAGCAATAGCAGAAGCTCCACATCCGCTTCCAACATCAAGGACTGTCAAGCCGCTGAACAATGCCGGGTTGTCTAAAATGAATCTATCAACATACATGTACCGAAAAGTTACTGAGATATAGCAATCACCCAAGAGATTCTCTGGTAAGATTCACCTCTACATCAGTATGAGTAGATACCTGCTTAGGTATATTATTGATTGATTCGGGGAAATCACTTAATTCCGTCATTAAAATAAGTAAGACATACCTATTGCTGAGTAATGCATTTTGGGAACAATCACTGGATGGCGTTTTTTACAGATATTCCGACGCACGTTCAGAGGAAGAAGGGCCAATCTCTTTTTTCCCTGAAATATCCAAACATCGGACAGGTGTGGCCCCATTAGGGTTACAAAAATCTCTTAGCTTCAAGGATCTATCTTTAAAATTGAAAACCGAAATGAAAAACTGCCAATAAACGAGATTTGCCCTTATTTCTCTCAAAAGTCGATATCACTCGAACCTACTGAGGCTAGTTCCTACAAGATTCCTGCAATGTTATTATTGAACATAAATTGAGTCAATTATACAATTTATCCCCTCCCGCTTTTTCCTTCACCCTGGAAGTTATGGGTATAACCTACGAGGGAAAACTTGAACAAATGTGCCCTGGGCTAAGACCCAGAACAGTGGTTGTTTGAAAAGGATTTATAAGTATGTGGTTATTTTTCCCATAAAAATGTAAAAAAGGGCATTATCTAAGCTATAATAGCTAGCAGCTTCTAACGGGTGTACTTGAAAAGCTTGCCTGACCTGCAACCAGTCTTGTTGAGATACCTATACCTACTCGGTTGGTCTTGTGATATGAAGACAACCGCGCACCCCCAATTGATTATACATTTGCAAGCAATTTCTCCTTGTGCTGTGCTCTTCATTGTGATGCACTTTGAAAGCATTCGAGCTCGTCAAAAGGCACACAAAACTCACGAAGGTAGAAATTAATACTCCACCAAATTATTGTACAATGATTCACCTTGTAACAGCCTGTCCTCCCGCCCAGTAAAAAGCCCAATATGGGTCCACAAAAGGGCATTTGTCCGGCTTACACTTCCATAGCGATGACTCTGGTGTAATCAAACGTATCTTGAGCTCTGGTGTCAGGTGTTCAGTACAGATTTTTGTAAGATTTGCTATGGCGTTTCTAACAGCGCTCCTCTTGGACAAGATTCCATTGGAGTGTGGATGTACTAGTCTCATTGCAACTATAACACATTAAGATAAAAAGGCTATTATTAATAAAAGCGTCAATGATATTTGGGTGTCATTCATTTCGTCAATCCCCCTCCGGCAACCGCTCGCAAATCTTTTGTTTGTCATTCCACACATTTTGGCGAAATTTGGAATTTCTGATCTCGTAGCTAAGGTCAGGTATTGTCTGTTGTGACATATAAATACACATATATAACCTATATATAATATATAAATGAAAACAAAAGTTAAGCTCTAGGAATGGATTCACAGCGCTATGGTACGGATTAATGGGCACATCATTTTGAAAGTCAGGGCCTCTACAGACTGTGTGGTCGGAACCAGTCTTGGGTATAGCTAAATGCTCGGTCAGAACCTCCTTGATGGATGGGTGAGGAAAAAACACAGGAGGTATTGGGAGGACACCCCCGAAAAAAAATTCGGGAAGGTGACAATGGGAGGGAAATGCGACTCCTGGTGGGGATGCTGACTAGGCATGGGTGCTTCCGTAAACATAAGCAGAATTGGGGCCCACACCGACGAGCCTTCGTGAGACTGCGGGACGAAACAGCGTCCCATCTCCTCTTCGTGTGCCATGGACTGGAAGTCCGACGATTCAGAATCGTTGGGTCCTTCGTTCCGGAGGAAATCATGTCGGAAAACAACCTAGTATGAGGGATCATTAGTCTATCAGAGGGATTAGACTGGTCCCAGAGTCTTTAGGCTGGCTCGCAGATCACGCTGCGCACAATACGCCTAGGTTTCGGTGCGGAGGAGGGGGTATGGTCCTCCTAAGTCCTTGAAGCAAATCTAATCTATCTAATATAAGTATTACAAGATAATATTATACAATTTATAATATTAAGCAGAGGAAATATGACAGTACGGCAACTTTCGGCCCTTTCAAGAGGTCAGAAAGGGCTGCGATTTCTGTGGAAGATAGGGCATAGTCCAGAAAGGGGCTTTACGAAGTTTAAGCCCAATCCGTCAAAAAAAGTGGCGTGAAGAGGGGAAATAGTGAAAAAATGGCCGCTAAGCACTGAGTAAATGATGACGCTCGATTCCGATCGAGTTGGGAACGTAACGTTTTAGCCCTGTAATTTTCCACAATGTTGTAGGTCAGTACGTAGACACCCTAGAAAAATTGAATATTATTGCGCGGATTCGATAATTGATAGTAAAACGAACGGAACGGATGTAGTTTGCTACGATCAGTTACGAACTAAATCACTCGCGACGAAATCGTGGAAACCCATTTCAAGGAATAAAAACGGAGATATTGAAAGGGTGTCTATTTCCAATAATACACGAAAATTACACTGTTATACCGATCACCGAAACCGGTGTAACAGTGTATTTTTCGAGTATTAGTGGAAATAGACCGTATAACTTCGTTTTTATTCTTTCTACTATGAGTTCCTCAAACTGAACCGCAAGAGATTACACCAAGGAAATTAGCTGATTACCCCCCCCCCCCCCCCTCATTTTGTTCATTTAACGAAAAACGCTGCAAAGTCCTTGTCACATGGGTTTATTATTCTCCTGGATATACCTACAGAAATGTTGGCTGTTCATTTATTGTTTCTTTCATGCGTAATAATCGAAATAGCTATTTCTGATGGTTTCCATTAATTTTGGCCCCTAAAACACAAATTAGGTACGCTCCTTTTTTTTTAAATAACTATCTTTGATCATTGGTAGTGCCATTTAATCGTCTTGATCCACGTGTTGACAATTTTTCCAGTGTTATTATACAAACTGATGGTGATTTCAGACGATTTCCAAGGTTTTTCACTCATAAAAAATCAATTTTGGGAGCTGAACATTTGGTAGAACTCAATTTTCCACTCTTTGGTCAAAATCGACTTCATATTCGGTCTTCTCGTCCTCAAAAACATGGAAAATGATATCTCAGAAGCTCATGTTACTAACATGTTGCTAAAACGTAAAAACGCTGCAAAGTCCTTGTCACATGGGTTTATTATTCTATTGGACATACCTACAGAGATGTTGGCTGTTTATTTTTATTGTTTCTTTCATATAAAATAATTGAAATAGCTATCTCTGGTGGTTTCCACCAATTTTGGCACCCAAAACACGAATAAGGTGTGCTCCTTTTTTTATTTTTTTAAATTATCTCTGATCATTGATAGTACCATTTAATCGTCTTGATCCACCTGTTGACACTTTTTCCAGTGTTATTCTACAAATTGATGGTGATTTCAGACGGTTTCCCAGGTTTTTGACTCATAAAAAATCAATTTCGGGAGCTGAACATCTGGTAGAACCTCAATTTTCTATTCTTTGGTCAAAATCGACTTCATATTCGGTCTTCTCGTCCCCAAAAACATGAAAAACGATACCTTAAATGCTCATGTTGCCAACATGTTGCTAAAACGCAAAAAGTACCTATTTTTACACACATTTTCACTCATAACACCCCTGGGTATACTCCGATCGGGCTGAAAAGTTTCGGGACACAACTAGGGCCCAAATGGAGCATGTGTGCGAAAGAACGATTTTTTTAGACCGAAAATGAAGCCTGTACGCGTGATACGGCGGACGGCGGACGGCGGACGGACATTGCATTTTTGGAATCTACGAACCTTGAAACGGAAAAGAAAAAATGTTGAGGGGGTGTTATAAAAATTTTTTGCTGAGCGAATACATTGGTGTATTATTCACAGAATAATAAACCAAAAGTACCTATTTTTACACACATTTTCACTCGTAACACCCTTGGGTATATTTCGATCGGGCTGAAAAGTTTCGGGACATAACAAGGGCCCAAATGGAGCATGTGTGCGAAAGAACGACTTTTTTAGACCCAAAATAAAGCCGGTACACGTGATACGGCGTACGGCGGACGGACATTGCATTTTTGGAATCTACGCACCTTGAAACGGAAATGAAA
Organism: Leptopterna dolabrata; assembly: GCA_954871275.1. NCBI lineage: Eukaryota > Metazoa > Arthropoda > Insecta > Hemiptera > Miridae > Leptopterna > Leptopterna dolabrata. The sequence continues at coordinate 72,221,957 of OX940974.1, read as the reverse complement.
AAAGTTTGAGGGGGTGTTATAAAAATTTTTTGCTGAGCGAATACATAGGTGTATTAATCACAGAATAATAAACCAAAAGTTTGAGGGGGGTGTTATGAAAAATTTTTGCTGAGCGAATAAATAGGTGTATTATTCACAGAATAATAAACCAAAAACCTTATTAACCAGTTCAATGTTCGACTGTGAAGTCGTAACATGAGTTCTCTCTCAGCTATCAATAACAACGTATGTAGGTATCTAGAGAAGGTGAGTTTCACGGTGTACGAGCGACTGACCAGACATCGCCTGATGTAGCTTCCGTTCTGGCCAACTTGATGGAAAGAATTTTGACAGGTTTTACGGCATATCTCAAAACCCCTAGGGGTGTTTCTACAACGGTTGAATTTCTTAAGTTGATAAACGATGGGAAAATATCGGCTCAAGTAGGTAATTTCATGGCAAAATGAGGATACTTCTACCCGGGACACAGGATATAGCAATACGATTTGATGAGTCAGCAGATAAAATTATGGAATATATGAGTAAAAAACGCTGCAAAGTCCTTGTCACATGGGTTTATTATTCTATTGGACATACCTACAGAAATGTTGGCTGTTTATTTATTGTCTCTTTCATGTGCAACAATTGAAATAGCTATTTCTGATGGTTTCCACCAATTTTTGCCCCCAAAACTTATATTAGGTAGGTACGCTCCCTTTTTTTTTTCAAATTATCGTTGATCATTGGTAGTGCCATTTAATCGTATTGATCCAGGTGTTGAAACTTTTGCTAGTGTTATTCTACAAATTGATGGTGATTTCAGACGATTTCGCAGGTTTTTGAGTCATAAAAAATCAATTTTGGGGGCTGAACATCTGGTACAACCTCAATTTTCCACTCTTTGGTCAAAATCGACTTCATATTCGGTCTTCTCGTCCAAAAAAACATGGAAACCGATACCTCAAAAGCTCATGTTACCAACATGTTGCTAAAACGCAATAAGTACCTATTTTTACACACATTTTCACTCATAACACCCCTGGGTGTATTCCGATCGGGCTGAAAAGTTTCGGGACACAACTAGGGCCCAAATGGAGCATGCGTGCGAAAGAACGAATTTTTTAGAGCGAAAATGAAGCCTGTACGCGTGATACGGCGGACGGCGTACGGCGGACGGCGGACGAACACTGCATTTTTGGAATCTACGCACCTTGAAACGTAAAAGAAAAAAGTTTGAGGGGGTGTTATAAAAATTTTTTGCTGAGCGATTACATAGGTGTATTATTCACAGAATAATAAACCAAAATATTTGAGAGACGGAAGTGGACGGATGTTTTCGCGTGCAGTTTTATACTGATAAGCACAACAAAGTATAAACCGCTATACGCTTCACCATACATTCCAACACCCAAGCCGATGTCCAACTCTAACGTTGGCATAATAAATGTGAGAAACGAAGAAGAAAACTAATATTTCTTATGGTTAATTTTAGCCGCGCTATACCTAGATGGAAATCGCAACAACCGTGTCACAAAACTTTAACAAAATTTGAGATAAAAGTGAACCGCGACAGAATCGGGTACCCTCAGATCAGTGGCGTAGCCAGGATTATGTCCAATAGAATAATAAACCCATGTGACAAGAACTTTGCAGCGTTTTATACAAATTTTCACTCATAACACCCCTGGGTATATTCCGATCTGGCTGCAAAGTTTCGGGACACAACTAGGGCCCAAATGGAGGAGGTGTGCGAAAGAACGAAATTTTTAGACCGAAAATGAAGCCGGTAGACGTGATACGGCGGACGGCTGACGGACTTCGCATTTTGGAATCTACGCACCTTGAAACGGAAAAGAAAAAATTTTGAGGGGGTGTTATAAAAATTTTTTGCTGAGCGAATACATAGGTGTATTATTCACAGAATAATAAACCAAAACGCGTACCTTATTCGTGTTTTAAGGGCCAAAATTGATGGAAACCATCAGAAATAGCTACTTCTATTACGAGTATTACGCATGAAAGTAACAATAAATGAACAGCCAAAATTTCTGTAGGTGTGCCCAGCAGACTAATAAACCCATGTGACAAGGACTTTGCAGCGTTTTTGGAATCTACGCACCTTGAAACGTAAAAGAAAAAATTTGGAGGGGGTGTTATAAAAATTTGAGCGATTACCAAAAGGGTTTTTTTGTCTTTTAGTAACATGAACTTGTGAGAAATTGATTTCCATGTTTTGTAGTACGAGGAGAGCGAATATGAAGTCTATTTTCACCAAATATTTGAAAACTGAGGTTCTAACGAAGTTTCAGCCTTAAATTTACATTAATTTTGGTCTAAAATCGACTTTCTTCCGCACACAGTTTGGGTCCTCATTTGGGAATACATACACCGAGTCCTAGTTGTGCTCCGAAGCTCGGCAGCCCGATCGGAATAAACCGTGGGCTGTTACTGGGGAAAATGGGTGTAAAAATAGGTGTTTTCGAGAGGTTTTTTTTTAGGTTTTAGTGAACATGACCTTGTGAGGTATCGTTCTCCATGTTTTTCAGGGCGAGAAGTCTGAATATATCAAATTGATTTTGCTCAAAGAGTGAAGAATTGAGGTGTTGCCGGAGGCTCAGCTCCCGAAATTCATTTTTTATGGGTCAAAAACATGGGAAATTGTCTGAAATCTCCATAAATTTGTATATTAACACTAGAAGTAATATCAACAGGTGAAGGAAGACAATTAAATCGCACTATAAATTATTAAAGGTAATTTGCTAAAGAAAACTAGAGCCTAATTCGTATTTTTGAGAGACAATAAATGAACAGACAACATTTCTGCAGGCATGTCCAATACAATGATAAACCCATGTGACAAGGACTTTGCAGCGTTTTTTATTTTAATTTATTTTATTTATTTATTTATTTTATTCTGATAACACCTCTGGATATATTCCGATTGGGCTGCAAAGTTTCGGGACACAACTTTGGCCCATATGGAGCCTTTGTGCGAAGGATGAAGTGAATACTCATGATACAGCAGACGGCGTACGCGGACGGACATTGCATTTTTGGAATCTACGCACCTTGAAACGTAAAAGAAAAAATCGTGAAGGGTTGTTATAAAAATATTTTCCTGAGCGAATACGTTGGTGTATTTTTTACAGCATAATAAACCAAAACAAGAACGACATAGGGTTGTGATCTCAGACACTAATGAAAACGACGATAAGATCAAGTAGGAGGATACGGAAATGCACGGCGAAATATTGTATTCCCTTTTTCCGCCGCCTCTGGGTTTCCCCAGCTCACGCGGCTAGAAAACAGACTCGTTCAGGTTGCGGCAGAAGTCCATCCAGTAATATTATATATATAAATTATCTCAAGGGTTATCTCTCAGGACCGATGCACCAGCACCACGTTTCCTGGAACATCTACGCCTTAGTGGGGTCGTCCACTGGAAGCGTACTCGAGCGGCGCGGCGCTTTCCACTACACAAGCGGCAACGAGGGACACGCGCTACATATCCAGCTACATTGAGTTATATGTGGTATCGTCCACTGGAAGCGTGTTCGAGCGGGCGGCTACGGGCGTACACAAGCGGCAACGCGCTACAAGCGGCAGATCCAAAAAAAGTTGGATCTGCCGCTCGTAGCTCGTTCAATACCACTGTTTTCAGTATCACTTTCCTACCGGTTTTGGTACGAATTCCACGGAAATAAACATTGGAATCGCTTTCGGACGGTTCATTGGAACACCTGCCTACCATTTCACTCGTATCCCTGGTCATTTCGAGTCACTTCACGCGCAGGCCCCGTTTGAGAAGGTGAAAATCACCTTCTGGGCAGAAAATGGAACATAACACTAATAAAACGGATAATAATCGAAAAATTTGTTAGGGTCAGCCTCAAGTTAATGGTGAAGGTGGTGAAACTCCCCGAAAGATTCCCTTTTGGAGAGGGAAATGATGATCCAACATCCGTCTTCGCAAATGGTTGCTGCTTTCAAGGAAATAAAATTCCTCTGGGTCCATGACGAATAAAAAGGTACATTCCCCACTTTTCTCGAATACACTTGAAAAACAAACTGAAGCCCGACGCCCGAAGGCGCTTGCAGTGGACGACCCCGTTCGCTCGTAGCCGCTTGTTAGGTTGCCGCTTGTGTCGCGTGTAGCGCCGCGCCGCGTGAATACGCTTCCAGTAGTTCCCATGCGAACGCAAGCTCATCCTGGACCGACCCTATAAAGTAGCATTCTCCGCCAGACTCTTCAATCTCGGTCGCAGCACCATCAGGTCCACATTACGTTCTTGTAGCTCTTTACCTTTGGATAATCAGATAAAGTTTTTTTTTTTTAACTTGACTCCACATCCGTGACGCCTTTGGCGCAGTCAGTAGTAGGACATTTCCCGGAATTTACCAGTTGAGGATCGGGAGCCGTGTCAACGACAACTGAAGTGAACCAACCTCTCCACAACAGCGAATCCTGGAATGAACCCATCGCGGGAGACAGCATTCAGCCAAGCAGAGAATTGCAAGTCTTCTCTTCCCAGAACGGAATCAACCAATTGAGGAACCGTCCCCGGAAAAAGATAGCTGCAAGTCAAACGAGTAGTCACCAAAAACGAAACAAGATGAACGTGGCACCCCCAGAAGGCATCAGATGAGGACTCTTCTTCTTGCGATCCTCAAGTCCTTCACAAAGTACCTCAATCTAACCGATTTATATTTGGAACTAAATAATACTGCTATAAACATGCAACAGCAACAAGCTAATGTTTCTCAATTCAGGAAAGAGTAACTTTCCATGGTCCCCGAATTCTCAAGCGAACCAAAATTATTAGATGACTTTATCACAATTAGCGATAAATTATTAGAAAAATGCATTACCCAAAAGATATAAATAATTTTCAAAACGCTTACTTGTTAAACTGCTTTCTTGCAAAAATAATAGGGCCTGCGGCCGAAACGTCATGTTCACACCAAGTACGAACATGGGCGGAGCTAAGAACCGTTTTAATTGACAATTTCTCAGACATAAGGGACGTATGGACGTAGTTCAAGAGATGTGTAACGTCAAGCCAACTCATAACGAGGATGCGTTCATATTCTATGAGAGATTAAATAAACAGTTAAATTTAGCCATATCTCATGTACAAGTTAGGCAAGAACTAGTCCCTATGACTGTAGTTCATCAAGAAATTGGGACTCAGGTATTTATTGAAAGGATTGAACGAGCCATTCGGTTCGTTAATGCGGAATAAAAATCCGACGAGCATGGGTGCTGCCGCTAGCATCCTGATTACCGACTTTCAATATATTCCGTCCTATCGGAACTCTCCTAACAAAACTCAAGAGAAATCCCTCCTCTCATAACAACAACCACTATTCGTACATGAAACAGTCAGAACCTGGAGCTCAGGCAACTGACAAGTATAAAAAATACTAAAGTGAACAACTCGCAGCAGAACTCGAGACCTCAAGTGCCACCCCAAACTCAGAAAAAAACCATTTCTACAACCCGGCACATTTAAGCCCAGAGCCCCACAAAATAGTGCGACACCTTCGACTTATAAACCAACAAACCATAACCAACCTATCCCGACGAGTGCTAGGACAACTAGGACCACTTATCCCATGAACATGATGCAAGGCAATGAATCCTTCAGTGACATGACATCCCTGATCCGGAAAAGGACAGCTAATACGAGATAGGTGAGCCAAGTCGAGCCATTGAAGACGACCCTTCTTTTTTTTAGGAAGAGGGCACAGAGTTTAACCTTTCACAGCAGGAGGAAACTCATTGCCTAATGTCATATCAGATGTGAATAATCTAAAGATATTATTGGACAATGGAAGTACTCGATGTTTTATTAAAGAAAAAAAGCTGCAAAGTCCTTGTCACATCGGTTTATTATTCTATTGGACATAACTACAGAAATTTTGGCTGTTCATTTTTGTTTCTTTCATGTGAAATAATTTAAATGGCTATTTCTGATGGTTCCCACCAATTTCGGCCCCCAAAACACGAATTAGGTAGGCTGGGTATCATACGCGTTAATCCCCTTGGAATGCGTTTGAAAAGCTCAAATTTTTTCATGTTTAAAAGCGCGAGGTTCCCTGCTAGTATTTAGATTTAAAAGCGCGAGCCACTATAACAGAATAAAGTAACAGTTCTTGAAGCAGATAACGCCTTTCCTAGGCTCCTATCGCTGATCGAGTTTATACGTTATGTTGCCGAAAACTATATAGGCCCATCCAGCCGTTTTCCTCCAGCCTTATGGGCTGCACCTCCCATGCACCACCAGCATGCGAACCATCAATGGTCCGGAATTCTACCATCGGCATTTGAAGGAACAATTTAACGCTCCCCACCCTTCGGTTCATGTTGCCATCGAAATTTTAAGAAAGGACCAAGCAGAAACATATGTCCTCCTGAACACCCCTTCCATTACTCAAAAACGCTGCAAAGTCCTTGTCACATGGGTTTATTATTCTACTGGACATACCTACAGAAATGTTGGCTGTTCATTTATTGTTTCTTTCATGTGAAATAATTGAAATAGCTATTTCTGATGGTTTCCACCAATTTTGGCCCCAAAACACAAATTAGGTAGGTACGCTCCTTTTTCTTTTTTCTTTTTTTTCAAATTATCTTTGATCATTGGGAATGCCATTTAATCATCTTGATCCACGTGTTGACACTTTTTCTAGTGTTATTATACAAATTGATGGTGATTTCAGACGATTTTCCATGTTTTTGCCTCATAAAAAATCAATTTTGGCAGCTGAACCCTTGGTAGAACCTCAATTTTCCACTCTTTGGTCAAAATCGACTTCATATTCGGTCTTCTCGTCCCCAAAAATATAGAAAAAGATACCTCAAAAGCTCATGTTACCAACATGTTACTAAAACACAAAAAGTACCTATTTTTATCCACATTTTCACTCATAACACCCCTGGGTATATTCCGATCGAGCTGCAAAGTTTCGGGACACAACTAGGGCCCAAATGGAGCATGTGTGCGAAAGAACGACTTTTTCAGACCGAAAATGAAGCCGGTACACGCGATACGGCGGATCTGCGCACCTTGAAACGGAAAAGAATAAATTTTGAGGGGGTTTTATAAAAATTTTTTGCTGACCGAATACATAGGTGTATTATTCACGGAATAATAAACCAAAACGTAATAACACTCAAAAGAAAGTGGAGGCCTTCGTGAAGATATGTTGGGAAGAGTACCTCGGAGGAGCACTGACTACCATGGAGTACCACGCTAACTTGCCATGCGCCATTTTTGATACTTTTGACATTTCAAATTTCTTTAAATATATAACAACTTCATATTTGATAGGGTAAAAACATGACAAAAAAGTTGTTAATACATCAGTTTTTTCACATTTCTGATTTTTTTATTCCTGTTTCCTTGATTCAGATAGGTAGGTAGTTGGTAAAAGTAACAGTAACAGTACCTACGTAAGTAAAAGTAACGGCTCCAGCTCGCGCTTTTGACATAGGAAGCAGTGGCGCTAATGAAGTTATGAACCTAATCTTTCTTCTCGAATTCGCGCTTTTGATACCAAAAATTTTAGGTGTTTTTGGACCACCTCGCGCTTTTGACAACCACCGATTAGGTACGCTCGGTTTTGGTTTATTATTCTGTGAATAATACACATTCGCTCGGCAAAAAATTTTTGTATAACACATTAACACATAACTAAATTTTTTCTTTTCCGTTTCAAGGCGCGTAGATTCCAAAAACGCTGCAAAGTCCTTGTGAATGCATTATTACTTCTATGTACCTGTGATCAGTCTGGAAACTTTAAAAAAGTACTGCTTTTAATCTCCTTGACTTCAATTGTAAATGTTTGTTTTTCAGTTGTTGTTGGAAATATTTGTTGGTTTATTAATCTGTGAATAATAAACCTATGTAATCGCTCAGCGAAAAATTTGTATAACACCCCCTCAAATTTTTTTCTTTTATGTTTCAAGGTGCTTAGATTCGAAAAATGCAATGTCCGTCCGCCGTATCACGTGTACCGGCTTCATTTTCGGTCTAAAAAACGCTGCAAAGTCCTTGTCACATGGGATGGGGTCTGGTGGTTTCCACAAATTTTGGCCCCCAAAACTTGAATTAGGTACTACGCTCCTTTTTTTTCAAATTACCTTTGATCATTGATTGTACCATTTAATCGTCTTGATCCACGCGTTGACACTTTTTCTAGTGTTATTATACAAATTGATGGTGATTTCAGACGATTTCGCAGGTTTCTGACTCATAAAAAATCAATTTTGAAACGGGACCATCTGCGATCCAACCCCTCTCAGGATTTCAGAACCCTCAGGACCCTCTCTACGACTATTTATCGCGTAGTCAGAAACGTTACAAGGAAATGGTCAACATTTCATGTTCGCGCATGTGTAGATCAAAGTTACATTACCATTCCAATGAAACTGATTTGGAACTACCAAAGTATTAATCCTGACCGACCCTCCAAGTTTAAATTGATTTCAACAATATTTAGGGTAGTTATGGGTGTTCCAACTATTTCACGTTCGCATGCGCAGACGAAAGTTACGGTACCTACTTTTTCAATGATTTTGGTATGGGACAATCTGTGACTCAACCCGCACCTACCCTCGAAATTTCAGCCCACTTCGACCATTATTTCGGGTAGTTATGGGTGTTGCAAGGAATTACCACAGACAGACAGACACGGAACCAAAAATGTTCCTCGATGTCTGAAACGGAAAATGGTATTGGAAATTTTCATTTTGGAGGACATGAACTTTTTTTTACTCAATCACGAATCCAAGGCTTCCCTGCCTTCGGTAGTGGAAGCAAAAAAACACTGCGGGATTTCCAAGCCTCGGACCAGGGACCTAACGCAATGTCATGTAATACACGTCCTCAGCTGCTTTTGGCGTTTTTTGGGTAGGTAGAACCCCCTCGGCAGTTTTCGGCGGAGTGGGGTCTGGCCATGCTCTCCTCGGAGAAGGCACCACGTGTGGTAGGGGAGGAGGTGAGTTGGGTGACAGGAGTGGGGTAGAGGGAGAACTTTGGGGGTGACGGTGAGGGGAGCCGAGTTCACCTGGACTGGACGCAGACGTTTTCCAGCCTGGTTTACTCCCGTAAAAACATGTTCCATGTTAAAAAACTTCGTCGGATGTCCAAGCCAAGGACCAGCGACCTAACGCAATGTAAGGTAATACACGTCGTCAGCTGCTTTCGGCGTTTTTCGGGTAGGCAGAACCCCCTCGGCAGTTTTCGGCGGAGTGGGGTCTCTCATCGGCGAAGGTGTGGTAGGAGCAGTGGTGAGTTGGGTGGTAGGAGAGGGGTAGAGGGAGAACTGTGCGGGCGATGGGGAGGGGGCCGAGTGTTTACGCGGACTCGGACGGGACGCTCTCCAGCCCGGTTCACTCCCGTAAAAACATGTTCCATGTTAAAATTTTGAGGGGGTGTTATACAAATTTTTTGCTGAGCGATTACATAGGTGTATTATTCACAGAATAATAAACCAAAACTAAATATATGAAATAATATCTTTGGTAAATAAATAAAGGTTGGATGCTCGAACATGTGTATATTCGCTAGGGATGGGTCGAATAACGAGTAACAGTTACAAATAACATGCTATTCGAAAATAACGAAATTGTCGCACTCAATCCATAAAATAGCAGTTAAAAAAAACGAATGAACAAACATGGATATATTTTACCAGTAAAATATCCATGAACCCAATGACGTATTTAATTTTGATGTCCATTTTGAATGTGGTACAAAATACAGGTTATTCATACAAAATCCTGTTTTTTGTTTGTTTTTTTTTGTGTGCTTTTTTTCCATGACGATCTACAATTATTTTATTTGTTCAGGCTTGGCATCACTGACTTTATCTGCTATTTTCTGTACTTCGATATCCATTTCTATTCCGCTATTCTGTTACATTTTTGTTATTCCCAGGTTATGGTTAAACTTCATTACGACTTTCGACGCGTGTTCAATCCGTTACTCCGCTATTAAACTTGTATTTCAAACCAAGATATTTCGTCAACATTTACCTATTTGGAGAGAGAGAGAGACAGACAGAACCATCATTAGCGTTATTCGAGTCAGAATAAATAAATAGGTACTTAATAAACGTTTATTTTCATAATGGGTAGCATAGCACGATTTGTTTTGTCCCTCCTTGTGTAACGCAGGTACGTTACCTACACGATACTTAGTAGGAAGTTGAGAAAAGTAGGGTAAAATGCAGATAATATTTTGAAATAAAACTGACAGAAGGCTGATAGGTGAAAATAATCACTATGGTGAATGAAGGTAAGTAGGTATAATTCCATCAACAAGTGAAAGAGTGGTGTATTGTCACAAAAACGGTGGGGAAAAACGAGAAACAACGGAAACATGTACTGTTTCAACATTAAAAATAACGAGCATAGGTAACAAAAATTAACAATGGGGCAGGGGCGTTGCGTCCATAAGGCCACGGCCCCGGCATCCAAAAACACTAAGGCCCACATTCACCAGAAAATTATTTAACGGAGTTTAGCCAAACTCCGTTAAAGTTAACGTCGAGGTTTAAACCTGGAAAGGCAGCTGGCGTCTTTCACCAGCCCAAATGTCGGTTAAACCCTGTTTGAAATAATGGAGTTTGCCTGACGGAGTTTAGTTTAAAATGTCCAAGCAAAAGTTGGACAATATGACGCGCCGGGACTATAAACTCGTCAAAACAACAACAACCACCATTCAGCTGATGTCGATTCCCGCTTCCATTGTTCCGCTGTAATAATAAACTGTAATTTGCCAAAGTGATTTCTGATTTACAACGACTCCAGTCACGAGGTAAGGTACCTATAATATCATTTTGGAACACATGGTATAGAGTAAATACCAATACAATGCCAACTTGCGTTAATTCATTTCACAGCTCTATAACAACGGAACCAAAAATCAGCTGTGAGCTAGGTGGCCATATTGGGATCTCATGGATAACGGAGATTAGCGACTTTAACTTGCCGGATTTTGGGCGTTTAAACTTGAGCCCCCTCGGTGGAAGTTTAAGCTCGCACAGAGCTCTGGTGAAAGACAGCGAGCGGTAAACTCCGTTAATTTGCAACCTCTTCCGGGTTAAACTCGTTTCAAATTTTTGGTGAAAGTGGGCCTAAAAAGACCAACCATTGTTGAGTTGGCATCTGAATTTCCCTCCGTACACTGTACCTAGCATTTTTCACAAAGTTCAACAGCGACACGCCAGATTTCTCTGGCTATGGATGTTCAATATTCTAGTAGAGGATCCATGGTGGTTCCTTCTTGTTAGCTCCATAGATCAAGCATATTATCGGAATAAGCGACAGTAATCGATGTCCTGCAATCGAAATCGAGCCCTAGGCTCCTGAAACTGGCAGGTAGGTCGTGTGACCTAGCGTTCCCATGGCAACCAAGAAAAGTGGTCTGTCCGCGCATGCTCAGTCGAGTAAAAATGTTGCTCGCCACCCCTACTTTGGGCTCTGTCCCCAGAATCAGATTCCCACCTCAAAATCTTTCATTTCACAATCGATTCGAACCCTTCGATTCATTTTTGTCATCTCGATACGAGATGCTTCATCTTCCGATTTGTTTTTGTTGTCTCTGAACCACTTTCGCTTTCTCTGTTGAATCTGTTGTCAGTTATCAATTTTTTTGCGTCAAATCTTGCGGTACCTACGTGCGTTTTGTCCAGTTTGTTGTTTGTGGTCTTGTGGTATGAGGACTGATCGACCTCGTAACACACAGACATGGATAACTACCTAGCTTCTAGTTAATAGCTTCTCCATTCAAGTACGTACCGGCCGACAGGTCATTGTTTCGTTGTATTTTAGTTTACTATATTTTTGTAAAACATGAATTTTGTGGCTAATTTGCAATAGGAATTGTCGAAGTTTTCATACGACGATAGAGTGTTGACTAAAAGAGATAAGCTTTGCTGAATATCACTCTATCAGTGAATAAGGGAAGGGTGTTGTTGCCTTGGGGTATTTTGTAGACAAATCTGTTGGTGTTCTGGTTTGGTGCTGAAATAATATCACAGAACAACCGACTCGCCTTCATACTCCGTCAATAATATTATAGTCAGGTGCTTCCAAGGAGTGATTATCTCGGGCCATACACATAGGTCCTGTGTGGAGTTTGACTGGTCTCCCATCAGGCGCCTCCCCAGGTGGCGGATAGGGGGATGCCCACCAGATATGGTTGGGCACCGGGGAAATAAAATACCCGGGGTGGACCAAAACCAGTCAGGAGAGATGGATCCTTTAGCCTTGGCTGGCGACCATATAAGGGTAGGAAGCCCTGACAGAAAATCTCCCTGGTCCTCCAGGTTGGGGGTTGGGCGAGGGGCTAACAACCCCTCCCTGTAAAAATAGCATTGTTACGAGACCCGAACAAAGTGAAAAGCCGGACAGTTTTAATGGTGAAAGACATGGAAATTGGAAACGGACAAAGATACGGAAGAACGATATAATGTTGGCCACCTGGAATGTGCAGACCATGCTTCAGCCAGGGAAGATGAAGGAGATCTCTCATGAGCTGCAACGGTTTGGTGTGGACGTTGCTGCGGTGCAGGAGGTAAGGTGGACTGGGCAGGGACGGATCGATAAGGGCACCTTCACGTTCTTGTACAGTGGACCCAAAGAAAGAACAGGCTTGCATGGAACTGGGTTTTTCGTTGGCTCCAGAATGAGGAGCAGCATTTTGAGTTTTGAAGCCATAAATGAAAGGCTGTGCAAGCTTCGATTGAAGGGAAAATTCAGAAACCTTTCTCTGGTTTGCGCTTATGCACCAACAGATATGGCAGGTGATGACGATAAAGAGATATTTTATGACCAACTTGAAGGTCTATGCGAGAGAATCCAGAGGAACGACCTCCTGATACTCCTAGGCGATTTCAATGCGAAAATCGGAAGGGAGGAATCAATGAAGATGGTAGCAGGAGGGTTCACCTTACACAATGAGAGTAACGACAATGGACAACGGTTAGGTCAGATGGCAGCCAAATATAATATGGTAATCAAAAGCACATGCTTTGATCATAAAAAGATTCACCTTGGAACATGGAAGTGCCCAGGGTCAAATTTGGTGAACCAAATTGACCATGTTGTTGTTGGGAGGAGAAACGCCTCCAGCATCATAGATGTTAAAGCTTGCAGGGGCCCGAACTGCGACTCAGACCATTTTCTAGTAAAAGCTAAAGTACGTCACCGTCTCTCCAATGCCCAGAAAGGAAAAAACACCAGCAGAATTAAATGGAATGTTGACAAGCTCAAAGATGAGACTGTCAGAAAAGAATACCAAGATAACCTCAGCGCCAAGATCTCCTCGCATCTCGAATCTCCAAGCACCAATGAGCTTTGGACTGACATAAAGGTCGCAGTTCTTGAGTCAGCTAAGGAAACTCTGGGTGAGAAAAGCAAGACTGGCAACGAAGAATGGTTTGACCAGGAGTGTGAGGCGCTTATCAACGAAAAGAACAATAAGAGGCGAACTTGGATCCAACGTGACACTAGGGGAACACGTGAGGCTTACAACACAAGTCGAAGACTGGCTAACTATGCGTGTCGCCGGAAGAAAAGAGCTTGGGAGAATTCCAAGTATTCAAACATGGAATCTCTGAATGAAGCAAACGAGTCCAGGAAATTTTACCACGCGGTTAATATGATGAGGAAAGGGTACCAGCCTAAACTGACAGCCTGTAAGGATCGACATGGACAATTGATTGAGGACGAGGGTCAAGTGCTGGAAAGATGGGCCGACCACTTCAGTGCAGTTCTGGCGGGTGATGGAACAGAAGAAACTTTGGAAGCCCCAAACCCCAACATCCCGGACCCTCTGTTAGAAGAGCCATCTATTGAAGAAGTGAATGGAGTTCTGAAAGCCATGAAAAATAATAAGGCACCTGGAGATGACTTAATAACTGCAGAGTTATTAAAGCATGGTGGTCCGGAATTGGAGAAGAAGCTGCATGAGCTGATATGCCTAATTTGGAGAACAGAGAGCATGCCAGAAGAGTGGAGGTTGGGTTTAATAGTACCCGTCTTCAAGAAAGGTGATAAACTCCAATGCAGTAATTATCGAGGCATAACGCTATTGAATGTTGCATACAAACTACTCTCTGGCATTGTTTTGAGGAGACTTAGCGTGTACTCAGAGGATTTGCTCGGCGAGTACCAAGCTGGTTTTCGCCCAAATAGGAGCACAATGGACCAGATATTCACCGTCCGCCAAATCCTCGAAAAATTCCATGAGTATGGTATCGACCTCCACATGCTGTTTATAGATTACGTCCAGGCTTTCGATCGGCTTTCTAGAAACGGACTCATCCGGGCTCTATCGAGATTGGGGATCCCCCGAAAGCTCTTGAGTCTAGTGAGCATGACACTTAAGGACTGTGAAGCAAGGGTTTTGGTCAGCGGTAGAGTTAGTCAGCCATTCAGCGTGGAGAGAGGCGTCAGGCAAGGGGATGGACTTTCGGCAGTGTTGTTCAACCTTGCTCTACACAGTGCTATAAATGCTGTGGATCCTGGTGGCACAATATTCCACAAATCCTCCCAACTGTGTGGTTATGCAGACGATATAGCCATCCTATCCCGGAGTCTAGGTGCCTTGGAAGGACTTTTTGCTCAGTTAGAACTGGAAACCAGAGAACTTGGGTTGGAAGTAAGTTCTTCCAAAACTAAGTACATGAAATTGTCGGCCCGAGAACAACGCAATGTGGAGGATGTTTCCCTGAACGGTACAACGTTTGAATCAGTCACGGAATTTAAGTACCTGGGCACTCTCTTGAATAAAGAGAACAAAGTTAGTGACGAAATTCAGAAGCGGATCGTTGCAGGAGGGAGAGCATATTACGCTGCGATTAGGATTTTCAGATCTAGGTTGTTGTCCAGGACGACCAAACTGAAATTGTATAAGACGTTGATTCGACCCATTGTCACTTATGGTTCTGAGGCCTGGACGATGTCAGCTAAGGACGAGAACAGCCTGTTGGTGTTTGAGAGGAGGATTTTAAGGCGCATCTTCGGCGCGAAGTGCGTAGCTGGAGTGTGGAAAATTCGTACCAACGAAGAACTCGACCTTCTGATCGAGGGTGAAAATATAGTGCGGTTCATCAAGGCTCAGCGACTCAGGTGGATTGGGCATGTCCAAAGGATGCCCGACTGCAGGGCTCCAAAAAAGGTGCTGGAACAGCGAATGGTTGGGACGAGAAGGAGGGGTAGACCCAGAAGAAGGTGGCTAACAGACGTGACAGATGATCTGAGGACGATGAGGGTGACCGATTGGAGAGGGACTGCGGAGGACCGGGTTCGATGGAGGACAATTGTTCGGGAGGCCAGGGCTCACACTGGGCTGTAGCGCCAAGAGAAGAAGATACACATAGGTGTATTATTCACAGAATAATAAACCAAAATATTTGAGAGACGGAAGTGGACGGATGTTTTCGCGTGCAGTTTTATACTGATAAGCACAACAAAGTATAAACCGCTATACGCTTCACCATACATTCCAACACCCAAGCCGATGTCCAACTCTAACGTTGGCATAATAAATGTGAGAAACGAAGAAGAAAACTAATATTTCTTATGGTTAATTTTAGCCGCGCTATACCTAGATGGAAATCGCAACAACCGTGTCACAAAACTTTAACAAAATTTGAGATAAAAGTGAACCGCGACAGAATCGGGTACCCTCAGATCAGTGGCGTAGCCAGGATTATGTCCAATAGAATAATAAACCCATGTGACAAGAACTTTGCAGCGTTTTATACAAATTTTCACTCATAACACCCCTGGGTATATTCCGATCTGGCTGCAAAGTTTCGGGACACAACTAGGGCCCAAATGGAGGAGGTGTGCGAAAGAACGAAATTTTTAGACCGAAAATGAAGCCGGTAGACGTGATACGGCGGACGGCTGACGGACTTCGCATTTTGGAATCTACGCACCTTGAAACGGAAAAGAAAAAATTTTGAGGGGGTGTTATAAAAATTTTTTGCTGAGCGAATACATAGGTGTATTATTCACAGAATAATAAACCAAAACGCGTACCTTATTCGTGTTTTAAGGGCCAAAATTGATGGAAACCATCAGAAATAGCTACTTCTATTACGAGTATTACGCATGAAAGTAACAATAAATGAACAGCCAAAATTTCTGTAGGTGTGCCCAGCAGACTAATAAACCCATGTGACAAGGACTTTGCAGCGTTTTTGGAATCTACGCACCTTGAAACGTAAAAGAAAAAATTTGGAGGGGGTGTTATAAAAATTTGAGCGATTACCAAAAGGGTTTTTTTGTCTTTTAGTAACATGAACTTGTGAGAAATTGATTTCCATGTTTTGTAGTACGAGGAGAGCGAATATGAAGTCTATTTTCACCAAATATTTGAAAACTGAGGTTCTAACGAAGTTTCAGCCTTAAATTTACATTAATTTTGGTCTAAAATCGACTTTCTTCCGCACACAGTTTGGGTCCTCATTTGGGAATACATACACCGAGTCCTAGTTGTGCTCCGAAGCTCGGCAGCCCGATCGGAATAAACCGTGGGCTGTTACTGGGGAAAATGGGTGTAAAAATAGGTGTTTTCGAGAGGTTTTTTTTTAGGTTTTAGTGAACATGACCTTGTGAGGTATCGTTCTCCATGTTTTTCAGGGCGAGAAGTCTGAATATATCAAATTGATTTTGCTCAAAGAGTGAAGAATTGAGGTGTTGCCGGAGGCTCAGCTCCCGAAATTCATTTTTTATGGGTCAAAAACATGGGAAATTGTCTGAAATCTCCATAAATTTGTATATTAACACTAGAAGTAATATCAACAGGTGAAGGAAGACAATTAAATCGCACTATAAATTATTAAAGGTAATTTGCTAAAGAAAACTAGAGCCTAATTCGTATTTTTGAGAGACAATAAATGAACAGACAACATTTCTGCAGGCATGTCCAATACAATGATAAACCCATGTGACAAGGACTTTGCAGCGTTTTTTATTTTAATTTATTTTATTTATTTATTTATTTTATTCTGATAACACCTCTGGATATATTCCGATTGGGCTGCAAAGTTTCGGGACACAACTTTGGCCCATATGGAGCCTTTGTGCGAAGGATGAAGTGAATACTCATGATACAGCAGACGGCGTACGCGGACGGACATTGCATTTTTGGAATCTACGCACCTTGAAACGTAAAAGAAAAAATCGTGAAGGGTTGTTATAAAAATATTTTCCTGAGCGAATACGTTGGTGTATTTTTTACAGCATAATAAACCAAAACAAGAACGACATAGGGTTGTGATCTCAGACACTAATGAAAACGACGATAAGATCAAGTAGGAGGATACGGAAATGCACGGCGAAATATTGTATTCCCTTTTTCCGCCGCCTCTGGGTTTCCCCAGCTCACGCGGCTAGAAAACAGACTCGTTCAGGTTGCGGCAGAAGTCCATCCAGTAATATTATATATATAAATTATCTCAAGGGTTATCTCTCAGGACCGATGCACCAGCACCACGTTTCCTGGAACATCTACGCCTTAGTGGGGTCGTCCACTGGAAGCGTACTCGAGCGGCGCGGCGCTTTCCACTACACAAGCGGCAACGAGGGACACGCGCTACATATCCAGCTACATTGAGTTATATGTGGTATCGTCCACTGGAAGCGTGTTCGAGCGGGCGGCTACGGGCGTACACAAGCGGCAACGCGCTACAAGCGGCAGATCCAAAAAAAGTTGGATCTGCCGCTCGTAGCTCGTTCAATACCACTGTTTTCAGTATCACTTTCCTACCGGTTTTGGTACGAATTCCACGGAAATAAACATTGGAATCGCTTTCGGACGGTTCATTGGAACACCTGCCTACCATTTCACTCGTATCCCTGGTCATTTCGAGTCACTTCACGCGCAGGCCCCGTTTGAGAAGGTGAAAATCACCTTCTGGGCAGAAAATGGAACATAACACTAATAAAACGGATAATAATCGAAAAATTTGTTAGGGTCAGCCTCAAGTTAATGGTGAAGGTGGTGAAACTCCCCGAAAGATTCCCTTTTGGAGAGGGAAATGATGATCCAACATCCGTCTTCGCAAATGGTTGCTGCTTTCAAGGAAATAAAATTCCTCTGGGTCCATGACGAATAAAAAGGTACATTCCCCACTTTTCTCGAATACACTTGAAAAACAAACTGAAGCCCGACGCCCGAAGGCGCTTGCAGTGGACGACCCCGTTCGCTCGTAGCCGCTTGTTAGGTTGCCGCTTGTGTCGCGTGTAGCGCCGCGCCGCGTGAATACGCTTCCAGTAGTTCCCATGCGAACGCAAGCTCATCCTGGACCGACCCTATAAAGTAGCATTCTCCGCCAGACTCTTCAATCTCGGTCGCAGCACCATCAGGTCCACATTACGTTCTTGTAGCTCTTTACCTTTGGATAATCAGATAAAGTTTTTTTTTTTTAACTTGACTCCACATCCGTGACGCCTTTGGCGCAGTCAGTAGTAGGACATTTCCCGGAATTTACCAGTTGAGGATCGGGAGCCGTGTCAACGACAACTGAAGTGAACCAACCTCTCCACAACAGCGAATCCTGGAATGAACCCATCGCGGGAGACAGCATTCAGCCAAGCAGAGAATTGCAAGTCTTCTCTTCCCAGAACGGAATCAACCAATTGAGGAACCGTCCCCGGAAAAAGATAGCTGCAAGTCAAACGAGTAGTCACCAAAAACGAAACAAGATGAACGTGGCACCCCCAGAAGGCATCAGATGAGGACTCTTCTTCTTGCGATCCTCAAGTCCTTCACAAAGTACCTCAATCTAACCGATTTATATTTGGAACTAAATAATACTGCTATAAACATGCAACAGCAACAAGCTAATGTTTCTCAATTCAGGAAAGAGTAACTTTCCATGGTCCCCGAATTCTCAAGCGAACCAAAATTATTAGATGACTTTATCACAATTAGCGATAAATTATTAGAAAAATGCATTACCCAAAAGATATAAATAATTTTCAAAACGCTTACTTGTTAAACTGCTTTCTTGCAAAAATAATAGGGCCTGCGGCCGAAACGTCATGTTCACACCAAGTACGAACATGGGCGGAGCTAAGAACCGTTTTAATTGACAATTTCTCAGACATAAGGGACGTATGGACGTAGTTCAAGAGATGTGTAACGTCAAGCCAACTCATAACGAGGATGCGTTCATATTCTATGAGAGATTAAATAAACAGTTAAATTTAGCCATATCTCATGTACAAGTTAGGCAAGAACTAGTCCCTATGACTGTAGTTCATCAAGAAATTGGGACTCAGGTATTTATTGAAAGGATTGAACGAGCCATTCGGTTCGTTAATGCGGAATAAAAATCCGACGAGCATGGGTGCTGCCGCTAGCATCCTGATTACCGACTTTCAATATATTCCGTCCTATCGGAACTCTCCTAACAAAACTCAAGAGAAATCCCTCCTCTCATAACAACAACCACTATTCGTACATGAAACAGTCAGAACCTGGAGCTCAGGCAACTGACAAGTATAAAAAATACTAAAGTGAACAACTCGCAGCAGAACTCGAGACCTCAAGTGCCACCCCAAACTCAGAAAAAAACCATTTCTACAACCCGGCACATTTAAGCCCAGAGCCCCACAAAATAGTGCGACACCTTCGACTTATAAACCAACAAACCATAACCAACCTATCCCGACGAGTGCTAGGACAACTAGGACCACTTATCCCATGAACATGATGCAAGGCAATGAATCCTTCAGTGACATGACATCCCTGATCCGGAAAAGGACAGCTAATACGAGATAGGTGAGCCAAGTCGAGCCATTGAAGACGACCCTTCTTTTTTTTAGGAAGAGGGCACAGAGTTTAACCTTTCACAGCAGGAGGAAACTCATTGCCTAATGTCATATCAGATGTGAATAATCTAAAGATATTATTGGACAATGGAAGTACTCGATGTTTTATTAAAGAAAAAAAGCTGCAAAGTCCTTGTCACATCGGTTTATTATTCTATTGGACATAACTACAGAAATTTTGGCTGTTCATTTTTGTTTCTTTCATGTGAAATAATTTAAATGGCTATTTCTGATGGTTCCCACCAATTTCGGCCCCCAAAACACGAATTAGGTAGGCTGGGTATCATACGCGTTAATCCCCTTGGAATGCGTTTGAAAAGCTCAAATTTTTTCATGTTTAAAAGCGCGAGGTTCCCTGCTAGTATTTAGATTTAAAAGCGCGAGCCACTATAACAGAATAAAGTAACAGTTCTTGAAGCAGATAACGCCTTTCCTAGGCTCCTATCGCTGATCGAGTTTATACGTTATGTTGCCGAAAACTATATAGGCCCATCCAGCCGTTTTCCTCCAGCCTTATGGGCTGCACCTCCCATGCACCACCAGCATGCGAACCATCAATGGTCCGGAATTCTACCATCGGCATTTGAAGGAACAATTTAACGCTCCCCACCCTTCGGTTCATGTTGCCATCGAAATTTTAAGAAAGGACCAAGCAGAAACATATGTCCTCCTGAACACCCCTTCCATTACTCAAAAACGCTGCAAAGTCCTTGTCACATGGGTTTATTATTCTACTGGACATACCTACAGAAATGTTGGCTGTTCATTTATTGTTTCTTTCATGTGAAATAATTGAAATAGCTATTTCTGATGGTTTCCACCAATTTTGGCCCCAAAACACAAATTAGGTAGGTACGCTCCTTTTTCTTTTTTCTTTTTTTTCAAATTATCTTTGATCATTGGGAATGCCATTTAATCATCTTGATCCACGTGTTGACACTTTTTCTAGTGTTATTATACAAATTGATGGTGATTTCAGACGATTTTCCATGTTTTTGCCTCATAAAAAATCAATTTTGGCAGCTGAACCCTTGGTAGAACCTCAATTTTCCACTCTTTGGTCAAAATCGACTTCATATTCGGTCTTCTCGTCCCCAAAAATATAGAAAAAGATACCTCAAAAGCTCATGTTACCAACATGTTACTAAAACACAAAAAGTACCTATTTTTATCCACATTTTCACTCATAACACCCCTGGGTATATTCCGATCGAGCTGCAAAGTTTCGGGACACAACTAGGGCCCAAATGGAGCATGTGTGCGAAAGAACGACTTTTTCAGACCGAAAATGAAGCCGGTACACGCGATACGGCGGATCTGCGCACCTTGAAACGGAAAAGAATAAATTTTGAGGGGGTTTTATAAAAATTTTTTGCTGACCGAATACATAGGTGTATTATTCACGGAATAATAAACCAAAACGTAATAACACTCAAAAGAAAGTGGAGGCCTTCGTGAAGATATGTTGGGAAGAGTACCTCGGAGGAGCACTGACTACCATGGAGTACCACGCTAACTTGCCATGCGCCATTTTTGATACTTTTGACATTTCAAATTTCTTTAAATATATAACAACTTCATATTTGATAGGGTAAAAACATGACAAAAAAGTTGTTAATACATCAGTTTTTTCACATTTCTGATTTTTTTATTCCTGTTTCCTTGATTCAGATAGGTAGGTAGTTGGTAAAAGTAACAGTAACAGTACCTACGTAAGTAAAAGTAACGGCTCCAGCTCGCGCTTTTGACATAGGAAGCAGTGGCGCTAATGAAGTTATGAACCTAATCTTTCTTCTCGAATTCGCGCTTTTGATACCAAAAATTTTAGGTGTTTTTGGACCACCTCGCGCTTTTGACAACCACCGATTAGGTACGCTCGGTTTTGGTTTATTATTCTGTGAATAATACACATTCGCTCGGCAAAAAATTTTTGTATAACACATTAACACATAACTAAATTTTTTCTTTTCCGTTTCAAGGCGCGTAGATTCCAAAAACGCTGCAAAGTCCTTGTGAATGCATTATTACTTCTATGTACCTGTGATCAGTCTGGAAACTTTAAAAAAGTACTGCTTTTAATCTCCTTGACTTCAATTGTAAATGTTTGTTTTTCAGTTGTTGTTGGAAATATTTGTTGGTTTATTAATCTGTGAATAATAAACCTATGTAATCGCTCAGCGAAAAATTTGTATAACACCCCCTCAAATTTTTTTCTTTTATGTTTCAAGGTGCTTAGATTCGAAAAATGCAATGTCCGTCCGCCGTATCACGTGTACCGGCTTCATTTTCGGTCTAAAAAACGCTGCAAAGTCCTTGTCACATGGGATGGGGTCTGGTGGTTTCCACAAATTTTGGCCCCCAAAACTTGAATTAGGTACTACGCTCCTTTTTTTTCAAATTACCTTTGATCATTGATTGTACCATTTAATCGTCTTGATCCACGCGTTGACACTTTTTCTAGTGTTATTATACAAATTGATGGTGATTTCAGACGATTTCGCAGGTTTCTGACTCATAAAAAATCAATTTTGAAACGGGACCATCTGCGATCCAACCCCTCTCAGGATTTCAGAACCCTCAGGACCCTCTCTACGACTATTTATCGCGTAGTCAGAAACGTTACAAGGAAATGGTCAACATTTCATGTTCGCGCATGTGTAGATCAAAGTTACATTACCATTCCAATGAAACTGATTTGGAACTACCAAAGTATTAATCCTGACCGACCCTCCAAGTTTAAATTGATTTCAACAATATTTAGGGTAGTTATGGGTGTTCCAACTATTTCACGTTCGCATGCGCAGACGAAAGTTACGGTACCTACTTTTTCAATGATTTTGGTATGGGACAATCTGTGACTCAACCCGCACCTACCCTCGAAATTTCAGCCCACTTCGACCATTATTTCGGGTAGTTATGGGTGTTGCAAGGAATTACCACAGACAGACAGACACGGAACCAAAAATGTTCCTCGATGTCTGAAACGGAAAATGGTATTGGAAATTTTCATTTTGGAGGACATGAACTTTTTTTTACTCAATCACGAATCCAAGGCTTCCCTGCCTTCGGTAGTGGAAGCAAAAAAACACTGCGGGATTTCCAAGCCTCGGACCAGGGACCTAACGCAATGTCATGTAATACACGTCCTCAGCTGCTTTTGGCGTTTTTTGGGTAGGTAGAACCCCCTCGGCAGTTTTCGGCGGAGTGGGGTCTGGCCATGCTCTCCTCGGAGAAGGCACCACGTGTGGTAGGGGAGGAGGTGAGTTGGGTGACAGGAGTGGGGTAGAGGGAGAACTTTGGGGGTGACGGTGAGGGGAGCCGAGTTCACCTGGACTGGACGCAGACGTTTTCCAGCCTGGTTTACTCCCGTAAAAACATGTTCCATGTTAAAAAACTTCGTCGGATGTCCAAGCCAAGGACCAGCGACCTAACGCAATGTAAGGTAATACACGTCGTCAGCTGCTTTCGGCGTTTTTCGGGTAGGCAGAACCCCCTCGGCAGTTTTCGGCGGAGTGGGGTCTCTCATCGGCGAAGGTGTGGTAGGAGCAGTGGTGAGTTGGGTGGTAGGAGAGGGGTAGAGGGAGAACTGTGCGGGCGATGGGGAGGGGGCCGAGTGTTTACGCGGACTCGGACGGGACGCTCTCCAGCCCGGTTCACTCCCGTAAAAACATGTTCCATGTTAAAATTTTGAGGGGGTGTTATACAAATTTTTTGCTGAGCGATTACATAGGTGTATTATTCACAGAATAATAAACCAAAACTAAATATATGAAATAATATCTTTGGTAAATAAATAAAGGTTGGATGCTCGAACATGTGTATATTCGCTAGGGATGGGTCGAATAACGAGTAACAGTTACAAATAACATGCTATTCGAAAATAACGAAATTGTCGCACTCAATCCATAAAATAGCAGTTAAAAAAAACGAATGAACAAAC
Organism: Leptopterna dolabrata; assembly: GCA_954871275.1. NCBI lineage: Eukaryota > Metazoa > Arthropoda > Insecta > Hemiptera > Miridae > Leptopterna > Leptopterna dolabrata. Next base: position 72,198,174 of record OX940974.1, on the reverse strand, counting down.
ATGGATATATTTTACCAGTAAAATATCCATGAACCCAATGACGTATTTAATTTTGATGTCCATTTTGAATGTGGTACAAAATACAGGTTATTCATACAAAATCCTGTTTTTTGTTTGTTTTTTTTTGTGTGCTTTTTTTCCATGACGATCTACAATTATTTTATTTGTTCAGGCTTGGCATCACTGACTTTATCTGCTATTTTCTGTACTTCGATATCCATTTCTATTCCGCTATTCTGTTACATTTTTGTTATTCCCAGGTTATGGTTAAACTTCATTACGACTTTCGACGCGTGTTCAATCCGTTACTCCGCTATTAAACTTGTATTTCAAACCAAGATATTTCGTCAACATTTACCTATTTGGAGAGAGAGAGAGACAGACAGAACCATCATTAGCGTTATTCGAGTCAGAATAAATAAATAGGTACTTAATAAACGTTTATTTTCATAATGGGTAGCATAGCACGATTTGTTTTGTCCCTCCTTGTGTAACGCAGGTACGTTACCTACACGATACTTAGTAGGAAGTTGAGAAAAGTAGGGTAAAATGCAGATAATATTTTGAAATAAAACTGACAGAAGGCTGATAGGTGAAAATAATCACTATGGTGAATGAAGGTAAGTAGGTATAATTCCATCAACAAGTGAAAGAGTGGTGTATTGTCACAAAAACGGTGGGGAAAAACGAGAAACAACGGAAACATGTACTGTTTCAACATTAAAAATAACGAGCATAGGTAACAAAAATTAACAATGGGGCAGGGGCGTTGCGTCCATAAGGCCACGGCCCCGGCATCCAAAAACACTAAGGCCCACATTCACCAGAAAATTATTTAACGGAGTTTAGCCAAACTCCGTTAAAGTTAACGTCGAGGTTTAAACCTGGAAAGGCAGCTGGCGTCTTTCACCAGCCCAAATGTCGGTTAAACCCTGTTTGAAATAATGGAGTTTGCCTGACGGAGTTTAGTTTAAAATGTCCAAGCAAAAGTTGGACAATATGACGCGCCGGGACTATAAACTCGTCAAAACAACAACAACCACCATTCAGCTGATGTCGATTCCCGCTTCCATTGTTCCGCTGTAATAATAAACTGTAATTTGCCAAAGTGATTTCTGATTTACAACGACTCCAGTCACGAGGTAAGGTACCTATAATATCATTTTGGAACACATGGTATAGAGTAAATACCAATACAATGCCAACTTGCGTTAATTCATTTCACAGCTCTATAACAACGGAACCAAAAATCAGCTGTGAGCTAGGTGGCCATATTGGGATCTCATGGATAACGGAGATTAGCGACTTTAACTTGCCGGATTTTGGGCGTTTAAACTTGAGCCCCCTCGGTGGAAGTTTAAGCTCGCACAGAGCTCTGGTGAAAGACAGCGAGCGGTAAACTCCGTTAATTTGCAACCTCTTCCGGGTTAAACTCGTTTCAAATTTTTGGTGAAAGTGGGCCTAAAAAGACCAACCATTGTTGAGTTGGCATCTGAATTTCCCTCCGTACACTGTACCTAGCATTTTTCACAAAGTTCAACAGCGACACGCCAGATTTCTCTGGCTATGGATGTTCAATATTCTAGTAGAGGATCCATGGTGGTTCCTTCTTGTTAGCTCCATAGATCAAGCATATTATCGGAATAAGCGACAGTAATCGATGTCCTGCAATCGAAATCGAGCCCTAGGCTCCTGAAACTGGCAGGTAGGTCGTGTGACCTAGCGTTCCCATGGCAACCAAGAAAAGTGGTCTGTCCGCGCATGCTCAGTCGAGTAAAAATGTTGCTCGCCACCCCTACTTTGGGCTCTGTCCCCAGAATCAGATTCCCACCTCAAAATCTTTCATTTCACAATCGATTCGAACCCTTCGATTCATTTTTGTCATCTCGATACGAGATGCTTCATCTTCCGATTTGTTTTTGTTGTCTCTGAACCACTTTCGCTTTCTCTGTTGAATCTGTTGTCAGTTATCAATTTTTTTGCGTCAAATCTTGCGGTACCTACGTGCGTTTTGTCCAGTTTGTTGTTTGTGGTCTTGTGGTATGAGGACTGATCGACCTCGTAACACACAGACATGGATAACTACCTAGCTTCTAGTTAATAGCTTCTCCATTCAAGTACGTACCGGCCGACAGGTCATTGTTTCGTTGTATTTTAGTTTACTATATTTTTGTAAAACATGAATTTTGTGGCTAATTTGCAATAGGAATTGTCGAAGTTTTCATACGACGATAGAGTGTTGACTAAAAGAGATAAGCTTTGCTGAATATCACTCTATCAGTAAATAAGGGAAGGGTGTTGTTGCCTTGGGGTATTTTGTAGACAAATCTGTTGGTGTTCTGGTTTGGTGCCCCACCGTTTTCAGACCCCGCGCATCGCTACTGAATGGAGGGAAAAACAGTGGATTTTTTTTCTACTAATGTTCCCAAGTTGCTATTTATAGCGGATTAAAATAAAAGCTACTTTTTTGTAACGAACGATATGTAATGTTACATGAAAGCAGCAATAAAGAGTTCCAACAAGATAAGTCCCGCTTTGATAAGTCTATGTGCTGAGGGCCGCATCTAGGGCAAGCAAGACCAAAGGCTAACTGGATAAGCCCATAGTTTCTCAGTAGGGATCTATCCAAGAGTGACGTTAATTTAGAAGCAACACTGAACTCCCTTGTTTTCCGCCAAGTGCCCGCGTTCCCTCTCATAATTTCCACCGTCATGTCCCGCAAGTTGGATAATTTTCAACAGGTGATGGGCGGAATCACTGACAAACTTGAACAACTGGCGAACGAACACTGACACGGGCGGGAACGAGGGAGATCCGATCACTGTTATCCACACACAAGGTTACTTTGCGATAGGACCAACAGATCAGTTAGGGACCTATCGCGATAAGGCCGGCCTATCTTTAAGACAGAGGAGTCCGGCTGAGATAAGACCGATGAGATGAGACTGTCTTACCGAACGTTAAGATGGCCCTATCCAAGGGGACTTATCTCGTTGTAAGTCTCTAATAACGCCCATCCCTAATCTTCACTAAGACCGTCGGAAAAATTAGGCTGTACACTAGGTTTGTATAAGGATTCTGTGTTGGATGCGTCGAGGCTGACGTCATCACATCAGCTTATCGGTGGACCACTGCGATATTGCTGAAGGTCATCTGCGCGGCATCCTACTTCTTCGTTTACTTATTCTACCATGCGTCAAAAATAAAAATACACTGCCAAGGTGATGGCACAGGAGCTTCCTCGTCACAATCAGAGTGACCCATTATAAAATAGAACAGACTCGGAAGCAAAATAACATTACATTACATTACATTACATTACATTACATAACGTTAAATATACATATTACATAACATAACATTACATAACATTACATGAAATATACATATTATACATAACATGACTTCCATAATACATTACGTCCATTATACATAACTAGCCTGACCGCTCGCTTCGCTCGCTATCCGAGATACGCTGTACGCAGTATCGTGGAACCAACAAACTACGGAAAAATCCCATACCCTACCGGGTATTTGTGCCCAATTTTATCAAAATCCGTCAAGCCATTCAGGAGTTGACCATGGTCGACCATATTTCCGCTATGGTCAGGGAATTAAAAATGCGCCTACGTTCAACTTGGGAGGCTACCGGATATTGGTGCCAAATTTGGTCGATATCCGTTGAGCAATTCGGGATTCGACCATGGAGGGGCCCATGGATGCGCTAAGGTCGACCGCGGGGGTAGTCCGAAGGGTCGATCGTAGATAGAATTTCACGTAGATTACGAATACGCGATAAAAAATAGGGGTTACCATTTAAATTAACGAAGTGGACCATGGTCGACCATAGTTCCGCTATGGTCAGGGAATTAAAAATGCGACGTTGCACAACTTGGGAGCCTACTGGATATTCGTGCCAAATTTGGTCGATATCCGTCAAGCCATTCAGGAGTTGACCATGGTCGACCATAGTTCCGCTATGGTCAGGGAATTAAAAATGCGACGTTGCACAACTTGGGAGCCTACTGGATATTCGTGCCAAATTTGGTCGATATCCGTTGAGCAATTCGGGATTCGACCATGGAGGGGCCCATGGATGCGCTATGGTCGACCGCGGGGGTAATCCGAAGGGTCGATCGTAGATAGAATTTCACGTAGATTACGAATACGCGATAAAAAATAGGGGTTACCATTTCAATTAACGAAGTTGACCATGGTCGACCATAGTTCCGCTATGGTCAGGGAATTAAAAATGCGACGTTGCACAACTTGGGAGCCTACTGGATATTCGTGCCAAATTTGGTCGATATCCATCAAGCCATTCAGGAGTTGACCATGGTCGACCATAGTTCCGCTATGGTCAGGGAATTAAAAATGCGACGTTGCACAACTTGGGAGCCTACTGGATATTCGTGCCAAATTTGGTCGATATCCGTCGAGCCGTTTGGCCGTGCATAGAAGGACAGACAGACAGACAGAGCGCATGCGCAGGGCGAACCGCTGGCTCTATCATGTTGAAATTTATATGGGACCTCAATGGGCCCTACCCGCTTAATCCCTGAGAATTACATTGAAATTGGGTGAAATCTTTGGTTACTACGGCTGTAACAAGGAAATTGAATCTATTTTACGCCAGCGCATGCGCAGAGCGCACCGAGGGTCCGATCATGCTGAAATTCATACTGGAACTCACTAGGCCTTGTCCAAACAACCCTTGAAAATTTGAGCAAAATTGAATCAAAATTGTGAAAGTTATGCGTGTTTGTTGAATTTAACGTTAGCGCATGCGCAGGGCGTACCGCTGGATCAATCATGTTGAAATTTGTATGGGACCTCAAGGGGCCTTATCCGCACCATCCCTCAAAATTTGAGCTGAATCAATTCAAAATCGTGGAAGTTATGGCTGTAACAAGGAAATGCGGACAGACTCACAGACTCACAGACTCACAGACTCACAGATTCACAGACTCACAGACTCACAGACTCACAGACCGACAGACACGGAATCAAATTTGTTCAGTAGGCTTTGAAACGCCAAATGCAAGTGGAAATTTTGATTTCTGAAGACAAAAATTTTTTGGCTCACGAAAGTGAACACAAGGCTTCCGCTGCTTCGCAGACTCGGAAGCAATAAAATAGGCGGGTCAAGAGCTGGGTCGGTTCGCCCCTCAAAATCCGAGGTCCTTAACAAGTACCAACCAAACTGACACTAGCAATCTCTCAACATTCACGCTGTCTACGTAGAATACTATCATGACTGATTAAAAGGTTCAACAGAAACAGATAAGTTGGTGCCTAGGTAAATATCTAACAAAATGCGATTCCATTTTACATACACTCACTTGTGTTTCCATCAGTCGCAGTCGGTTGTGTGGTAGGTAGATGTATGTACATCTAAGTTATTCTCCAATCAGTACCTAACCCCTAAGAAGCAAACCGGCAAATTTATTTACCTATTTACGACGATCAACAAGCAGAGCTCCATGATAAGAAATATGATAAGGAAACTGCTGATAAGGTTGTGGTTGTCTTCTTTTTTGACAACTACCTAAGGCGCCCATACACTGTCCAACCGTCGGGCCCAACAAGGGGTGGGGAGAGGCGAAAACGCGCCCCCCTGCCAACCAGACGGCGCTTCACACACGATCCAACCAAACAAGCACCCAATCCGACCAAGTTTCCCGCGTTTTTTTATTTTTCCCGAACGTGAATCCTATAGTTTTCCAATAACTCCGTTGTTGCATCAACTTCGGTACAATTCATTGTTTCACCTCTCATGCCTAACAAAACAGTAACAGTAAACACCAATATATCCAAATTCCAATATCTTGAGGTACTGGCACAACTGATAACAGGAGAAACTGATAAAAATTACATAAAACAACGTGTGTCTGCTTCATACGAACAAAAAATTACAGGAGAAGAAGAAGAAGTTGGTCCGACAGCGCCACACACGGTACAACTTGGTCGGGAGTAATGGAGGGGGAAGGGCACAACCATGTTTGTTGGGCGGTTTTGCCATCCGACCACACCCAACCAGGTTGGTCGGATCCAACGGTTGGACGTCCTCCCACACACGATCCAACAGTAGGGAATGGGAGGCGTTTTCATCTCTCCCCACCCCTTGTTGGGTCCAACGGTTGGACAGTGTATGGGCGCCTATAGGATCGAGGTAGGCACATGGTTGATGGTCCCATATGATTTCGTACCATAGGTTGCACTTTACCTAACTCATTTACTGACACACTCACTGTAATAACTACAGTAATTTGGTAGAAAAACAACGTACTTAGTACTTTATTCGTAGGAGCACAACAGGTAGGAGTAGTTAAACCTTCTCTCACTAGAGGCGCTAGCAGGGCATTTCACAGAGAAGGTATTATTAGATTGCATCTCTCAACACCTCCCCACAAGCTACTATTAACTATCTTATTACAATACAATTGATGAGTAGAGTGACAAACATTGAAGCGCGAGACATAATTTTGTAAGAATTTGACACAACAAAAATATGGGAATCCTACGAATGAAATAAAGTCATTTACATTCTCCTTTATATGGAACACTTAACGAGTGGTAAGAGGTTGCTTACCCTCGGGAAGTTAAACTACATCGAATGTTTCGTTCCTGACGAAGGATGCAAATTCATATTCAGCGGCAGCAATCCATTTAGCTGCAAATTTGCTATTGACTGCCGGCTTGTAGGTGGTCGAGACCTGAAGTGAAGCATCACTCTCAGCCAAAAAAGTGATGTGGTCGGGAAAGCAAAATCTACAGACTCCCGAGTAACACTTGGTTCAGTCAGTAGGTATATTGACACTGCCATCAGAGATGGGCAAGCTGTCATCAGAATATGGTGAGTTACTTATCTCCAAGGCTAGACGAATCATGATCACTCGCCCTGCTCTTAGGAGTCAAATCAACATCAACAGATGGGCATGGTTGGAATATCATTAATATGATCAGAATTTTGGTTCAGATCATTAATGAACTTTGGGTCACATCTTGGGTCCACATGGAGTCTCTGCAGAATCCTCCTCCTCCAAGAAAATTTCATCCCTGCTTATGATCATATAATTTGCCCATGAACTGCACCCATAGCCTTTCGCCGGATTTCCTTGGGCACATGCACCACCGCCTTGCAGCCAAAGCCAAATATCCTCAAATAGCTCAAATCTGGTTTTTTACTGGTCCATATTTCGAAGGGCGTTTTACCATTCAATATTCTTAATGGAGAACGGTTGACTACGTAGGCAGCTGTGGCTACAGCTTCAGCCCAATACTTTTTTTCAAGTGCTGCGTCAACCAGCACGGTAGGTACTTGCCTTCTCTACCAGGGTACGATTCATCCTTTCCTCAACTTCGTTTTGGGATGGTGAGTATCTCACAGTCGTTCGATGACGTATGTCCGACTCTGCAAAGTACTTTTTAATGGCTCCATTGACATATACTCTGTACCCTGATCTGAGCAACATTTTTTTTATTTTTCGCCCCTGTTGGCACTCAACTTCCCCCTTTAAGTCCTTAAAGCACTGAAAAACCTCTTTTTTTTGCTAAAAAATACACAAGAGACGTATCGACAATGGTCATCAATCAACGTCAAAAAATAAAAACTTTTTCCAACTGATTTTACTTCTACTGGGCCACACAGGTCCGAATGGATGAGCTTGAGAATGTTGTCACACCTATTTCCCCTACTCTTGAACGGAAGTCTGGATTGTTTCCCTGATAAACACAGCTGACACGATCCACTGAGCTATGTTATCACCAATGCCCATCGAATTTTGCTTCAAAATGTCCATGTCCTTCACGTTTAGATGGCCTAAACGGCGGTGCCAGAGAGCATTCTTGTCTCTAGAGAACATACAGACAGCTGCAGTTTCTGAGCATGTGTTGATCCCGTTTTCCGAGGTCGCAGTGGCAAACAATTCTCCACTCTGATCGTAAATACGACCACCTTTCTGGTTAAACACGACTTTATGGCCTTGTTCAGCAATTTTGCTTACATATAAAATATTAACAGCTCTTCTGGGATGAGAAGTACATCATTAACTTGCATTTCTGTATTCTCATTTCCGGCAATGACCTCCAAGTCCACATTTCCACACTCCTTAGCAGTCAGTTCACTCTGATCAACAGAACTGACTCACTTCCTTATCAAGGGTTTTGACAAAGGAAACACTGCTACAAGCCATGCGTGAGGAGGCACATGAATCCAAATACCAACCACTTTTGTCTTGTGAGTTGGGAAAAAATGCAATGAAGGCCTTTTTTGCTTTGTTAGTACCACTGAAGGTTTTTTCAGCTGTAGACTTTTTTTCTTTATTCTTGGAAGGTCACTTGTTAGCCATATTTACTTGTGACCATATTTATCGCATGAGAAACATTTAATTTTACCTTTCTTTTTGATGTAAAGGGCTGTTTCTTGGTTGGAAGTCTTTACACCAGGTGGACAAGAACTGATTTTCTGGAGTTTTACCTTCGCCGGCAATCACAGTTCCCTAACTTTCCAACCCCATGATCATTGGTCTGTATTCTTCAGTCAGACCAGCTAACAATAACGCACCTACCCACTCGTTAGCTACCTTAAACTGAATTTCGTTCAATGTTTGCGCTGTAGACAGAATGCTGTTACAGTATTCTTCAACCGCCTTGCAGTTCTCAAGTCGGGTAGTGCGCAGAGTCCTCAACAGGCTTACCTCCCTCGTTAATCCACTATCTTCAAAGGCTTTCTTGAGCTAAATCCACGCCTCCATTGCCGAGTTAGCATTTTGAACGTGGGGATAATTTGATTTATCAACCGCCAAAATGATTTCTGATAGGGCTTTCTTGTCCTTGGTCACGTCGATCTTTCGGCACCTGTCTCCCATCCTTGGTGGTAATCAAGGGCTCCTCAATAACTTCCCACAGCTCCTTGAGACCAAAACGGCCTTCATAGCCATCTTTCAGGATGTGAAATTTTCGTGACCCACCAATTTTTTTATATTAATCGAACCTGACTGGGCACACGTTCGTTATAGACGAAACAAGGGATCCAAGAACAAGGGACTTGGTCACGTGGGGAACCGACACTTTTAAAAACTGCTCACACTTGTTCAAAATGGAAAAACTGCCACTTTCAGCTTCTAAACGGCAAAACTGAGCTCATAACCTAGAGAAGTTTTTTTTATAAAAGCGAACTGGGAAAATAAATTGAAAGGCTGTAATGCGAGAGAAGAGAACGAAGGATATTAACTTAATTGGAAAGTCACATGTTGACGTAGCAGGTAGAGACAGAAAACAACAAGTGGCCATCTCATGCCAACCCGCATGACACCCAGTAACATGTCCTGGTCAGAGCCTAGTGAGGCTAATTGAATGTTCGTATTCGTGATATGCAGTTACTCAGTACAAAGGATACATGTTTTTAAAATAATATATTTCTCGAGATTTTGAGCAAAAGCATATATAAGTAGTATACTTAACAGGTAGCAGGTATACTTAACAGGTGGCAGAAGTATATATAACATGGTACCTACTTTTGCTCAAAATCTCGAGAAATAGATTATTTTTAAATCTGGTAACACTGCCAATAACCCTGTGAGAAACCCTAACACTGCCAATAACCCTGTGAGATTCGTTCATTTATCGAGTATGCGTGCACTTCTCGTACAAGTAGAAATGATGGGTGCTGATTCCACTTACGTCTTCCTTCACCACAACAAACCGCCACCTTTGTGTACTCCGTCTATTCTCTTCTGACCTCAATGTACATCAGGTATCTATCTACTTACTGCGTGTCAGAGCAAGGGCGGATCAACCTTCAAAAAATTCAAGTGATCACTAATGAAAAAGAGGACATGAAAGCCAAAAACCAAGACAAAGAAGTGAAATCAGACTACCTAAACTTTCATACATTGACATCTAACACCACAGAAAAACATAGGAATGTCTAAATAAGGAATTATGAGAACTAAGACATTAATGAATAAACGATAATAGCTCATGCAGCACACTGCATGCTGACTTGGAATTTGAAAATATAGTCTTACCTAACACGATCAACCAGCACTTCTCTCAGCCAAATGCACTGCTCACGAAAGGCCTCTTGTTGCAGAGTGTACGGTGCTGTAAGACGAATGAAATGTAGCCAGGATAGAGTTCCTGGCTCATGTACAGTCATTGCTACAGGTTCCTTTTGCTCATATCACCACCCACAAGTCTCTACTAAGCTAGGAAGGTACTAACCTGACTTCAACAAACCATACTTGAAAATGTGCAACTGAAACACAATTTTTTTTTTTTTTTTACTTGGAACAAATTTTTTATTTTGACATAAGTATTTTTGAGGTAGGAGGGAAGCTTGTGTTGGCTTTATCAGTCCTCGAGGATTGGTAGTGGGGCCCCATCTTCCATCCCCAGCCCTTCTGCCTCCCCAAGGCCACGGATCCGTCGACGTAGCCCCCTGACGCGCATTGAAATGGCCCTTATCACGGCGAATTGTATTTTCACTCGGACCCATCCCATGACGTGCCCCTCTGGTCTTCGCCACTTCTCGGCCAAAGTCCTCCCAAGCTGCTTGGTGAAGGCTCCGAATTCCTTATGAAGGACTCCGTCACAGGTTGTTATGAGGGGGGTGAATGAGCCACGATGCTCTTCAGCGGCGTGGTTGTATTTCCGGTGTTTCTCGGATGCTGCACGTTGGAGAGTTTCCTGGGTGGCCTGAGACAGGTAGGAGGGGGCGTCAGCGTTAACGATGTGAGTATCAAAAAACGCCACCCACTCCCTGTCCCACACCCCATCGACTTTCATATCGCCAACAAGTCTGGGCTGTCCTGCGTCCGCCTCCTGCATCACTGGCTCGACCGCAACCCCCCTCCAGGCCAAACGACTCAAGTCTGCCACCGTGTCCCGAAGGAAGTCGTGACCCTGCTTTATCAAGCCTCCTTTTTTGCAATTAAGCAGGTGATTGAGGTCTGTCCTTGCTCCACAACCGTTGCAAGCATTTGGGAGTGCTAGGGGGTCTTGCCCGTACCTCACCGCCAATGCGTCCCGGAATTGCGTAGCTGATAGGTCAAAACCGTCTGATGCTAGCGGTACCACTGACAGCCACTGCGATGCTTTGCCCTCCACACATCGTCGCACTGCCCGTTGGCGCTGTGAGGGGAGCCTGCCTATGACAATGGTACTCCATTCCAAGGCTGCCGCCTCCCGTCGCTGTCGGCCCTCCTGCAGCGCCTCTGTCACAATTTGAATGTGTTGGAGATTATCGAGCGTGGAACCGGTGGTGATTGCAGTGATGAGTGCTGCGGCACCTGTTTTGGACGTTTGGTGTGCTTCTCCTGGTGTTTTGGTCGGGTCCTCCACTGCTAGCCCCCCTACGCTACACTACAACACAATAAATTGATTACAATGAGAAAAGTTCCAGTTTAGCACGAAACGAATAAGCACTTTTTTGACTACCTACTCAACCTTTTACAGAAATCTTCGCGATTTTCAAACAACAAAAACTTATACGAACTAAAAAAAAACAAAACGAACTAAAAAATCGTGGAAACCCATTTCAAAGAAAAACGAAGTTATTGAAAAATATTCTATTTCCACTAATACACGAAAAAACGTGAAAAATGTTATTGCTTGTTAATGACGACGGTTTGATCACCAAAACGGGTATAACAGTGTATTTTTCGCGTTTTTTCGTGTATTAGTGGAAACAGACTATTTTTCAATAACTCCGTTTTTCTTTTCAATAAAAACTTATTTGAACTGTTCTTATTCAAGGTCTTTTTGTCTCTCGTCATTAAACGTACCAACTCAATTAAAAACGCTGCAAATCCCTGCACAACGGTTTATTATTTTGTATAGAATACCCTTCCGTTACAGATCACAGCTCTATGTATAGATAACCCGTCTATATAACATTATATGTACTATTCCATACATATTATGTAGATCGCAGACCCTCCGTAGGTTAGTACCTAACCCCGTACACGTTACTAGGTACCAACCTACCTAAATCACGAGTTAAATGTTGCTAAAATAATTCTGCCGATGACAAACAGTACCTAACAAAAAGAAACACACATAATGAAGTTCTGAAAAGAAATTGTTGATGAGGAGTGAAAAAAGTTGCAAAAGTACCTACCAACAAACTCCAGCCCCTTCTACGTAGATGGTATAATGAACCGTTGTGTAATAATTTACCGTTGAGTAATGATTTACCGTAGTAATAATTTACCCATCAATAATACTTCAACGTTTGTTCAAGTTTCACTACCTACCAACAAACTCCAAACGAGTCATCATTTTTCAAATGAAATAATATCACAGAACAACCAACTCTACTTCATACTCCGCCAATATAATCAGGTGATCCCTAGCAATGATTTCATCTCCGCCAAATTTCCTATTGTGGGCGCGTCTCTGGTTACGAGATTTGGTTTGAATTGTATACAATTTCATTCACACTGGAGTCGAAAATGCCTGTCGGTGCAAACTTCGGGGCCTTACTGCTTACTGTGAACGAACGGCTGGACGTACGACGCTCCGGATGGTCTTAAAAAACTCGCAAGTTCAAGAACTATTTAAAACCGTAAAAATATTCACGTAAAAAAATGGTATAGGCGTTTTGAAAATGTCAACCCCTATTTTGAACCCCTCAGAGATGACTGACAGTAACGTCGAGCTTCGAGGACCAACTAGACCCCAAACGGAACCTATATCCCGAATTTCATCAATTTTCTTTCATGGTAACTAAGAAAAGTGGCCCGTACGGCGTACGGTGTACGGTGTACGGCGGACAGACAGAAATATTTTTATTGCAGTTTTGGATTCTAAATACCTTGAAACGTAAACCATCAAATTTTGAGGGGGGGGGGGGGGTAAGAATTTTTTTTTCATGCTCGATTCCAATGGTTCATTATTGAAAATAATAAACCAAAATTGCTAACATTTATATAGGAAAACCTAACAAATCACCAACTTAATAAATCATCCATGGAAATCCCAACATTTACTCCTTTTCTTCTATTGCCCCCTCATCACCTGTATAGCTCTACCTTCATATCCAGACATGATGGGGGAAGTATGGATGTGGTCAGCTTAGAAATATATGGAATCGGGAATGAAAGATGGAGGAGTCGTAATTGTTTAGGCATTCATTATTCATTGAACAAAATAGAATAGCTTAATCTTTTAAACTAGATAACAATATAGAACATAGAGGGCTTTATAAATTTATAAAAGGCACTTTATCAGTAAAAAGCATGGTGAGTTACTTATATGTAGGTACCTGTAAAATAGACTAGAATCTACACTTAAATCGTTATTTTCAAACAAGAAGTATCTACCAAGACCGTAAACAAATTGCATTCTATCAGGAAATAATGAGGATATAAAAACAGATTACATGAACAGTAGACATCATCATCATCATCAGAGAAGCTGAGATTGATAGGAGGGTGAAATATCCAGTGAGTGCTTCCAAAATTAAAAACCAGCAACTTGGAGCACCACATCAAAAACAAGACATCAGCAAAATGAATATACGGGGCAGTCAGAAACAAATTCTAGTAAAAGAATCGTGCATTAACAACCCACCATTCCCCTGTTACAACACTCCAAAAAATATATAATAGTTGATCATTTTAGGAGGAAAATAAGTTGAAACCATATTGAGAAACACCTACTTCACAACAGAGCCACCACAACTGTTGCTAGGAAATACCTACCTAGTCAAAGAATGACCAAAATCAGTTTTTGACAACAGTAGAGAAATTCAGAGAATGAATGGGCCAGAAACTTTTTTTTGGAGGAGAGAGGGTGTAATGCATAATTACCAATAAAAATATATGTACCATTGAAGGTTTTAGATAGTTCCACATTCTTTTATTGACAGCTCAAACCATTTTGGTGTTATACTGAAATCGGTTACCCACTTAATTTTGTATGTATCAGCTCACATCAACACTGTCTTCAAGATATTGTGTTGATGAAAATCCAAGGCTAAATTGGATCAGCCAAAGCCAAACGACATATATCATACTTGAAACTCAACAATGGTTTGTAAAGTGCTACTAAAAGTACCTAATTAGTTAATAATCATCACAAAATATAGAAAAGTACAGCAGGAAGAGGTGTGAACATAGCATTCTTTGCAATCTGGATTCAACTTTTATGCAAGTAGATTTCCATTAATTTAGAAAATGTTCAATTCATTCAACCAGGTACTCACTAATTCACATGACCTGAACCGTTCACCCAAGACAAGTAGATCATCCTACTTACCTTGATTGCTAGGAGTACCTACATGAACGTCATTTAACATGTATAAACAGGCTGGAAGTTGTTTTCCGTTGCCAAATTCTCTGAATATTTCTTGGAAAATGCTGTTCTAGTTACTGATTTTGCCAATGACAAAACAACTTAGTACTTCTGTTACAACAGTGTAAGCATTCAATATATTTCACTTCCATTGACAGAATCAAATATGTATTAGGACTAATGAAAGAAGAGATGTTGGCAAAAGTAATCATTAGAACTTATCTAGGTACCTACTTTTAGTATCTACTCGTACTAATATCACAACCCAAAAAGCAAGTGCAATCACTTATTATTATTACTTGATTCGTAACAACGATTTCCACAGGTAGGAAGGTACCTTCCAAATATCAACTGATAAAGATAGATATGTACATAAACAAAACATAATGGGGAACTAGCATAGTTTAGCTGTACTTTTAGTTAAGCAGCAAGAAACGAACCAAAACTGTAAGTAGCTACCTCCTTAACTAAGAGAATTTTCAAGAACTTCATGAATTCAAATGCCTTGAAAATATGGTGTCATCCCCAATTGGATTGAAAATGAACGATGGAACTTTTTACTAGGGCCCTTACCACACCTATTGTGATTATACAACGCTGCTTGATTTACATTCATCTTTATATTATTCGAATCCTTTCACGTAAATGCAGCCAAACACTCTTAACTGGTTAAAAAAATTATGCAAGGAGACCATCTAACCAAGTTAGTCATAACAACCTAAAACTGTGTACTAAGTATATTGATGTTGAAATATGCAAGAAGACCATCCAACCAAGTTAGTCATAATAACCTAAAATTTTGTACTAAGTATGTTGATGTTAAATTATGCAAGTAGACCATTAACCAAGTTAGTCATGACAACCTAAAATTTTGTACTAAGTATGCTGATGTTGAGGGCTCATCAGTTTCATAGGTTATTTGATTATTTAATCTATAATAATAATTCTACCAGCAGGAATTACTATTCACCAACTACCTCATGGCACAAGTAAATTGAGGAGTTGTTCAGAATGCACATTAAACTGTAACTATGAACTAGCCAACTAAGCAAAATTTGGGGGATATTCATTGATATTTTCAGCTTAGCGTCCATCACTGGATCCCCCCTCCACGCCATTCACACTAGAAGAACCGTCACAGCCTCCAGGAGCAGAATACCTTGGTGAGATGATGCCCCATCGAATAAATAACAATAGTGGGTGAGCTTTTCAGAGGTATTTTGGCAGTTGAGGGTATTGTTTTCAATGAATATGGTGAAATAAACAACAAATTCATGGACATCTCAATCCCATTAGAGACATTTGTACCTATGAACCAAAGAAATGCACCATGATGATAAGTGCCTTGGTGATACACTCAACAGTGCAATGGGTAATTATTTTAATGACATCAAGCCAATTCTTCAGATCTCAAGGTATCTACCGTTGCTAGAATGACAGAGCTTACAGTGGCAGGAACGGTTAACATTTTTGTCAAAAATAAGAATGTATAACATAATATAACATGGAAGATTAGCTGGTCTGAAAGTAACACAATCTGCCCTTTTACCCACGTTGTGAAAGCTATCTTTAGGCAATATCAGAATAATTGTGAAGTCAAAGGTATTCTTCTGGCATTCAATGCCACAATGTGAGTTGAGAGAACATTTTCTCTGAGGACAAAACAGATGGTATAAGAATGTAGAGCATGTGCACTGGGCCCCAGTGCGCATTTGATAACTGCACTTTCACAAGTGATTGAGAGTGGGGGACCACTGATCTGGATTGCCAACAGTAGAACGTTCTTCTTACAAGGTGTACAAACATGAACTGCTATAGTATTAAATCGAAAGGGTTAGTTCCACTAGTATAATAAGAAATATTACCATACCTCCCGGAGGAGTCCGTCGTCAATAGCTGGTTGAGTACTGCATTATTCTCTCGATGGCCTGATGATGATGTCCTTACATCGAAAGCGCTCGCCTCCAGTACTCAACCAGCTAGTGACAACGGACTCTTCCGGAAGGTATGGTAATATGAATTGCTATAGGTCCAGATGCTCGAATCTTCCTAACAACGAAGTATAAGGTTTTGAGTAATCAAGGTCAACAAATAGGTGGTCAACAGTTATCCCCTACTTTCCAGTAGGATAGGTAATATTAAGATTTCACTGTACACTGTATCTCACCCCTATGAAATAAAACGGAAGTTCAATAATGTACATCTAGGATATACTATGTTACTTGCAAATATTAGTATGTTAAGTACATGTACTACTCTATTCTTTTTTATAAGAAAGTATCAGAGCTAAACTATCTGGAATAGTGAAATATAAGCATCAGAGCACAATTTTTTTCAAGTTTGAAAGAAACCCCAAACACTGCCGTCACTAGTAGGAAGGCACCTGCAATGTTACAAATGCATACGTATTATAATATTATGAAATACGTACAAATATATGAGAAGTTGAAACGACTCAGAGACATCAGTTCCATTCAACTATATTTCCCACCTAACACTCAACGTCCAATTAATGATAACTTACTGACAAAAAGGTTATGAGTAGTCACTCCAAGCGGAACTGGAGGGAATAAAAAAATGTTGGCGATAGGAACCTATACTACCTTTAAACAATTTCTTAATCCATTATTCTAATTAAGAAATTATTCAAAAGTCTTAGGACCATTTTTAGGGAGTTATAGAATTTAAAAGAAAATGTATGCAACCATGCGGAATCCTATAACTGACCACTCTGAAAGGGTTTTTACAATCTCGCATAATGTGATTTGTTGCTTTTATTTCATTATAAAAATAAATTGTATGTCTCCAGCACATCTTTAATCGATCTTTAAAACAGGAAAATGTAATACAAGGTATGTAGTCACGTAAATAAAGGGGATAAAATGTCAACTACCTAGGGAGTAAAAAATTAATTTTTAAATGGCAGATATGAAATAAAAAGTTGAATTGATTGGCCTTTCCCAATTCAGAGTCAATAACAAGAATTGCTGACCTTCCACCTCCAAGCAGCTGCAATAAGTTTGTAGTCATAAGGTTCTGGTGCTCATTCGCAATGATTATCAACAGCAATGATTGATAAGCGATAGTTTGAAGACAGTAGTAAATCGAGTAATGTGCGTTTTTTGTTATGTGCAGCATTAATTTGTTATTAGTTGTGTACAACATTATTGAGTTCATAGTTGTATATAATATGTTGAAACGTATCAATATTTATCCTATTTTCTGGCTTTTAGAAATTACTGGCAATGAGCACGCTTCCAAATTCCAAAACTCAAGTGAGTAAAGGCAGTCATAAAAAACACAAGAAGGCAGCACATGCTACCGATTCTTCAGTAGAAACTCAACTACACCTCAAGTGGGACCATTATACCAACACGTTTTCAATTACACCGGTTTCTTTTTTCAATGGACTTAGCATACCACTTTTATCACATCAAATGAAGGGCAATTGAATACTTATCAGGTAGCACGGTTTTTCAGTTTCAAAATTATGGCGAGAGTATTCTGCGGTGATGATAGTGGCATAATCAGAAGAGCTATCTATGCAGATTCTCTTGGAACAGGAAAGCAGACTGGTTTGAAGTTTGCAACTTCTTCATACACAAGCTCTGAAAATAAAAAATAAAATAAAAACGCTGCAAATTATTACACAACGGTTTATTATTTCCTGTATAGATGCCCCTTCTGCGTAGATCACTGTTTTCTGTGATCAGTACCCTCGAGCTCCCCCAGGAAAGCCCTAAATCGAGTACTGGAGCCGGCCAGGTTATTAAAGATTCATAAATTCAATTATTCAATAATTAAAGATTCAATAATTCAATCATTCATCATTCATCTTTTTTTGTAGTTATTGATGAAGCATAGGTAAATAATAAACCGTTGTGTAATAATTTACCAGTATAATAGATGCCCGTTCTGCGTATATAGTTTAATAAACTGTTGTGTAATAATTTACCGTTGTGTAATAATTTAGTTGTGTAGTAATAATTTACAGAATAATAAACCCTTGTGTAATAATTTACAAATAATAACTGTTGTGTAATAATTTACCCAAATCGAGTATTGAGCCAGCCTGGATATTACATTTCATAATTGTTGTTATTCATGAAATATAACGTTTATTCAAGTTACAAAAATACCTACCAACAAAATCCAAAACAGCCTTCATTTTTCAAATGAAATAATATCACAGAACAACCGACTCGCCTTCATACTCCGTCAATAATATTATAGTCAGGTGCTTCCAAGGAGTGATTATCTCGGGCCAATTCCCAAATGTTACTGCGCTCCTAGCGATGATATCTGGGCTGTATGTATACAATTTGATTCACCCTCCTGTTGAAGAAGCCTGTCGGTGCAAAATTCGGGGCCTCACTGTGAACGAATGGCTGGACGAAAAATGCCCCGGGTGGTCTTAAAAAACTCCCAAGTTCTAGAAATATTTGAAAACTTGAAAAAATTCGAGGTGACAAGAGTGACAGTAACGCCGAGCTTCGAGGACCAACTAGACCCCAAACAGGACCTACACACCAAATTTCGTTAATTTTGGTTCATGGCAACAAAGAAAAGTGCGAAGTACGGCATACGGAGAGAATTTTTTTTAAATTGCATTTTCGGATTTTACATAGGTACCTTGAAACGGAAACCATCAAATTTTGAGGGGGGAGGTTGAAAATTTGTTTTGATGCTCGATTCCAAAGGTTCGTTTTTGAAAATAATAAACCAAAAAGTGAAAATGGAATTCATAATACGGGACCATCCAGAGAGCCTTTTGGCCTATTGGTATCTATTGGTTTTCAGTTAGAAAAAAAATCTGAAGAACAATGCCTACACAATTCAGTATAATATATTCAGAATAATATATGGATGTGAATGCTTGATGGTGTACGAACATTTTAATGAAAGTAATTCTAAGCTAACCTTTCCATTTCTCCACTGTAAGGTCCATATGTTCAAAACTTTCATCGTAAGGTTGGGAACAAGGTTCATCTGAAGGGTCAGCATACTGAGCCAGATAAGGATGAGCAAGTGCTTGTTCAGCTGTAATCCTTTTTCCAGGATCTAATTCAAGCATTTTTTCTAGCAAATCAATGGCTGAAAAAGTTCATATAAAATTAGGGTAATTGGCTGAATGATCATCTTGCATGAAACTCGAATGTATCCCCCCCCCCCTCGTATGTGTACCCTCAATGAGGAACTGGCAGTTTGGTATTTTTGACTTTGAAATCAGTTTGGTATTGGCAATTTTTTGTCATTGGACTTTGAAACTCCCCTGTGCCAATTTTCAGCTCGATATTCCGCTCAGAAAAGTCGTGACAAGGCCAGGGAGAAAGCGCGTGACCTCATAGAAGTTCCCGATCTGTGATGTAGCACCACGTTCTTTCTATTGAAATAATAGTAAAATTTTCATGCAAGTTCCTCATCATGTATTACGGAATGGAACGCACATGATTTGTACCAATATAAGTATTAAAAACAATCCCATACATTCAATACTCTGGGGGAGGGGGGTCCACTGGTATGAGTACAAAGTTAACATGAGACGTTTGGCCACATTCATATGTATTCATATGTAGTCATATGTAGTGTATTCAAATAATACACCTACCATATCTTGTTTTGAGCAGTAGGTATGTTGTACGAGAAAGTAACCCATGAAAAAATAATAGGATTACACAAGCCTATATCATTTAACAAGAGCAAAAAGTAATACGTTAAACATGTCAAGTAAAATATAAAATCTTACCTTGTGGGTTAGCACCTTTGAATACATCATTGAAATTTCGCTTCTTCAAAACAGGAAGGGACTGAATGTACATTCTGGCCTAAAACAAGAATGGAGATTACAACCAAGAAGGTTTCAGCAGCCTTCAAGCCCCAATTACACCTACCGAGTACTGGGCCGAGACAGTGCACTCGGCCGAGTAAATCACAGTGTGATCCGCCCAGACAGTACTCGGCCTAGTAACGGGCGAGCGATTTTGGGCGAGTCAGTGAACAGAACCACGTTCTATTCTCTCGGCAGAGTAGGGACCCCCCCACCACTCAGCCACTCGCTCAGTTGCTTCTCGCCCATCCACTCGGCTAGTGTAATCAGGTTTGGTAGGCGAGCGCAACTTTTGGTTTATTATTCTGGGAATAATACACCTATACATTCGCTCAGCAAAAATTTTGTGTAACACCCCCTCAAAATGTTTTCTTTTACATTTCAAGGTGCGCATATTCCATAAATCCGCCATACCATGCATATCTACTTCATTTTCGGTCTAAAAAATTCGTTCTTTAACCCACAGGCTCCACTAGGGCTCTAGTTGTTTCCAGAAAGTTTCCATGTTTAGGTTCTAACGAAGTTTCAGCCTTAAATTTACGTTAAATTTTGGTGTAAAATCGTAGTTTTTCCGCACACAGTTTGGGTCCCGATTTTGGAACACATTTGGGTCCTAGTTGTGCTCCGAAGCTCGGCCGCCCGATCGGAATACACCTAGGGGTGTTATGGGGGAAAACATGGGTGTAAAAATACTTTTTGCTTCACACCTTGTGAGATATCGTTATCCATGTTTTTTAGGGCGAGAAGACCGAATATGAAGTTGATTTTGACTAAAGAGTGAATAATTGAGGTTGTACGAAGGTTCAGCTCCCAATATTCATTTTTTTATGGGTCAAAAGCCTGGGTAACTGTCTTAAATAACAGTAAAGTAGTAAAATAACACACAAGTAGTATCAACAGGTGAATCAACACAGACACTATCAATGATGAGAGATAATTTGTTAAAAAAAAAAAAAAAAAATAGGAGCCTAATTTGTGTTTTTGAGAAACAATAAGTGAACAGCCAACAGACAGTAGAATCATAAACCCGTGTGACAAGGCTTTGCAGCAATTTTCTCTTTGTACTTCGCTTTGCCATATTGCGCGGAAAAGTACAAGACGCAGCTGTCTCGTCTCTGCCCAGCTGAAATGTAATCACCTACTCCCCCCATCGAAGTAGCTCGGCCGAGTACTCGACGGACTACTCGGCCGAGCTACTCGGTAGGTGTAATTAGGCCTTAACAATGATGGTGCAGGGCGTTCTGCCGATTTTTAGGTTAAAAACCCCATCAATATGGGAAGGAACAAGTGGCAGCATTACAAACGTCCGGTAACGAATCTAGAGAGCCTGGTGCAATGGAAAATTTCTCAGCCAAGTTTAATGGCACATAGCTTCCTCGTATCGATAACATGATCGACAGAAGCGCTTCCACCACCACGGTAAGAGCAAAAAGAACGGGAAATTGTATAGATAACTGATTTAGGCTTGCGCAACTGCAGTGGCTACGATTAACGCAATTGTTAAGGTGCGTCCATACTATGTCGAATCAGGCCGGTCGACACGTTCGATTCGACAAGTCAGTTCGACATGTCCGACATGTTCGACATTCAACAAGATGTCCACACTGCTCTGGTAGTGTGTACGTGTCGAATTGCCGATCAGTATCGAATCATCTGGCGCGGCGTGAGGAACAGATTTGCGATTTCGGTAATTTCCAATGCCAATAATTTTGAGTGATTCATCGTGATCGTCGCACAGAAAAACCAAAACGAAAATATTTATACACTTTGAAATCCACTAGATACGAGAGGAAAAACGCAACAAGTTGTGTGAACAGGCTCCGAACGTCGACTGACCGTCGATCGACGCGTCCTCACTACGAACTTTGATTCGGGTCGGGTCGACTTCCTTTGATCCGGACCGCCTCGAGAGCGATCGGATTCGACACGTTCGATTCGACTTTCAACATGTTGCTGAGGTCGAACGGCACGTCCATACTTGTTCGACTTTGTCGATCGACTCAGGTCGAATGATTTCGAACGGCTTGATTCGACATAATGTGGACGCACCTTTATGAAATTCATTCATCTCTCTGAGAGAGAGAGAGACTACCCACCAAATTTGAGTGATAGGTTGGCATACTGGTAGGTACATACCTCAGATTTGGGTTACACATCAGTCATCCCATGGTAATTCATAGGGGATTATCTGGAAGCTACAACCTAACTACACAGAATTTGAGTCAAATTGGGTCTATGGTTCATGGGACATACAGACGGATGGACACCAAACGAAATTATTTCAGAAAGCTCTTCGAAAGTAAAAACAAAGCTTCTGCTACGTTGGTAGACTGAAGCAAAATAAATATAAGCAGTTGTTTTTGCAGAAGCTGACAAATGTGCTTTGGCATGGGGCATCCAAGAGACGGCTGATTCCTGTTCTTCCAGAGCAGCCAGGATGTGGAAATCTGGTAATTGCTTGATGCCTAGTAGCTGTTAATCGGTAACAGCAATCCCAAACTGAAGGACTTATTTTCATTCCATCAATCACTACAGCATACCCAGCTGGATCTATCACACACAGATGGACAGCCATGAAGTTCAACCCGTGGACTCAATCTTCATTGATTCCAGCAACCAGCACCTTCTGCTCTTGTTCCTGGTCCCCGATATCAAGTATTAGCAAGGATTCACCTAGGACAGGTATTGCTTCCCCTGAAATCGATTGTATGTAAGCTGTACCAAGTGGTGCTATTGGAACCTTAGCACCCTCTACCACCTGTCCGTTCACAATGGTTTTGGAGGCCCCTGTGTCCACCACAGAAACAGCACACTACACTAGCAGTCCCACTTGACAGACATGATGAATACGGAGAGGCCTTGTAGATTGTTGCCTCCGGGGTCAGGGCTGGGCCCCTCAGTCTGGCCTTGAACCGTTCCTCATGGGGTATGAGCGGCAGTGCCTTGTCGTCGAACTATTTCTGAGGGAATGGACCTCTTCATCACAGCACAAACATATTATGCCGTCTCTCCATGCTACTCCACCTCTCATGAGAATATGTACACAAAGCCAAACAAGGAGAGTCCTCAACCCATGCCTCACTACACTTTGCAACAGCCTTGGGTGGTGTCAATCTTGATACTGCCTCCATTCGCAAAGCTACTGTGGGAGCATCACTCATAGTACTTGGCCCTACCCCAGCCAAGCCATGAAATGCACAACGATAATGCTGTCCATACTTCCCCTTGCATGAATCCACGCTTTTCTGCTTAGCTCCTATCTCCTGGTGATATGTACTTATATCCTCTCCTTATACACTCCGTGGGCCACTGAACCCTTGAATACTGAGTTATCGAAAAACTAACCCTATAAAGTGAATGATTAATCGAGACGGAGATAATTTGTGATTTAATTTCTAATTGGTGACCTCATGATATCTTTATTTTTCATGCTGATTTAGACGATTTGGAATTTTTTGCAATTATGAGACATTTCAACCTTATTCTTAGGGCTCATTTCGTCCTCTTCACTCCACTTAGATTTTTCACACCGGGGCTCATTTCGTCCTCTTGACTACAATTACACATTTCAGACCGGGGCTCATTTCGTCCGCTTGCGGGGCTCATTTCATCCGGCTATACGACTTTTGGGGCTCATTTCGGTTACAGTCGATTAATCATCAGCATTGAGAGTACTACACAGCATAAGCAGCGTTTCTAGTCTTCAGGACAGTGTGAACATCAGGAGTGAACTAGGATTTCTCTAATATGCATGAAACTGTCTTTCAAAATATTTATCACTTTGACATCCTTGGTACTTGAGCTTTTATAATTAGACAAAATGTGATTTTAGTTTAAATTTACTGATCTATAGGCAACACAGCGTGGTGTGACACTGCTAAAGTCACGCCACGCCATTTCATGAAGTCAGTTAGACTTCATGAAAGCTTCACAGCACTGTCATTCTTGATTAGGAATGAAGAAAAATATTAGTGGCAGAATCTTCAGGGATATAAATAGGGAACATATCAACGATACTCAGATGTAGCACATTGCATTATGTCAAGCAGCTATTAAGTGTTAAGTAACTGAACATCAGTACTGATATTAATATCCCCTGGTACCACACAATTCTCATATTTGTTGAGCTTCAGTGGTAGGTCTAATAGAGGGTTAGAGTCGCGTTCCAGATATAACCACTGCTTGCACATCACTATCTCCCATATAATAAATATAACTTTGGGCATTGGAAAAAGAATAGAGCCTTTGACCGAGTCAATGTCATATTTTAATGGGGCGTCTACGGGGATAAATAGTGGAGCTGACAGGGTGCAGAGTGGATGAAACACTGTCAGCATAATGGAGATCTGCAGAAGCGAGGAATCACAAGGATCGCCCAAATGAGCACTGAGCCCAAGGGGGCAAACAGGAAGGCATCAGGAGAAAGACACAACCAAACCAATCAATGAAGCATAAGAAGAATAACCGAGAAAAGAGAAAGAGTGATATAATAGAGCGAAGGTAGAAGAAAAGATTGTGAGAAAGTAAAAAAGAGTGAAGGCACAAGAAAATATTAAGCTGAACAAAAGACAGAATAAAAGAGATGATGGGAAGGGAGAGCATACAGTAATGCTGAAAGGGCGGCGGATGTGTAGTCAATAGGCCTAGCGAAGGAGGCTCCTCAACACAACTGAAATACTTGCTGTAAAAAAATAGTTAAACAACTGGTCCTTTAGGTTTCTTATTCTCTGAATAATACATCTATGTATTCGCTCAGCAAAAATTTTTTATAACACCCCCTCAAAATGTTTTCTTTTACGATTCAAGGTGCATACATTCAGAAAATGCAATGTCCATCTGCCGTACGCCGTATCATGCATACCGGCTTCATTTTCTGTCTAAAAAATTCGTTCTTTCGCACACATGCTCCATTCGGGCCCTAGTTGTGTCCCAAAACTTTGCAGTCCCATCGGAATATACCCACGGGTGTTATGGATGAAAAATAGGTACAAAAATAGGTATTTTTTGTTTTAGTAACATGAGCTTTTGAGGTATCGTTTTCCATTTTTTTGGGAAGAGAAGACCGAATATGAAGCCGATTTTGACCAGGGTGGAAAATTGAGGTGCTAACGAAGTTTCAGCCTTAAATTTACGCTAAATTTTGGTCTAAAATCGTCTTTCTTCCACAAACAGTTTGGGTCCCCATCTGGGTCCTAGCTGTGCTCCGAAGCTCGGCAGTCCGATTGGCATACACCCAGGGGTGTTATGGGGGAAAAATGGCTACAAAAAGATTGGTTTTCGAGGGATTTTTGAGGTTTTAGTGAACACGAGCTTGTGGGGTATCATTTTCCATGTTTTTTAGGGCGAGGAGACCGAATATTTACGTTGATTTTGACGAACGAGTAAAGAATTGAGGTTGTAACGAAGGTTAAGCTCCCTTAATTTATTTTTTATGAATCAAAAACCTGGGAAATTGTCTGAAATCACCATAAATTTGTATAATAACACTAGAAGTAGTATTAGTGGACAACAGACAGACAACAAGACAGTTAAATGGTACGGTACTATCAATGACCAAAGATAATCTGTAAAAAAAGAGCCTAATTCGTGTTATTGGGGGCCAAAATTGGTGGAAACCACAAAAATAACTATTTCAATTATTGCACATGAAAAAAACCATAAATGAACAGCCAACATTTCTGTATGTATGCCCAGTAGAATAATAAACCCATGTGACAACGACGTTGCAGCGTTTTTCATTTCTAATTAAAATTTAAATAGGTACCTTACTCGTAATTGCTTGACTATACCTGGAGGACAAGGCAAGGACATGGAGGACCATAATAAATTGTAGATTCAGCGACTACTAATTCAAGAAAATTAGGGTGGATACTGAACAGATTGCACACTTCTATAAATTCAAAAACAAAAATGAAAACACAGCTTAGGGTGACAAAAACAAAGTCTGCCAAGTCGGGTAGGCAGTAGGTACAGCTTCCTCACCTATGTAACATGGACATATAGAATTAGTTGGTGGGTCCATTGGGTGGATAGATGGAGAATTAACGCGAATGGATTTGAAATTGAGAGGTTCAAAAATGGCAAAACAGTTGTAGTAACAGGATTAATGTAGGAGTTGTAGTAACAGGATTAATGATAAGCGTAATAGCAATTCATATGTGTTCTGAATATTTGTGGTACCATACCACTTGAAGAATAAGGATTTCAAAAGTGTGGAAGCAAGCCTACATTACAAGATTTTATACTGAAACAAATTAGTAAAACTAATTAAACTTGAGAGAGAACTCCTCGTACATATCGTTTTAAATCCAAATACATGTCATTTTCTAGGGTAGTTATGGGTTCTACTAGTATTTCATGTTTGTGCATGCGCAAAAAAAATTGACTGTACTTTATCAATGACTTTAATATGGGGCTATCTGTGGCCCAACCCCCACCTACTCACCACACCTCACTGCTTCACGACGATTTCTAGGGTAGCTGTGGGCTCTAGAAGGAATTCACGTTTGCAAAGCGCAGACGAAAGAGACGTACTTTTTTAATGAATTTTATATATTGGACCATCTATGGCACCTACCCTCCTAATTTACACTCATTACGACCATAATTTTGTATAGTTTTGCCCGAGAAAAGGAACTGACCACAGAGAGACAGACACGGAAACAAACATGTTCCTGATGTCTGAAACGTTCCTGATGTCAAACATGTTCCTGATGTGAGTGGAAATTTTCATTTTGGAGGACATGGAACTTTTTCCACCCTTGCATGAATACGAATCTTCCCTAGCTTGGGTAGTGAGGAAGCAAAAGGAATAAGCCCAACCAAGACAAACTTCGGGATTAATGAGTTAAGGTCTTACTATGGGTACCTACCTACCTGAAATATTTACTAGATGAACACATTATTCAATAACAAACTGAAATTATTTTATAGTCTAATAAGACTAGAAAACAAGAACATCTAGTAAATGATTAGCGAGGTGGGAGAAAAGCATGAGTTACTTATTGTGTCAAGTATTCACATGATTATTCTTGATCAAGTTGAAATGTGCCATGGACTTGGGAGTTATGATTCGCTCACCAGACTTCAGCTTGACAGGAGCTACCATTAGTAGTCCAGACTTGCATTATGCCAACGTCAAATTTCACTGTATTGCTGAGACAGCGTTGAGAGGGAAAGAGGTCTTCCGTGTTGAGAATATGGGTTCACAAAGCATCCTTTTAGTACCTAAGTAGGTCTTGAATTTTGAGTCAAACGTGTTAATGAAAAAATTCGAATGTAGATACTTTTGCTGGCTTACTGAGAGGGATGACCTTTTCACTGGAATTCCGTTTGTTGCTGCACAACTCTTATCAGTACTGTCAGAGCTTGCAGACATGTAATACCAATCCCCCTAGCACGGATAATGTCCCGCAAGTCTAGCATAATCTCAATTATGTCCGTTGCAGTTTCAGTCACAACTTCATCATTTTCTCATTTTGGGCTTCATCAGTGCCATGGAAAATGAGATTTGTGCAACCTCCAAATGTGTGGAAGATGTAACTTTTGAAACAGCGTCATCAACTGCCAGGCAACACGGATGTCTAGCATTTACTGTAGAATCCAAGAGTTCTGGTGAAAGAAGAGTGCTGGTCGAAATCATCTCATAATCGTAGATGCAACTAATTGATGGAGGTCAGGTTTAAAATCAACAAGATGAGAATGATGAATTGACGAGGTGTGACTGTATTCACCGCTGACCAGTGTTTACAAACCTCTTGTTTCCAGGAATGTGACTGATATTCGTCGCACTGATGGTCGAAACGTCAAGTCCGAAGTGACAACAAATTGATAACACACAATTCACAGCTCCAAAAAGTTCAAAATATAGTTAACCTTTTGTGGTTGTATGGCAGAAGAGGTCAATAGGTGGAATGGTCGTAGTGCATGTGTCACATGAAGACAGCCATGACGCCACCATGGTCATATCATTGCCACAATGAGTTAGCCTGGTCGTCCCTGTATTTTGAGGCATCTTGGAGTTTTTGTATCATCTCAAAAAAATTATTTGTGGTTCCAATTTAGCAAATTACTATGAATTTTTCCACTGATTTTTAATCTAGAGAAGTGATATTGTCAGATCTAAACATCGGAAGTCTGACAATTTCTTCTTCATCTTGAAGAAAATCCAGTAGCTGTACCTCAGTCTACACCCATTTCGATTTGTTGGAATGCTCACAAGAAGGAAACAAAAACTAGAAAAACGCAAGAACATGAAAGCTGGGATACGAAATCAAGAAGTGAAAGAAATATTCATAACATACGAAAACAACGATAATACTAAGGCGAAATAGAAAAATCTCATATGATTACAGCTTCCCATTTGGATACCTAACTTTCAGCACTGAAGAAGCACCAAGAAAATTTTACCACACCAATTTTTGATGTTTTTTGTTCCTTGGGTACCGTTGATGGGAAAAACGGCGAATAAATAATTATTGGATGCGTAGAAGAAAATATTGAAGCTTAAAGTGGCTGAATGTGACCCATGCACTACGACCAGATCCATAGGACAACAAGTGCATGTGAGACATGCAGTATGACCGGAAAGCATTCAATACGCATGGTTGACGACCAGGTTAGCTCCAGTCATGGCTGCATGTGACACATGTACTAGGACCGCAAAAGGTTAGAATAACAATATTTGAGAGAAGCCCCCAAAACACGGACATTCTTCACAGGTGGCCATCTTGGACTCAAATCAATGGATGAATTAATTTTTGTTCCCTCCATCTTTCTATCATACGTCACATAGCCAATACGAGAATGCAGTTTGAGATAGGCAATGGGAAATGAAAGGTTTTTCCAGATGAAGGATTTTAAACTGGATTCAGAATGTTAAAATGCCTGTTTGAATGTTGAAAGTACCATATTTTTATGCATATGCGCATATTTTTAACAAGTGTTTTGAACAATGCCAACTCTACATAGGTAAAGAAAAACGGAGTTATTGAAAAAAATAGTCTATTTCCACTAATACATGAAAAAACGCAAAAAAACATTGTTATACCGGTTTCGGTGATCAAGCCATTGTCAGTAACGATGGTTTGATCACCGAAACCGGTATAACATTGTTTTTTGCGTTTTTTCGTGTATTAGTGGAAATAGACTATTTTTTCAATAACTCCGTTTTTCTTTGAAATGGGTTTCCACGATTTCTTCGCGAGTGATTTAGTTCGTATCTACATAGGTCCCTAAGTGGGTGGAGGTGGGGTACCACCACTGAGAAATCGTGGACACTTTCATCACCACAGACAGGCAAGACAGATCAAGGACAGATGAAATGGACTGCTGGAAAAAAATATAGACCAATAGTGTTATTAACAACGATAAATAACCTCTGGTGGAAACTAGCTCCATTTTCAACTAACTGGAGAAAAATACATGTTTCCTTTTTCCATATCTATCTTACATTTAAACCTGTACATGACACCTAAATTCCAGACAATTTTGTAACCCAAATTGCACTGTTCCTAACACAAACCTCGAGACTCATCTTATCTGTAACTTCATCAGGTGGCGTTCCACAAAGAAAGAGTACACGGTGAAGATGGTCTAAATCTATTAGGTTAGTTAAGGAAACCTCCAAACTACAAAAACTTCACAGCACGTCATAAGGCATGCAATGCAGCAGAAAAAGGTGAGTGGGAGATGACACTGTACATTACTGGGTTTACGAACAACTTATTCTATATAATCATTGCCTGAGTTTTAATCAGTATTATTTAAGTTAGGTACTCAAACAATAATATTTTAGCCAGTGGAATCCAAAATCACACAATCATCGATGTTGTATCAGGAGTTTTGGTCTCACTAATAGTAACAGGTAGGTATACAAATAGACAACAAAGAATGCTCCTCTACTACAAGGGAAGCCTGTTATCGTTATTTTTGTTCTATGAACTCTTACCTTAAACACCTTGGTCTAAAATATGTAGAACCTAACACGCTTTGGAAAAATTAACTAGGAAGTTGGTCAGTGTACCATGACCATCCCTATATGAGAATTTTCAACGGTCCACAAATTTGAACACTTTTGCCCTCTAAGGTTTTATGTTTGAAAACGATCTATTAACTCAAAATTGCGGTTATTTCTAGCCATTTTTCATAAACCTTTAAAATAACCTTAAACCTTTAAAATAACCTTAAACCTTGAAACCAATAACCTTAACCTTTAAATAAATTTGGAATTTTTTATCTTACAGTGAAGGCCAGATATTCAATATTTCAAACATCGTGTGAAATATTACGTATACAATGCCCACTCATCGTTGGGAAATATGTTCAATTTCAAGGGTAAATTCTCGTGAATAGGTTCAATGGAGCTCCAAAGCAATTCAATGGACGTAGATCGGTAAGAGCTAGGAGATATCGTCAATAAAAGTTGTTGTCAATAAAATCTTAGTTCTTCACCTCATCCTCCCTTTGTTATTATTAGGATCTCAGGATTTCAAAAAGTGCTGCTGCAAAACGAAGTGTAACACAAAAAAGGGAGCGTGCAGAGGATCTGAGCAGCTACGCAATTCTAGGTGCCATGGCTCGTTACCTTGTTCCAATAAGTGAGTTCCATTGTTCTTTATTATATTTTGACTATGTGATCATTTGTCATGAAATACTGCGATACCGCTTCATTAATTTCAATAAAAACTACTTATCAATACACTTTCAGAGATATTCAAAACATTGACCATCAACCTGTGGACATTCTACAGAATGACAGGGAATTCTACAGAATCACCTTAAATATTCATGAGCATTCTGCACAATACCCTGTTGAACGGTCATTCTATAAAATTCCCGGTCATTCTGCAGATGCCCACCTTGGATACATTGCATGTAACGTACACAATACCTAGGCAAAGTATGAGACGCCAAGCATGAGAGGGGCATTGTATACAATGCCTGGATTTCCCACTTTGCCGGTAACATATATATCGGTAACATATAAGGTTTGGTAAATTTTACTAGTTTAATCATTTTTAATCTCACCAATTTCAATTTCATGTAATTAAGATTTGGCACTCACTGTATAAAATAAAACCCATTCAAATATGAATTTTATTTAACTCAGTTACCCCACTCGGTAAAGTTCGTTGCCACAGATGGGGGGGGGGGGGGGGACAGACGGACCGTGAGCACTTCGTGAGGCAGAGATTCAAGTACAGCTACACATACAGTTTGCCTGAAGACAAAGTCGTGCTGAGAAAGTTCTTGCATGACAGCCAACTTGTTGGGATGATAGTTGAGATCTACAGACGATAAAGGTTTTCCTAGATAGCACAGCTTGGCCATGGCTATCGAATCTCAGGAGTCTGGTGGGATCTGCTAAAGGACATCACTAAACATTTGGAGGGATTAATCATCATTATTATTGGAGGTGATTATTAGACCATGTTCCAGTCAAGGACAGCGTCCAGGCATGTCTGGCGTCTGACAATTGTTTGGGCCTGCTATCATACAGAAGATTTTGAGTTGTCCACAAACATTAGATACGCTACAACTCAAAACCTAATGGATGTTGTTAATCATCAACACGAAGAGCATCGGACTGACATTTGAACTTTGCTTCACCCCTGAGCACGCCTCAAATGGATCTGAAAGGAAAGATTTCAGCCTCACTCACTGTCATCCTCCGATCAAATAGCTTCTGATCCATGCCAGAAACGGCCCTCAGACACCAAGCGATTGGAGTAATGCGAGGATATGCTCATGACCTATCTTGTCAAAGGCTTTGGTAAAATAACATGTCGATATACTGATCTAGCCTTTTGGCCTGTCAGGACTTAGGAAATTGCCCAAGCCCATAGATCTAACAAAGGCAACTCTCAGTAAATGGGACACAACCAGAGCACCGAAAAAGAGAACGCAAGCAACTCAAAAACTTGAATTATTATTGTAGCAAAACCATGACTGTCCTAAGAAATTCGACTTCGACACGATATAGTATCCACAACAACAGTCGACAGAAAAAAATGTTCATCAACAAAACAGGGTTAACCACATGAGTTAACGTGAAGCTTGCGAGTAAAAAAAGTTTTCCCAGAATATACCCAAGGGGTTAAATCCAGTGTTATACAGGGTGATTCCTTAAAAGTCCGAAAAAATAATTTTTGTATGGAACTTCACATCAATCGCAGAAGGATGCCGATACACAGGGTTCCAAACATCGTAAATTAGTGGAGAAATCGATTTTTGGTTTTTTCGTCAGAAAACCGTTATTTCACACGAAGGGCGGTATTCATAAACCTCACTTTATTAAAATGGCCATAGCCATGAGCTATTCATAGGCAGTGATAAAGCAAATGCTCAAGGCGTCCTTGAGAATTTCCTTTATTCCTTTAATGCTCAAGGCGTCCTTGAGCATTTCCTTTATTCCTATTTCTTAGACAATAAGTAAAGTAAAATCTTTATTTTCGGGCCTAAATAAGTAGAAAAAACCGAGGTAAGTCGAAAGGTACCTTAAGCATTTCCTTACTGATCGCTTGCACTCCTCGTTTCTTTTCCCAAGTATTCGAGTTTTTTGTTTTGATACAATGGATTACCAAATACTCTTCAACTTTGTGTGCGGAGTCAAAGAGCGAAATAATGCACTGGAAAGGAGTTAGGCTGGGGACACACATAGCTTTTATTTTCCACGCGGACGGACTTCCAAGAACGACGCGAGCAGAGAAAAATATAGGTGACACACAACAGCGTTTTTATCCTGCCGTCGCTGGTAGCTGGGAAGTGGAGGGGATGAAGGTGGGCTATTGACCTAACAAACTTCAGTGTGAAATTCCGTGCGAATTTTCCGTCGTCCGACGGGAATCCGGTGCGGAGCGGGCGCGTGAAAAACCTTCCAAAGGCCGAAAAATCCGCTCTGCTCCGCTACATGCCGATGTGTGTTCCGTTCCATTTGACTGCACAGATGTCAGGTTCCGCGCGTGAGGCGGGCGGAGTTCTTGGAAGGACGCCCGCGTCGGAATCGCGATGTGTATCCCTAGCCTTAGGCTGGGGACACACATAGCTTTTATTTTCCACGTGGACGGACTTCCAAGAACAACGCGAGCAGAGAAAAATCCGTCGCACGCACGCGACTAGGTGGCACACAACAGCGTTTTTATCCTGCCGTCGCTCGTAGCTGGGAAGTGGAGGGGATGAAGGTGGGCTATTGACCTATCAAACTTCAGCGTGAAATTCCGCGCGTTTTATTCCGTCGTCCGACGGGAATCCGGCGCGGAGCGGGCACGTGAAAAACCTACCAAAAGGCGAAAAATCCGCTACACGCTGATGTGTGTTCCGTTCCATTTGACTGCACAGATGTCAGGTTCCGCGCGTGAAGCGGGCGGAGTTCTTGGAAGGACGCCCGTGTCGGAATCGCGATGTGTGTCCCTAGCCTTAGGGGTGCAAAATGGGGTTGACATTTTCAGAACGCCGTAGATCGAAAATTTTCAGTAGAAGGGCATGGGTATTTTTTACATTTTTAAACTGATGTTGAACTAAAGCATTTTTTGAGACCACCCGGAGCATTGGGCGACCAGCCGTTCGTTTGCACCGGAAAGCTTCATCAACATGATCGCGAATGAAACGGTATAAATCTGGCCCAGATATCATAGCTAGGGAACACCTGATTATAAACAAGGATGGCTACATGAAGTCGAGTTGGTTGTTCTGTGATATTATTTCATTCGAAAAATTATGGATCTTTTGATTTTGTTGATAGGTACTTTTGGAACTTGAACGAAAGTTATGCTTCACGAATAACAACAAATAATTAATGATTGAATTATTGAACCCCACACATTTTTATGAAATGTAATTCCCGGGCTGGCTCCAATAATAAATTTAGATTTACTGCAGAGGGGGGGGGGGGAGCACGAGCGTTGGTACTGACTACAGAAAACAGTGATCTACGCAGATCTATACTGGTAAATTATTACACAACGGTTTATTACACACGGTTACACAACGGTTTATTGAATCCCGCGCATTTATATGAAACTGTAATTATGTAATAACTGTAATAATTTTGACTTTAGTAGAGTTTTCTTAAATTTATAAAGTAAAGGAAACATTTTGACTTGAGTAAAGATTTTTCTTCACTTCACTGAGTAATGCCTATGAAAACGAAATCAGATAAGCATTTCCTTAAGAAATTATTTTACTTTCAGAAGTAAAGTATTATTTTTACTCAAGCCAGGACTATGAACTCGGCCCTAAGTTTTTTTCTACTCTATTTACTCAGGGTTTTTTTTACCCCATTTTTGAAAACTATGTTAAACTTCGTAATATTCGACCATCACCATTTCCTAGAGCTCACAACAAATAGTCGTTTAAGGGGATCAAACTAAACAAAACAAGTAAATGAAAATTCTGTGAAAACTCAGTAGGTGTAGTGAAAATACCTCTAGCACTTCGCAAACCTCCTCAAAACTTCTCCTAAATCTCAGCTTTTCAACGGTGCATTCGATTTTATTTCTCCAATAACATGAATGATGATTTTATGAATCTTAAAAAACGTGGAATTTTCGCCAAAACCAAGAGTTTTTGCATGTGACACGACTCCCTCAAAACATGAGGATGTAGGTGTTGACTCCCACATACTTTTCTCCGCTGAATCGAATGGTGACACTATCGACCTTCCCCCCAACACTTGTTCAAAAAACAGAGAGGAGAAACCCCCGTGTTTTTTCATCATTTAAACTTGAACACAGGGGATCTAAAAATCAACTTTTACTCAGTCTGGAAGACTCGTTTTATTTAAGTTTGAGCCCCTTGAAGCACTATTTTTGTGAGCTCTAGGAAATGCTGATGGTCGAATATCACGTGAAATTTAACGTAGTTTTCAAAAATGAGGTCAAAAATAGCAAATGTGAGTAAATAAAGGACAAAATCAAGCCTTTGTGTGAAATGACGGTTTTCTGACGATAAAACTTCAAAAATCAAGTTCTACACTAATTTACAATCTGCGGTTAGGGTGAACTTACTAGTGGGTTGTGCTTCAATCAAAGTTTATTGAAAAAAACTTTATCTATTCCCACAGCATTTTGGGTGCTGTCCCAATGTAACGGCTTTATCAGGTGGAATATACCGGTTCCCGTGAGATCACCCAAGTTAAGAAACCTCAAGCGTGGTTAGTACTTGGATGGGTGACCACCGTGACACGTGGTGACACGTTCAAGTATGACCCATGTAGCTGTTGGGCAAACCCCTCTCCATTCAAGGGGGCGACGCAATGAGTAGCCAAGTAAAGAGCGAAATGATCAGGCAGAATTCTGATCCTCTCATTGAAGGACAGCTGATCACGTCCGTGACGCTGGCAGGGCAGTCGGACGAAAAGCCCCAGCCTGAAATGGCTGTTTACTTAACTTTACTTCTACTGTCCTAATGATGTGGTGCTAATGTGAAAATGAGTGGCCCCAAAGTATACCTAATACATGTTATGTACCTACTGGAATTGATGGTTGATTTTCACATTCGGTGAAATGAACTGAAACTCAGCTAGCAAATAAGCACTGCTCATGGAACATGACATTATAATGTCCCAGTGATGGGAAGCAAGAACAAAATGATGATTTGAATGAAGTGAACAACTGATTTCGTTCTTGCTTCCCATCCCTGGGACGTTACACTGTTATGTTCCATAAACAACGTTTATTTACTAGCTAAGTTTTAGTTACCTATTCATTTCACAGAAAGAGAAAAATCAACCATCACACGTATACTTTGGGAACACTAATTTTCACATTAACGTCACATGACTAGGGCAGTATCACTTGCCGAAACGTTGTGGGAATAGGTGAAGTTTATTCAATAAAGTTTGATCGAAGCACTGCTGACTATCAAGTTCATCCTAACCCCAGATTGTCACTGCGGTTTATTCATCACCCGAATTCTAATTTACGATGTTTGGAACCCCGTGTTTCGGCGTTTTCTCCATGTGATGTGAAGTTTCACTCAATCACTCACTTTTTTCGGACTTATCAGGAATCAATCACCCTTACAGGGGAAAAAAATTTGACCTTGTGATGTGATGTGACAAGTGCAGTGATAATAGGGTGCTCCCCAGTGTACAGCTACTGGGCTATTAATTCTACAAACAGTTATTATTGTATGAATGTAAATTAACTGGATGGGCAGGCTGTTAAGCTCAGTTGTTATTTTGATATAATAAATATATCGGTAAAAAAAGCTAGATTCCGTTCAGTATAACCAAACGTTTTTGAAAACGTGATTTTGCTGGGGAGGCGTTTGAAGTTTTCCTCTTCCAGAGTGGAATAAGTCTTGGTTCCTGTGTTTCCTCTTCTCTTGCTCACTCCAGCTTTTTTATTCTTCTCTTTTTTCAGTAAAATAAGGAGTCCCACTGATTCATCTTCCACGAAGGTAATTCCTTCAGTCTGGTTCACATGGACGGGTTAGGTAGATCGGTGAGAACGGAAGGCGGAAAAGTGGTAGAGGGGAGAGCAGAACGACCAAAATAGTTCGCATGGAGTGGAATGTTTCCACCAGATTGGTGTCCGCCTAAGCAGTCACACAACACCTCAACGGCTATTCCAAACGAAAAAAATACTGTGCCTTCTAGACCTCCGTTCATTGTAAACAATAGTGAAAATCAACCAGCTGCTGATAACAGTGCTCAGCAAAAGCCCAGCTATGCGCCAGGAGGTTACTAACTTTGAGCTGATGTCTTCGGAACTACTTAAAATGTTTAGAAATACGATTATCTAGGTATACTTTAATATAAAAAAACATTTAAAGGAATTGAAAAAAAAAATTTTGGGTTCCAAAACCCCTTGAACAAAACGATTATAACTTTACCAATCATTTTACACACACCCTATGTTTGACCTGTCCACAATATCCAATTGTTACATCAACAATATCAGCAACATGACTCAACGGAAAATCTGGAAATCTAATTTGTAGGAACATCAGTTTGTTGGGTTTACCACTAGTTTCATCTTGCCTAGATACTGTGTTGTCTTTTGTGAGTTCCAGTTATATATGAGCAATACATTTTTGGTTCGGCAACTCAAGAGTGAAACTAGAAGTAGACCAATTTGTTGTCAGCTTCGACGTGTGGATATAAAACACTGGAAGATGAGATGGTCAGGGATCGGTTTGTCCTTGGAATTCGGGATGAGGACACCAAGAAGCAAATGATTTGTGATTCAGAATTAATTCTTAAGAAGGCTGTCAATAATGGCAGGATCAATGAGCTAACTAATCTACAAATGAAGGCCTTGCATGGTTCAGGCACTGTTCCTGTCAACAAGCTGACCCACAAATGGTATGGAAAAACAAAACGCCTACCTGCCAGCAAGCACCCATGTAATTACTGTGGGAGC
This sequence comes from Leptopterna dolabrata, assembly GCA_954871275.1. Classification (NCBI taxonomy): domain Eukaryota; kingdom Metazoa; phylum Arthropoda; class Insecta; order Hemiptera; family Miridae; genus Leptopterna; species Leptopterna dolabrata. The sequence goes on along the minus strand of OX940974.1, from coordinate 72,160,680 downwards.
ATACACAAACACTATCAGAATTCCTGCCTGGACTATGGCCAAATTCACCATAGGAGTGAATGGTATATGGAAATACCTTCTGATGGTATATGGAAATACCTTCTGATTTTATATCCGATCCAGGCTCTTTCCCGATGTTTTTGACATGAGGCTAATAGGGTGGTCGGTTCGTGAAAATGAATTGTCAACTTCTAGAAGCACTGCGTAATAATCCAACCAATGTCTCTCCAAGGGCAGCTGTCACACTGTCTCCCTACCATTATGGAGTGGGGGGAAACTAAGCTGCATGGGTGGCTATTTTAAACTCCCTCATCCATTAAAAGTAAGAAAGGGGATCACTTTAAAAGTGCGTGCAAATCCATCCAGGAAGAGGAGTAGGGTAGGGATCACGGGCAAAGAAGCTACAGATCCCAAGTCAAGCAGCTCGACAAAGAACAATTTGAACTCGTGTGATCCACAGGCGGCACTAAAAATAGAAGCAGTAAACAGCCTTGGAGGTTGCCAAGGCTGTGTGTATGGGTAGCCTCGCTAGATTTCTATGTCGATAAGCATGTAAAAACTCTGGAATACCAGCCTGATAGTGGGCTACTGTGAATGTGATGCCTGTGACTGTACTCCAGCAAGCCTTTGGGAAGAAACTTGAGGTCAAGCCAAGCAAGACAATTGTTCGACGCTTTGGAGGTAACATGATCAAGCCTGAGGGGGAGATAACACTAAAACTTACAAACAAGAGTGCCAAGAAACACCTGAAGCTCTTGGGTGACGGAAATCAGGGTAGCACAAGTAAGCAACTCCCTCCACTCTCAGCTGTCAGTTGTGAACAATTAGGACTGGTTTAGCTGACCGATGTTCTCCAAATCTCTGAGCCTGTCAGAGCTGGGGAAATCATGAAAAGCTACCAGGACGTGTTCACAGGGACTGGATGCTTGAAAGAAGAATGCTCTCTAGAAGTTGACCCAAATTTCCAACCCACCAAACAGAAGCCTCGATGTATACCTGTGCCTCTACATAATGAGGTGAAGGCTAAGCTGGAGGAATCAGTTGAACAATGGACCATTGTGTTCTACAGAATGGATGAGTAATCTTGTTGTTGTGAAGACACCCAACAAGCTATGCCTATGCCTCGATCCTCTGTTCCTGAATCCAGCTCTGCTTAGAACAGAGAGATTCCCAAGATAGATAGTGTCATGCCGAAGTTGAATGGAGCAAGATTGTTCTTGGTGCTCGACACAAAAAACGGAATTTGGAAAGTAAATTAGATGAGAAGAGCTCTAAGCTTTGGACTTTGGACTCCATTAGAGTGCTACCGCTTCCTCTGCCTCCTACTTGGCCTCTGTGCACCAACAGACATCTATTAACGTGAGCTGCACGAGAAATTTGGGGATATAGAGGATGTGATAGTAATACAGGATGGTGAGCTAATTGTGGGGAAGGGAAAGACGGACAAAGAAGTATCAGCCAGTCACGACAGAGTTCTGAAGAGAGTCCTCAAGAGGGCTAGAGAATTAAACCTTAAATTCAACAAGGACAAAGTAAAGCTGAAGCAAAGAGATGTACGCTACACGGGGCATATTGTGAGCAAATATGGACTGAAAGCAGATCCAAACCAGATAAAAGCCATCACTAAACTAGAATAACCAAAAGACGAAACCCAAGTTGGAAGTTTTATTGGAATGGCCAGTCAAAATAAACATAACACAATTGAGCATGTGCACGGAGAACCTGCCACTGATGAAACAATCCCACTTCTGGCATCAGCAATCAAAGAGGGCTGGCCTGAATGTAAAGAAAAACTTCCATCGTCGCTCTATGAATAATGGGACACTAAACATGAACTCATGGTACAGGATGGCATCACATTCGATGGTAACCAACTAGTTGTCCTGGAACTGTTAAGGGCAGATTTCTCCTGTCACCTTGGACAGACACTTGCCTCTCTGAGAAGATCCCGTCTTTATTGGCCTTTCATGAGCTCCCAAATCAAGGATACCATTAAATCTCTTATCACATGCCAATAACTAGTCCCTGATCAGGCGAAGACCCCAATGCAAACTCATCTAATTCTGGCTCTTCCTTGGAGAGATTCTCCCTCAACATACCTGAATTCGATAAAGAACAATAAGCAGTTCTTTTGGATGTGTATTCAGATTATATTATGAGGTTGAGAAGCTAACATAACCTTGGTTGCAATAATAAAATTCTGCCAACAAAACTTTGCAAGACATGGGATGCCTCAAATCTTAATTTCAGACAACGCACCCCAACTGATTTTGGTTGACAGAAGTCAAGCAGTCTGCCCATGACTGGAAATTTCTTCATTCGACCTCATCGCCCTTTCACAGTGGGGAAACAGGAAGGCTGAATCGGCAGTCAAAATTGCGAGAAACTTGTTTTAAAAAATGTAAGAAAGACGATTCGGACTTTCATGCGGCTCTTCTGGAATGGAGTAATACACCAACTGTGGATTCTAGCTCTGCCCAGCGGATGTCTGGTCGCACAAGAAACCGTATCCCTATGTCACAGAAACTACTTATCCCGGAAGTCATTCCCAAATGTCAACGATATGTCAAGGTGAAAAGCCGTCGAGCAAAACATACGTACAACTGATCAGCCAGGCCTTTACCTCAACTGGAAATAGGGCGAGAAGACCTGGTGAAGTCGAATGATGGCAGACAATATATGTCAGGCATAACTGAAAGACAGGGATCTTCTTACGTGGAAATGGCTGGAAGAATATTCCGGCTGGACAGGACGTGGATTAGACCCCCCCCAAACAGCTGCCATAACCCAGGAAATCAGTAGTTCCAAAAACACCATCTCCAAAGAAACACATCCAGCCAGAGTGAAAAAAAAACGACACAAGTACCAGCCATCCCCACCTACAAGCCCTCCAAAACAGGAAGCATTCAGAAAGTCAATCCCTGTAAAACCCAAACCACCTTTCGCGCCTTCTAGAAAGTCTTCCGAACCGTCCACAACACCAGACTTCAGAGCTGCACCCCACGCATCCAAAAATCAATCTGCAGGCTCACTACAACAAACAAGACGCTATGGTGGCGTATCCGTCCCTTCAACAAAATTTAAGTACCTAGTAAAAAAAAAAAAAAAAAACAACAACAACTTATAACTACCTTGCCGGCATAGAGCATGTCTAGTGTCATGATTTATTATTCTAACTTTTGCACAGTATCATTATCCCCTGTAATAACTCATTATATTTATAGTAAGGCAAATGTGGAGCACAAGTGTGCAAGTGAGAGCGAAGATGCGGCATTAACTCCCCTCTCACTCGGCAATGGAATGGTCAATTCGTTTCAATTTGTAAATTTTTTTAGCTTCTTTTAGTCAATAAAAGGGTGGTATCACATGGGAATTTTTTTAAATTACCTATCTTAGGATTAGATTAGGATTAAGATTAAACATCATCAGTTAAAACTGACTCCCCCCCCCCCCCCCCCCACCACGCAGGAACACGTCGTGTTCAACACAGGGAGCGTTGTGTAGGTATTAGTGGTGTCACGGTGACAGCTCCACCAAGGTAACTTTGCATGTTACTTCAGTCTCTGGGAGGAAGGCCGAAGGCTACGATCGGCTCCTTATGTTTACTTTCACACTGTGGCTATTTCCTGCTTTTATTCTTTCAAGTAGGCAGCTATGGTGTGATTTTTCTCACTCCTTTCTTTTTGTGAAGTCAAGTGATTTTTCTAGTTTGTGTTGTAGAGTGTTTGAGATGATTCATGGAGCTAAATCCAGTTGTTTACACTGTGATCGAAAACTCATACGACTTATCTATATGTATGACTTGAGTTTCAAGCTCCTCATTACTCATGTCTAATTGACAATAAGAAAATATGAAATGCTCATCCACCTAGTATAAACTCCCTACAAATCAATGTTGCTGAATCTACAAATATTTTTGGAGGTCAAAATTTAGGTGCCACTCTGCTGTGCGACCTACCACGATCTACCGATCTACCATGGATCTCGAAAAATCGATGCTTTTATTATTCATGCCTAGAATTATTGAATACCAAATTATTGACCGAATACAGCGATGAAACTAGTATGTACATCCCCACCTGTCAATCAAGGAGGAAGAGTAAATTATGCTCTTGTAAACAATGTTTTACAGTACATATTCAAAATGTTCTAAATTTTCCTAATCAAAACTACAACACAAAATATTGTTACCTACATTGTATCAGTCACTGTTTCTGGGTTCAATCACACCTTTTGGATTATTAAAACTACCTACAGGTTTTACTAATACACCATGAGCCATAAAACGAATAACCCCAAAATCAAATTTATCCAGACAAATATCAGTAGACTGAGATGGAAGTATGCTAGTTTGCTTCCTCATTACTGTAATTAAAATGGTACAGGAAAGAATTAAGAATGGTACAGGGAAGTCCGAACACAATTGAGAATTTGTTCCCATTTTGTTGACCTTTTGCTTCCAAGTCTAGGACTAAGTATGCTAGTTTGCTTCCTCATTACTGTAATTAAAATGGCACAGGACTCGGGAAGTCCGAACACAATTAAGAATTTGTTCCCATTTTGTTGACCTTTTGCTTCCAAGTCCAGGACTGAGTTCACTTTTGAGAGGAGAAAAATTGTGTCCTCCAATTCAAAATTGTACGCATCTTACATTAGAAATACCCGAACGATTTTGGTTTGTTGTCTGTATGTCAGCAAACCCTTGCCACACACATAAATGGTACGTGCAAAGAACTATGAACCATAAGTTAGCTTTGACAGGAGGTACGCGCAAAGGAGGCGCAGCTGCTGCAGTGGCTTCAATGGAGCCTTGGTGCCTTACCAAGGCTCACACGGCCTGCTGCCACAGTGGCCACACCCATGAATTCGACTCCAAGGTACCGCCAAATATCAAGCACTGATCTGGCAAGGAAAGAAGACTGCCCTACGGCAAATACCCCATCCACCACCTTCAACATATGCTGGCGGCCAGACAGGACCAAGGAGACCACCCACACTTACTTCGGTTGGCCACCAATCCACACCTGGCCAGCTGTCCTGAGAACTCATTAAGGGTTATCTGCAAGCTGTCACGGGTTTCAGCCAGAAGTAGAGCGTCGTCGGCAAATGCCAACGCTCCTACCCACACCCCAGGGGCGAGATCAAACTCTACTTATTTTCACAGCTTCCCCAAGGCAGTATCTACAGGGAGGTTGAAAAGGAGTGGGCGACAAGGGGTCCCCCTGGTGTTCCCCACGCCCAATGATTACATCCCCAGACATCTCACCTCCTGCCTCTAGGACCGTCACATCTTCACGGTACAGACAGGCTACGTACTCACCTAAACGAGCTGGAGCCCCGACACTGCGAAGACAATCGGTTAGGGCGTGATGGCTTACTGTGTCAAAGACTGCAGCGATGTCCAGAGTGCCAAGGTGGAGCTGCCGTTTCTTGACCCCGGCCAACGAGATGACAGTCTGCAGAGCTGTTAGGTTCTCAGCAGTGCCATCCGCTGGCCGAAAACATGTATACATATGCACATACATACTATGTACATTAGTACATAAGGAGCGACATCAAGCAGAAAACCATCTAGACACTCGTTTTGAGCACTTCAGAATAAGATTCCATGGTTTTCTTGAACACCTTTTTTATGGTACCACCACACTTCCATTCCTATATATGTAATAGGAACATGGAAGTGAAACCCAAAAAAATTGGCATTTGTTTCAGTATTTCGCCTACAACTTCTTTGTTACGCGTTACAACTCAAAACATGTCCTATATGGAAAGAGGAAAAATCGTGACTTAAGCAAAATGTTGATATTCTCGCCACATTGGATCCCAAAAACTCCGACCAGTGAAAGTTACAAAGAATTTAATTACCCAAAATGCATTTATCCCAAAAAGGTTTGTGACAAAGTGGGAGGAGTGGGGGAACATTTTAGGAAAAAGTAGAATATGACTTTTTTCGAGTTCAACTCAGAAAACATTATTTGATTTTTAGTTTTCATTTTACAAGACTCAAGAAGTATTTTAAAACACAAAAATAGTGAATATATGACACACTTATGTAAACACAAGAAGGTAGCCTCCTGTCTGACGTATGACAGTGGCAGTTCTCGAGTTTTTTGTTGTTCAGGTGACAATAGGGGTCGTTTGGCAGAAGCCTATTCGATAGTTAACTGGTGACGATGGGGGTCGTTTGGCGGAAGCCTATTCAATAGTTAACTGGTGACAATCTCGCTGGTCTAGCAGGGGGACTCTCGAGGGTCCGCCGTCACTCTCCTCACCCTCTGTCACATGGTAGCACAGCGTGGTTTGGCAGTATGCGCTGAGTAACTCACCATACTCCATCCACTTTTTGGGGGCTTTCCACAAGGATAAGCCCAAAGGTTTCCGGAAGGATTCCTTTACAAACATCCTGTCCCATTTATAATACATACATCTATTGGCTTCCCCACCCCATTCCTCCTTTAGAGCTCAGTATAATAATTAAAATATGTTGAGCTCATTTGAAGGCAATCAATGCCGTGTCCCAATTTACAAGTCCCAATAGTTGTTCCATCCTAACGATGGTGATTGATCACCTAGAGGTTGCCCAGATGATCACAATTCACTGGACAACAACCTCTGGCAACATTTTTTCTCCGCCAATTAATACTCGTATGCAGCAGCTTTGTTCTCCACCAGTAAATTATTGAGGTACGATGGAGGTTAGTCACCTTGAAGTTATTCAGATGTCCTTTCCTAAACCGGAACTTCATACTACTTTTCAACTCCCCTTTTCCTTCTCATACTTCTGCTACCCAGAAGTATGTCACATGGGGAGGAGTGTGACAGTGGCAGTTCTCGAGTCGTTTGTTGTTCCGGTGAAGATGGGGTCACTTGGCCAAAGCCTAATCAATATCCCTTCTTAACTGGTAATAATCTTGGTCTAGGAGGGGGACTCTCGAGAGTCCACCGCCACTCTCCTCACACTCTGTCACAGATGACAAGATCATCAAAGCGGTATGTGAGTTTCCCAAATGCCCGTCTACTCCTTTTGGTTTATTATTCTCTGAATAACACACCTATGTATTCGGATCGGAATTTTTTTTTTTTGAACACCCCCTCAAATTTTTCATCTTTTATGTATTAAGGTGTGCAGATTCTTAAAAACGCAATGTTGATTCGCCATCTGCCGTGTCATCGATATATGCCTTAGTTTTCGCGGTCATTCGCCAACAGTCACCATTTGGGCCTTACTTGCGTCCCCTATCTCGGCAGCCCGATCAGAAAACATCCAGGGATATTATCGGTGAGAAATGGGTGCAAGATCAGGTATTTTTGAGGTTTTAGTGAACTTGGGCTTGTGAGGTATCGTTTTCCATGTTTTTAGGGTGAAGAGACCAGATATGAAGTTGATTTTGACCACTAAGTGACGTACTGAGGTTCTAACGATGTTTTAACTCTCAAAATTCAATATTTATGGGTCAAAAACGTGTGAAATGCTGTAATCACCAGACAATTCAAGGTCAATTTCACACTAATCAAAAATAGTTTGTCAGAAATAGCAACCTAATATTTGAGTTTAGAACTGTATAGCTTTGTGGATCCCTTCACTGAGGTCCCAATTGTGCCCTATTCAGTCGAGAATAACAAACCATGTGACATGGACTTTGCAGCGTCTTGTAGGTGTATGGTTTCTGTCTTTCTCATCCTTGAATCGTTTTGAACCAAAAACTTGTGATTTTGATCACTCCGTGCAGTGTGAACGTGCTGAAACTACTCGCAATCAATTCAGCGACCAAAAAACCGCGGTAAACGACACCTCACATGCCTACATATAAAGTGGCATACTATGAGACACATTAAAATGAACTGGTGGAAGAGAAGCGTTCTGTTGCAGTTTGATAAGATGGTTAACCGAGGTTCATAATTTATTATCAAGAAATACTTGTGCAAGCAAAATCACGTTCTAGTGACACCTCCCTGTCCATTCTCGTTGAATGTGGGAACTAATCGTTGTTGCTTGAACTTCGATATGTCCCCTTCACATTCCAGCATTATTTTTATTCAACCAGTCAAGGAAGCGTTAGTTTTATTTTACGAAGTTCCATTAATCCCCCCCCCCCCCCCCCCATTCAGCACTGCTCATGTTTTCATACGTTCAATCGTCATTTTTTAACTAGATCATTTTTATTAATTATCATTTTCAACTATATCATTGTAAAGCCTATTAGATGAAGAAATTTTTGTGAAATTTGACGTTGTAGGTATTTTTTGTAACCTCAATAGAACGTACAATCTTTTTCACAATTTTATATTTTCAAATTTTCAAATGTTCCAACTGATATTGGCGAACATTTTAAGTAACTCTGACCATTGAAAACAGAAGAATCTTACAGGAAATTTAACGTTCTTTCAAACGGTGTAATTGGATTTGTTGGATGTGGTAAGGTAATAAAAAGTTGGAAAAACACAAATTGCCGGATATCTTTAAAATGAAGAACTTTTCGAAAAATTTCTGCTGAGCATTTTATGTTCCCAAACGAAGAGTAGAATCGATTCCCTGAGTTTATCCAGAACGAACTGGGACACCCTGTATATACAAAAAAGTGAAAATCTATAATTTAGATCTCCCATGCATGAACCGGATTTTGGAGGGGTTTCCGGTCCACACAGAGCATCTCTGGAATTTTGGAACGAGCCAAATAGCTACACTGTCCTTGAAAATTCAAAACTAAATTCTGCAACCTGTTCCAGAGAAATCCACCACTGCAGGATTTCCATTAACATAACATTTTTTAATTAGGAGTAAACCCACTGCTTATAATCACTACAGAATTCATCTATTGTTTTGCATATCTTCAGAACAATTTTTAAAAATTGTTCTGAATATTAAATATTAATTAATTATTCTGAATATTAAATAATAATTCTGAATATTAAATAGGTAATAAGTCTGAATATTAAATAATAATTCTGAATATTAAATAAAATTAATAAATAAAAATAATTAAATAAAATTAAAATCAAAAAATGAATATTAAATATTAAGAGTTTAAGGATGAAAAAGACAAAAACCATATAAAAAATAGAACGCAGGCATTTGGGAAACTCGCATAACACTGATGATCTCGCTGTCAGACAAAAGACTACAACATGTATACATAAGTGTATCATTTATTCACTACGCTTGTGTTATCAAACACTTCCCTTCAAATATTGTTTCGGGAAACTCGAAATAAGCTCTATTCTACTTTTTCCATAATGTTCCTCACTCCTCCCACTTTGTCATAACCTTTTTTGAGATACGCATTTTAAAGTGACAGTGCCCTCTCAACAGACTTTGCGGACACCCCTCTTTCAGGGCAGTTGAACCCCAGCCCGGCGTCGAGATAGGGACGCCTCTCGAACGGACGCACTCTCTAACAGAAACCCTCTTCACAGACTGAGTTTTGTGGTCCTGCAAGGCTCTTTAGTCCCTCCCTAGCAGACAACAGTTGATTGAAGACAGAAATGTGATTGCTTGTGATACTGTATCAGATTCCAACTCGTTCATTTGCTCAGGTGTCTACATTCGTCTGTTTACTATCCATTTTTTATCATCATGACCCCTGACAATAGGATTAGTATGGATCGTTGTTAGTATCTCGTGGGGATTCGTACTGTTCGACGTATTTGGTTTTTTTACATATACATACATCTTAAATAATAAAATTGCACTTGTAGAATGTCTTTGGTTTTTTACATCTATATGACCTCATCCCTCCCCAGAGGACACCCCTCCTTAACGGACATTTCATTTTGGGTGGTTCCTTGAGTGTCTGCTAAGGAGGGATTTCACTATAATTAAATTCTCTACATCATTGTGCAAACCATTCGCTAAAACCAAGTCTTCTTGGAGTTTTTGGGATACAAAGTGGCGAGTATGTCAACATTTTGCTGAAGTCACGATTTTCCTTTTTTTATGCTTTACAGCTAGGTTGCTATTGTTTCTTGAAAAAAAAGGAAAAAAATATATATGAGACAGATTTTGTAGGAAATTTTGCCCTCTAAAATTTGTACAGGTAGGACATGTTTTAAGCTAAAACGCAAAACAAAGAAGTTATAGGGGAAAAAAACGCAAAACAAACAAGTTATAGGAAAAAAACTAACAAGTGCCGATTTTTTTCGGGTTTTTCAAGAAGGCAGATCGAGTACAGGGGTGGAGATGACGCAAACTTGGAGTTTACACCTACTAACCATCCCGAAGAACATCTAGAACTACCAAAACTGATGTAGGATTGACCCCCTTTTCATGTCACTAGTGACTAGGACTAAGAGGCATATAATGGCACCTGCAGGGATCTACAAGTTCAGGGACCACCGAAATTTCGAAAAACTATGTCATTTTGGGCAACATTTGTCCCAAATTCTCGGTCTGAGTTGAGATCGGAGGAAGCACAACGTGTGAGAGGAAGGACGCGAGATCCGCGGAGGGGGCATGGGATGAGGGGGATGTGATAAATGCGCTGTAGCAAGGAGGCTCCACCCCACCCTGCCCACCGCACCTTCAGACACGAAATTTCAGCTTTGGCTCTCATTTTGCCGTGAAACTGGTCAGCTATGCCAATTAACAGTGTTCCCTATATTGATTTATGAATGGGGGCTGGGGTTGATTTGTTGAAAAAGTCATTTTTACCTGGAACCCTGATTTTCATTTCCTAAAACAATTATAAACATTTTTTCCCTTATGATACACCCCCTTATTGACTAAAAGAAGCTCAAATAAAGTGTGCAAATAGAAAATTGATTGAAAGTAGAAAACTTGGGAATGGCTCTTGAGGCAACCGTAGTGTTATCTCTTATCATAGAATCTCACTAGAGGCCCGTCCACATTGGTCTTAACCACCAATACTAAAATTTCTAGAAATGTATTAATTACAAAAAGAAGTTGTTCAGGACATATGAGGTGGTTGCGACAACCGCCCCAGAATATGGATACTATTGTTGTATACCGGGACTTGGTAAGTCAAACATGTGCTTGTGAATCGTGTAGTTATATTACTTGAAATATAAATCCCATACAAACACGTTCTTAATCTGTCTGATTGTTCACAACTTCCTGTTATGTAACATCTGATACTGTTTAGATTAAGTCAGATATAATTGTGAAGAAACCTATTGCACGAAAAACCTATAAAGTGGGTAAATGGGGTGGGCTGGGTTAACTTTAACCCACTGGTTGAAATACGAGTACTTTCAACGATTCCAACACATTTGAAAAGTCGAAGTGTTAGACAAAAGCACACAAGATAGAGTTGGATTATCAATTAATAGATCAATCATATTTCCAAACTGTCAATGGAAGCAAGAGGCAAAGCAAAAGTATTTTTGCTGTTTAAAGCAGAAGCAATAAAAAATATGTAAGAATTATTTACAGTCAGGTCTTACCGATTCACTTGATATTCTCTGCATGAATTCAGCACTAGGTGTGCCAAGTACTTCCATGATCAAATTCAGTTGGTGAATATCTACATGACAGTAATGGAAAAAGCACAGAAACAAGCAACAGAACATGCACCAAACAATGTAATCATACATTGTAAAGAAAGACATGAATAATGAGTTTAGTACCCCTCACACTGAATAGTTCAGGTGTGCAGTGAATAAGCTAACCCAACAGCACTTGCTCAAATGACATGAAGTATTCAAATTCCAGACGCCATAGTGGAAACAGCCGTAGAGATGTTAGCTGAGTCCCAGTTTCAAAACGATTATAAAATTATGAAAGTAGCACCTTAATTCATATTTTTTTGCTCATCAGTGTTGAAGATAAGGAAACATTCTACTGTGAAATATACCCATAGATTGATCAATTAGCAATACCACAAACATTCCAAAACATTGAAGAGACGTGAGCTGAAGAAATCATCCGACTGGGACGTGATACCATTCTTGTACCACAGCTTTTGATTTTCCTTTTGCACTATAGAAAGGAGAAGAGTCATGCAGGCGGAGCACTTTCTCAGTTGCACGGATTTATGTATTCAAAATTCCTGAATTCAACCAAAATTAAGAAGCCAAGCTATTTCAGGAGCAGTGTACTTTTTGGTTTATTATTTTAAATAATGCCCCTTTGTAATAGAGCATGAAAAGAACCCCCCCCCCCCCCAACCGATCAAAATTTTCTGGTTTGCATTTCAAGGTACGTAGAACCCACAGATGGAATAAAAATGCCAGTCCATCCGCCGTGCAGCACTTTCCTTAGTGTTGACATTGACCACAGTTACTGAAATTTTGTTTTTAGGTCCTATTTGGGATCCAGTTGGTCCTTTAAGCTCGGTGTTACTGACAAACCTCTCTATGGAGTGAAAAACACGGGGCTGCAAACTTCAAAACACAAAAGCTCGAAAACTCTCAGAAGAAGTGTACTTATGGTTTATTATGACATTATTTAAATTCCGAATTTTATTCAATATTTGAGCGAATTTTTAAAGAAAATGAAGCTATTGCAATGGGCCCAAAATTTTCAGACAATGAATTTTTTAATTTTTTCTTAATTTCCTACAGGCGAACCCGTTTCAGAGCACCCTGAATTCATCCCTAGATTTATATATATATATGTGTGTGTGTGTGTGCGCGCGCGTGTGTGTGCGCGCGTGTTTGTGCGCGTGTGTTGCGTGTGCGTGCGTGCGCGGTTTTGTGTGTGTGTGTGTGTGTGTGTTACTTATATGCAGGCTGTCCCACGAGGCTTCCCCTCCCACCATCCCACTATTTTCCTTAAAAAGCGAGTTACAACCAAATTTCAAATGGTAACTCCCCATGATTTTTTACGCAAATTTCAATCAGCTCGCAATTTCATTAAAATGTTGAAAGTTGAAATTCCGACACCAACTTAGTTTTTCAAATGGGAACCTCTAGTTTTGATTCCGGATTCGGATTCTACGTCAAATTTCATGAAAAAATGACCCGTCACGAATTTTGGGGTAGGCAAAAACGTGCAAAAAAAAAACGCTCAAAATGTGCGCTAACGCAACGTCGATAACCCCCTACCTACTGTTTTACCATTTCCTGAAAAATTTGACAAAGCTCATTATATTCCTAGGAAATAAGACCTACAAGATTTCCATCAGTTTATGAAAATGTAAGTGTATTTTTGGTATGTTGTACTAAATAAACAGTTCCAGTCATGGAGCATGGCTATAAGAGCAAATTTTCGAAGAAATATTCGTGCTACTGTGTAAAAAGATGATACCTATAGCGAGAAACCATACCACTTTTTGTAGGAGTACATACATTTTTTTCGTAGTTTTAGCAATTTTTACCGATTTTTGACTCTAAAGTCGAAAATCGGTAAAACTTTACCCATTAATTTTTGAGAAAAATATTTCTATCATCGAATTAATCAATACCTACCTACTCATTAGTGAGGTATTGAACTTATCAATATTAAATGCTTAATGGAAATCGGATTGGGGGATCTGAAATAAGTTGTGATTTATAGATATGACATTGGACACCAATGACAGGATACATGGATTTTAAGGGACACAGATGTGTCCCTTAAGTGGCGTTTCGCGGCGAATGGGTTCACTAGATTCTCGACTTGAAAAACAATGTACTGTTCTCTCGATATTTTCATGGGCATTTTTGACCAATCTTACTGTATCCATTATGCTGTGGTATGTTTCAGATTGATCACCAGTCCGACCAATAATTATTTTTAAACTGGTCCAATCCGATTTTTTATTCAGAGCCAAATATTAAACACAAATTGCTGGCAAAATAGTTTGAACAAGGACATCCCGTCACATAAGGTCCACTGGTCTTGTTTCCCCAATCATAACTAAAATGTAAATCATGAGTGGAATCAAAGAATAGAATAGATATTATTTTTCATCCAAACGGTTATGCTCACCTAACATGAAATCCACAAATGGATGAGATCTTCCATCTCATGCACTCCGTATAAATAATTAAAGTACAGAGCCACTCCAGGCTGGGCATCCAACTGCCTTACAGGCGTCACTGACATGATCAGCTGTCCTCTAAGGATGATCAGAAATGTATCTTATCACTTTACTCAAGGCTACCCGTTGCCTCACCACCATGGGTTGGCACGAGGGGCGTTGGGGTTCGAACCAACCAATTGCAGTTGCTGCCATAATCCCATTCACCAAGTGAAACAGAGTTTGGCCGCCGGTCACCCGTTTTCATCAATGACAAGGGATCAAATGAATTCAGTCACTGATAAAAGTACCTCAGCTATGAATTCACTCAATATACAACACTTAATGTTAGAAACAGTGCACATGTTTCAGGTGCTAATACCCATGCATATGCAAAGAGAGTGAATCAAGTGAATGTGCAATTATTAGTGACTGGTTGCAACCAGAAATGTTTTTAAACACAAATATTGCGAACCATATATCCCCTAGAATGAATAAACAACTCTAACTCTCCTATAATATAACAATAGCATTACCTGTTAATTTGATGACATGAGGTTCACTATCCCCATTTACGCATAATTTTGCCTCTCCATGATTGGTCAAAGTTCATTTAAGAACCACAAAAGCAATAAAACTGTGAGCAAACTACACTCAAAATTTTTGGAACAAAAGACATCTTTAATAAAACAATAAAGTGAGCTCCATAATGGAAGGGGAAGCCTCACAACCCAGAATAACCAAAGCAAAAATAGTGGAATAGCTGCTAGAATGCTAGGTTACCTGAGTTCAGAGTTCAGCACTTGTTCTTTGCATCAAATATATATGAACATATTCCTATTCAACCTAAACAAGAAATGATTTTAATTTTAAACAAACTTTCAATGACAAACATGCATTTAATTGATTTAATAAGTTTTGATTGAAATAATGGGCAGTTCAACATGTTTTATTTCTCGAAATTGGACGATCTCAATGAGAGCTTACTGAAATCGAATACTGACCAAGTCCCTCACCAAGACTTTTTTTTAATAGGAGTGCATGCAGTGAAAGGATACGATCATTTCCAGGGAATAAAGTCCTTCCAGTCAACAGTTCAGCCATTATGCAACCAACAGACCAGATGTCAACTGAAAAATAAATATTAGAATCACTGTCAAAATATGATCAACGAACACATATTTTTAGTAGCAATGAACTTTGAGGGATCAATATATAAACCAATGAGACTTAAGTGAATCCAACAAATTTTTCAAGGGCATTAATCTATTACTTCAATAAATTGTTCTAACAGGCACATACACGTTTTTTAACTTTCCTACTTCAAGCAATCTTTTACTACAAGCAATTTTTCGTCTAATGATTTATAATAATTGCCGTAAGCCTGTAGGTAGGGTTAAAGCACGTAGGGGTTACCAATTGTGGTGATAGGGTAGGGTTGGTTGGATAAATTGAAAGAGGTCTAACGCCCCGCGGTTATCACCACAGCAGGCGTTAGTTGCAGAGGAGGCTAGCACCCCACGGTAATCACCACAGCGAGTGCTAGAGGAAAGAGAGGCGTCCCGCGGTTATCACCACAGTCAGCGCTGGGAAGAAGGAGGCTAGCACCCCGCGGTTATCATCATATATGATGGTGGGAGGGAAGGAGGGAGGGAGAGGGGATGGAGAGAGGGAGGGAGGGAGGGAGGGAGGGAGGGAGGGAGGGAGGGAGGGAGGGAGAGAGGGAGGAGAGATGGTGGGAGGGAGGGAGGGAGAGGGAGGGAGGGATAAAGAGGGAGGGAGAAAGAGGGAGGGAGGGATAAAGAGGGAGGGAGAAAGAGGGAGGGAGGGAGAGAGAGGGAGGGAGGGAGAGATGGAAGGAGGGAAAGGTAGGGAGGGAGGGAGGGAGGGAGGGAGATCTCGATGGAGGGGATCCTTCTGGTCCTTTCCCCGAGGCGTTGCTCAGCTCGTCGTTCTCCTCGTTTATTTACTTAGTTAAATCTTATATTACATAGGAGTGTGTAGAACTTGCGGGGTACCAAGACAATAACCTTCTTATGTATTACGTAGGTAGCTCAAAAAGGATGTGACATGGAATACAGACCTGTCTGATTGTAGTGCATCCAATTGAGCATAATTTCTGGAGCCCTGTACCACCTGGTAGCCACGTATCCTGTCATTTCATTCTCAGTAGGTCTAGCTAGTCCAAAATCTATTATTTTAAGCTCACAATCAGCATTAACAGCTATATTCGATGGTTTGAGGTCCTGCAAACATTTAAAAAAAACATGATGCCTCCCATGAGATTGGACACAAGAACCATCAAATCCTAGGTCAGTTTTCATCACACAGATCTTGCAACTCTTTGGAATACATGAAGAGGAAAATACATTAATAACTTGTATGGACGAAATTCATTTAAAATGATTGCCAAAGAATGGTAATGAAAAAATAAGTAGCACACACAACTACATAGAGCAGGCCTTTCAGTGTTTTTCTATACCAGCTATTCGGTTTAAGAACGACGAAACTTCAGGGATCGATTCCACTACTAATTTTCAACAAAAAGTGCCTCCTAGAGTTTTTTCTGTAACCCCTTGTTTTTGAGAGTTTTTTCACTTCCAAGATTTTTTGTGTGTTTTCGACCTTATCTCACTAAAATGACCATAACTCCCTTAAATTACATGGCGAATCAAACTTTGAGGATTCCTCACTAACAGGGTTCCCGAAATATGTGGGAATGCTCTCCCTCTCCACGTTTTTTCGCATTCAATCACCGATTTCTCATTTAACAACGGCGTTAAAAATAAAATTGAATAATACCGGTGGAAAGCTTATTAAACGTAGATTTTTTACCGTGAAGCTCATCAGTTTTTCAGTAGCCGATATTGTTGGAAAATACCATTGAAAATCGCCAAGAAAGATGAAAAATGACTAAAATTGTAGTTTGGGTTCAAAAGACGCTTGTTTTTCTTCTCTTTCGAGAAAAGTTGATGGTTGAATCTGAAAGAAAATTTAACGCTCTTTCCAAAGGTATCCTCAAATTTTGATTCACCAAGTAATTTAAGGGAGTTATGGTGAAAACATGAAAAAAATCTTAGAAGTGAAAAAACTCTCGAAAACAAGGGGTTACAGAAAAAACTCTAGGAGGCACTTTTCGTTTGAAATTAGTTGTAGAATCGATCCCTGAAGTTTCGTCGTTCTTAAACCGAACACCCGGTTTATGTCCTTACCCTATGTATAATACCAGCTGAATGTATATACTTCAAGCCTCTTAGGATCTGATAAACCAGGAACTGCACATGTTCGTCTGTAAGCCTCTGAGTTCTCACTATATTGTTGAGATCAGCGCCAAGTAGGTGCATTACTAGGTACAACTGGTTAAACTCTTCGAGACTCTGAGCCCCATGGAAAACATCAAGAAGCCCAATGACCTAGGTGACAAACGCAGAAGTTCAGATAAGTGTAATATGTTGAAATATTAGCAACTGAATATTATTCACAATCGCATACTCCAAAAATGTGATAATAAATAACGCCAAAGTGTCAACTTACGTTTTCATGACACATGTGCTTCAACATTCGTAGTTCTCTGTAGGTTCTCTTGGCATGAACAACTGAATGGAATGGCCTTGGAAGTTTTTTGATGGCAACCCGTACATCATATTTTTTGTCAAGAGCGGAGCTGCAAAGACATACCATAGTTCAAAAAAATGTATTAATCAGAGATTTCAGAGACCGTTAAGTTATTCCATCTAATCATTATCAACATTGTGCCTGTATTATGCCAAAACATTTAAAGAAATGTTATAAAGAAATCATATCCTGAATCCAAATACCATGTTGTTAACGTGAATAGGAATTTACAACACACTCTTTTTCACAGTGACTGGTAGGTCTAGATGACTGATTGTTGTTAATGTTTTCTTCTATATCAATTTACAGTTCATTTCGATTTAGATTTCATCCGCACGCCTCATTCCAAGGGTATAGAAGGTGGTAGAAGGAGAAGTTTTACACTCTTGGACAAATCCAACTTTTGCCGACTATGAAGGAATGCCAAGAAATTTTTCCAATAAATATAATGCATGGAAACTAAACAAATCAACTGATAATGTAATGAACCGTATCGAATCGATTTATGGGTTGATATCTGAACTATGGATAACGCCAAAGCCTGCATTGAGCATCCAGGGCTCACCTCACACCCTGAAAATTGCACAAGAACCGGCTAGGCATTAAATTGTACTGCGATTCATTCACGTACATAACTTGTGGCTATTAAGTATCAGTCACAAATCTATTTTCATGGTTGGTTGGAAATCCATTTTGACCAAAGGTGGAAAATTGAGGGTCTATCAGATGTTCAGCTCCCAAAATTGATTTTTTATGAGTCAAAAAAATCCTGGGAAATCGTCTGAAATCACCATCAATTTGTACAATAACATTAGAAAAACGCTGCAAAGTCCTTGTCACACGGGTTGATCTGTTGGAAATGTTAATGATCCACTGAACCGAAAGCGTTCCTGAAGTCCAAAAGCACCTGAGTGGTGCATTCAGACCTCTCAAAACCAAGCTGTCATTAGTGACATGCAGCAGTGCGGTTTCACAACAAACTATGGAGTTTCCTAATACCTGACTGAAATTGATATAATTTATTATGATAGGGTAATTGTCAATAAATACATCGAAGCGTAATTATGAATACGTAATTATCTCAATATTACACTTAGTGAATAAATAAATAAATTACAATGTGCCTCACTCAAGTAAAAATAATAATGAAGATGTATATATATAGTTTGGCAGTTGGCAGTTGGTTGTTGGTCATTCTACGCTCAACACTTTACATCACCCACTAGGTGATGTAAAGTGTTGAGCGTAGAATGAACAAGTCTAGTCGTGGTTTTTAAGTTTTAATCCCGACGTTTCGGCACCTGAATTGTGCCCTAATCTTGGGAAGTGTGGTAAAGAGCGAATTTTTTAGACCGAAAACGAAGAAGTTATGCATGATACGGCGGACGGACATTGCATTTTGGTTTATTATTCTGTGAATAATACACCTATGTATTCGCTCAGCAACAAATTTTTATAACACCCCCTCACAATTTGTTCTTTTACGTTTCGAGGTGCTTAGATTCCAAAAATGCAATGTCCGTCCGCCGTATCATGCATATCCACTCCAATTTCGGTCTAAAAAATTCGTTCTTCTTCACACAGGCTCCATGTGGGCCCTAGTTGTGTCCCGAAACTTTGCAGCCCGATCAGAATGCACCCAAGGGTTTTCTGGGTCAAAAATGGGTTTATAAACAAGTTTTTTTTGTGTTTTAGTAACACGAGCTTGTGAGGTATCGTTTTCCATGTTTTTTAGGAAGAGAAGACCGAATATATGAAGTTGACTTTGACCACAGAGTGAAGAATTGAGGTTGTAACGAAGATTAAGCTCCCGAAATTCATTTTGTATGAGTCAAAACCTGGAAAATTGTCTGAAACCACCATAAACTTTTATAATAACACTCGAAGTAGTATTAGCAGGTGAATCAAGACAATTAAATGGCACTATCAATAATCAAAGGTAATCTGAATTTAAAAAAAAAACGCTGCAAAGTCCTTGTCACATGGGTTTATTATTCTATTGGACATACTTACAGAAATGTTGGCGTTTCATTTATTGTTTCTTTCATGCGTAATAATCGAAATAGCTATTTTGGCCCCTAAAACACAAATTAGGTACGTCCCGTTTTTTTAAACTAACTTTGATCATTGGTAGTGCCATTTAATCGTCTTGATCCGCGTGTTGAAACTTCTTCTAGTGTTAATATACAAACTGATTGCGATTTCAGACTTTTTCCCAGGTTTTTGAATCACGAAAAATCAATTTTGGGATCTGAACATTTGGTAGAACCTCAATTTTCCACTCTTCGGTCAAAATCGTCTTCATGTTCGGTCTTATCGTCCCAAGAACATGGAAAACGATACCTCAAAAGCTCATGTTACTAAAATGTTGCTAGAACGCAAAAAGTACCTATTTTTACACACATTTTCACTCATAACACCCCTGGGTATATTCCGATCGGGCTGAAAAGTTTCGGACACAACTAGGGCCCAAATGGAGCATGTGTGCGAAAGAACGATTTTTTTAGACCGAAAATGAAGCCTGTACACGTGATACGGCGGAAGGCGGACGGACATTGCATTTTTGGAATCTACGCACCTTGAAACGGAAAAGAAAAAATTTTGAGGGGGTGCTATAAAAATTGTTTGCTGAGCGAATACATAGGTGTACTATTCACAGAATAATAAACCAAAATTTTGAGGAGGTGTTATAAAAATGTTTTGCTGAGCGATTACATAGGTGTATTATTCACAGAATAATAAACCAAAAGGAGCTCAGGTTGTGTTTTTGGGGGCCAAAATTGGTGGAAACCATCTAAAATAACTATTTCAATTATTGCACATGAAAGAAACAATAATTGAACAGAAACATTTCTGTAGGTAAGTCCGATAGAATAACAAACCCAATTTACAAGGACTTCGAAGCGTTTTTGGAATCTACATACCTTGAAACGCAGAAGAAAAAGTTTTGAGGGGGTGTTGATAAATTTTTTGCTGAGTGATTACATAAGTGTATTAATCATAGTATAATAAACCGAAAGCAAGCTCTACATACTATCATTCTCAAAAAAAAATTTTTTTACGTTCCCCTAACAGAAATACAACAACCCAAGTGCGTTACAATTATTAGCGTACATACACGGTCATACAACACACTTTTTTTTCAATATGGCGTCCGTGGAGTGATCTTGTGTTGTTCGAACGTCCACATTCTTGTGCTACTTTGGAAGCTTTTTTCCAACTTTTGACTTGCTTAAAACCTTTAAATGGACTAATTTTTTATCCCCTTTCAAGTGGAATATTGATTTCCCTCTGATATTCCTCGTGCCAGGATTGCGTATCGGTTGGATCCCAACGCAACTAAGTTCTTATCTAGCTCTTATCAATTTGTAGGTACTGGTGCCACCACTGCTGTTTATACCTAAATTTGGTTGCCTTTTGCCGAATTCCCACTTTTTACTGTTATTATGGGTCAGTGGGATAAAATGAAGTGCTCAACGCAAGGTGAGCCACCTTCTCGTTTCACACCACATCACACTGATAGTACTACTACTCACGACCAGGACGTGAACGGTAAACAGAATGGCAGACCACCAGTACTGCCTAATGCATCTCTCTCACAACCTGCTGTGGACAAGTCTCACAGTCAAACGGGTCAATGTGGTCTTGAAACCGAAGCCCAGGATGCTGAGATATTCGATCTACAGATTCAAAATGCCCTTAGGGACTGCTTGGCTAATGAGAATTTT
Organism: Leptopterna dolabrata; assembly: GCA_954871275.1. NCBI lineage: Eukaryota > Metazoa > Arthropoda > Insecta > Hemiptera > Miridae > Leptopterna > Leptopterna dolabrata. The sequence continues at coordinate 72,139,439 of OX940974.1, read as the reverse complement.
ACGGAAAATCTAATATTGAAAATTGGACAGAGTATTAAAAAAGTCGTTGCTGAACTTGTTGATCGGAAGATATCGGTTCTGAATGAACGTCTTGATCATTTTGATCAAGTCACCAGATCCAACAACATCTGTGTCTAAGGTGTCGCTGAGGATGGTGACGCTAGCCCATCACGTTTGGGTCAATCTCTACCATTGAGTGTCACCATGAACAAATTACTCTCCAGCAAGTTTCATGATGTTGCAGACAGATCGAACATGCCATGGATTTCTAGTGCTAGGAGGATCGGCAAACCGAGGTTAAACCGTTCATCGAATTCATCACCCAAGCCACGGCCTGTTATTGTTACCTTTGAAACTCTCAGCACTCGGAACTTCTTTATTTCTAACAAAAAGCTGCTCAAAGGTACAGGAATCTACATTTGTGAGGATCTGACACCTTCTTGTCGCAAACTTTATCAGGACCTATTAGTAATTCATGGCCCTAAAAGTGTATGGTCTCATAATGGTCGTGTGTTTTGGGTCGATCCTGATGGAAAGCGTAGATCTGCTATATCGCATCATCAGGTCAGGGAGCTAATGACCAACGCTTCCATTCAACAAGAATCTCAGGGCTGTTTCCACACCCCTATATCTAAACAAGATGGAGGAAATTCCTCTGGTCCCATCCTTGATATGACATTGGTCGGTGCCTATCCCAGTGACGGTATTGAAGAGACCCCCAAAGGGACTTCCCATACATCAAGAAGCTCATCTGGTGCTATCAAGAAGATCATGGTGGACTAACGGATCCTATTTCACTTTCTTTCTCTATGATCTCATTGTAAGTACCTACTATTATGATGCTGTATTGACCTGGGCCCCATTTTTCAACGTATTGTTTGTGATGATATGATGTATGCCTATACTAGTGGACAACTTTTTTCCTTATTCAATTTAGGTAGGTGGGTATGGTTTTTTGTTGTTGTCTTCAGCCTTTAAATCATTGTTCTCTCTCTGTGGATATTCTCATTCTGGTGTTTTTTGTTTGTTTTTTTCCCCAGAAATTAAGTTTTCATGTGACCACTTGGTTTTTTTTTCCGGTCTGTTGTTTTTCGCTTTAGGCCCATTTTTATTTTCAACTCTTGCTTAATTGTGTTCCACTTTATTTTAGTTAGAATGTTGTTCGATTACGATATGGGATAGGTACTTCGCTTATTTTTGTTGAAATGCAAATTTTACCTTATTTCTTCCTGTCAAGTTCTGACAGCTATTTTTCAGATTATCTTTCATGTTTCTTCTTAACTCGACCTTCCTTGTTTCTTTCATCTATTCTGTTTACTCATTTCACCCTCTATGTATTTCTTTTCACTTTTATTTCTTTTACTCTTAGGATGGTTGCTTGCTCCTCGTTCTGTGGTTCCTTCTCGTTTCTTTGGGACGTGCTGATATGGTGGGTGCCTCTTATGATGACTTCTGATTCTAGCTCGTCGTCGCCACTTCGCCCTTTTCGTGCTCCCAGCCCATAATTGTTTTCTGATTCTCCTGTTGTCACTCATACTAATGATTCTCACCCAATTGTAGATCTTTCTAATATCAGTAATGATATTTTTTCCATGTGTCACTTCAACGCCCAAAGTCTCATGGCCCACATCGATGCGATTCGTTTCTATGTTTCTATGTTGTTTGTTCTATTGGAATATCGGAGTCATGGCTCACTCGTCGAATTTCGTCTTCTAGGGTGGATATTCCTGGTTATAGCTTTTTGCGCAATGACAGGGTAGGTAAAAGAGGAGGCCGTGTTTGCCTTTATATTCGCCAGGATCTGATGCATTCTGTTGTATGTAAATCATCCTCCAAAAGCGCTACTGAATATCTCTTCCTTGAAGTGAAAACTGGTAAAAGGAAATTAGCTGTCGGTGTTATTGTATATCGTCCACCTGCCCCATTCTCAGATATAACTTCCTTGGAACCTGTGTTTGCTGACCTTAACATCAATTATGACAACATAGTTACAATGGGGGATTTGAACATTAATTTGCTCAATGGTAATCAGAAACCCACCAAGGACTTGTTCAAAATGTGTGACTCCATCCTGTTACATATTCTAGAATGAAAACCCACCCACGTTGATCCTCATAGAGATTCTTTGATTGATTTGTGTTTTATCAAGAGGAAATCAACAATTATTAATTATGAACAGTATCCTGTACCAGATGTTTCCCAGCATAAGATGCTTATTGGCTCGTTTTGTATTCCGGTTCCTAAGCCTGAACCACATATTGTCGAATCCAGATGTTTAGGGAAGATTGATGATAAAACTCTGTTTGAAAGGGCGTCTATGAGAAACTGGCTTGAGGTGTACAGCTACGCTGATGTAAATTCTATGGTTAATAACTTACAGTCTAATTTAACATCCCTCCTCGATGATGTTGCCCCCTTACGCTCAGTTAAAATTCGTCACCCAAATACTCCTTGGTTCAGTCCGGCTATTAAAGCTGCACTCCACAGGCGTGACCGAATGTATAGTATCTGGATTCTTACGCGAGACCCCACTGCCAAGAGCCTCTACACATCCTACCGTAATAAAGCTAAATCTCTTGTTCGCTCTGCAAAAAAACATTACTATTCTTCCCAACTTAATATCAATCTTCCATCAAAAATCCTCTGGCAGAACATCAACAAATTTGGGATGAAATCTAAAACCAAATCTCAGGGCAATGATTATGCTAATTTTAACCCCAATGAGCTGAACCAGCATTTTGTGAGGGAACCTGGTCACTTTTCATCTCCTGATGAGCTTGCTGATCCTGGCAGTCATGGTTCTACAAACGAGTTTTCTTTTCGTAACGTCACCCAAATTGGGGTGTATGATGCTATCACCTCCATAAAATCTAATGCTGCAGGATTTGACGAGATTCCACTTAGCTTGGTTAAAAATTTTTATCAATCCTTCTCCCATCCCTTACTCATGTTTATAATTACGCCATTACTTCCTCCACGTTTCCATATTTGTGGAAACACGCAGTCGTCTCTGCCATACCTAAGAAGGAACATCCTTCGTCAGTTGAGGATTTGAGACCCATAAGTGTTGTGCCCATCTTGAGCAAGGGATTGGAAAAACTATTGTACAACCAGATATATTATCTTCTATTTTAAGTGAAAAAAACATCCTGGATCCATATCAGTCTGGTTTCAGACGTAATTATAGTTGTTCGAATGCCCTCTTGCACCTCACAGAAGACATTAGAAATGGTTTTTCTAAATCTCTGGTCACAATCAATGTTTTATTGGATTTTGCTAATGCATTTGGATCAGTTGATCACTCACTATTAATTCACACACTGCGAACCTATTATAAATTTGGTAGCACTTCCTGCTCACTTCTTAAATCATTTTTATGAAATAGAACCCAGGCTGTTAGGGTTGGTTCTGTAATGTCAGATGGGCTTCCTCTCAGGTATGGTGTGCGGCAGGGATCAATTCTTGGGCCTGTGCTGTTTTGTTTATTCATTAATGACCTCCCTAAGTGCATTGGTCCATACAGATACATTCTCTTTGCTGATGATTTGCAATTGTATACCCAATGTTCCTATAACCAAGTTGCTCATGCAATTGATAGTCTCAACACCGACCTAAATAATATTAACCAGTGGGCTTACAGTAATGGTATGTTATTGAACCCTGGGAAGAGCCAGACCCTTTTGTTCTCTGGAGGGGGGGGGGGGGGATTTTGACTTGGCTGGACTCCCGTCTCTCATAATTGATGGCTATTACTTTTCGGGATCATGTTAGAAACCTTGGTGTGGTGTTTGATTCTCATTTGTCGTGGCAAAAACATGTGGCTATGATTTGCAGCAGAGTTTATTATGCCTTATATTTAATGAAACCACTCAAGAATTTTATGAGCAGTGAGATTAAAAAATACCTCATTCGGACACTTATCCTGCCATATTTTACTTACTCAGATGTAATTTTTAGTACAGGATTGAGAGTAGATGTCATGAGGCACCTGACAGTGGCATTCAACTCCTGTGTCAGATTTATCTGCAATGCCTCGAGAAGGGACCACATAAGTCCCTACTATAACTCTTTGATTGGCTGTGGCATCAGTGATTTGATGAAAGTAAATCTACTGTGTTTTATTTTCAAATATACTAAGGGGGCTCATCCTGAGTATCTCAAGGGTATGTTTGCCCAAACTATATCGGTTAGATCCTTGGGTCTCTTGATGCCACAGCACTCCTCGTCTTTGGAGGCTTCTATCGGGGTGAGTGGTGTACGGCTTTGGAATGCCCTCCCCAGGGCTGTAAAGGAGTCACCCACCTGTTCGTCGTTCAGGAGGCGGTGTATGGCCCATTTTACAGGGGTGTAGCAGCCATTCATATTATCTTTCTTCTTCTTTTTTCTCTTTTTCTCTTCTTCATTCCTCTACCCTTCTCTTCTTCATTTTTTCTTCATTTTAGCGAATTTTCAAAGAAAATGAAGCTATTGCAATGGCTTCGAAATTTAAATAATATAAATTTTTGGAAATTTTCTTCATAGAAATCCGTTTCAGACCATTCTAAAACGATTCCTGAAATTTAACACTTTTTTATATGTATATATATATATATTTATTTATATATGTGTCACTCCAGACGATAACTCTCGATAGAATTGAGATAAACAGCTCAAATTTGCACAAAAAATCTATCTTGGCAATCGAAAGGCTAAGTTCGAAGATGGGCGAAATTGGCCTACTCTAAGGAGGGTTTTGGCGCATTTAAAGTGCGCAAAAATTACCCAAAAATCCCCAAAATGTTATTTTCCAACAAGTGACCCCTCATTTTAAAGGTTTTTGCACGCTGAACACGATGGTGGAATAGGATTTTAGATATCTTGATCCGTTCTCAAATTAGAGCATTTAAAGTGCGCAAAAATTACCCAAAAATCCCCAAAATGTTATTTTCTAACAAGTGACCCCTCATTTTAAAGGTTTTTGCACGCTGAACACGATAGTGAAATCGGATTTTAGATATCTAAATCCGTTCTTAAATTAGAGCATTTAAAGTGCGCAAAAATTACCCAAAACTAGGATAATCTTTAAACTCTTACCCCCACCCCCTTAGAGTGGTCAGATTGAAAAATGTGAGAAGTATTAATTGAAGACGAGAGTTCGAAGCAAAAAAGGGGGAGGCAAACGATTAGTACAACTCCTTGAATTTACCCACAGCGATCAAATAAATAAGCACTTAGTACAATTACGTAATAAACAAACGGTAGAATCAGGATGGACAAAACGTACAAATTAAAATAAATACGAAGAGAATATACATAGAAAACCAAATTTTAGACCGAAGTTTTCCTTTATTCAAAACCATAGCCATTAATTCGAATATTTCTTTGAAAATTCGCTCATTAAGTCATGCTGCATGACTGATTTTTTTCTTCTTCATTTTTTCTTCATTCCTCTAACCTTTTCTTCATTTTTCTTCTTCATTTTCCTGCTCTCCTTTTCGATTTAATTTTCTCTCAATAATACAAATGTTTACTACTAATCTTGTACGCCAATTACCGATTAGTTTTGCCAATGTGTACGCTAGGTGGGACCCAGGTCCTCTGTACACCTATCAATAAAGACTAAAGACAACAAAGTAGACGAAGCATTTAGCCGCCGTAGACCCTGTGGCACCAACCCGCTCTCCACTTCAAAATATGCACAAGCCCCATAGCTACCATGGGTAATATGGTACATTCCCATTAGGCCCCTACATCTTTGTTGGGGGGGGGGGGGCCTCACGAACCATAATTGTGCTTACTGGTATGTACTTTATAATAAGCAAAATATAGTTTGTTCTGATGCTACAGGTAACACGAATTTCATTCATCACTTTTATTTCAATGAAAATTGTTAGAGAATCATATTATTTTTGTGATAATTTACTTATGAGATTATTATATTTTATAAGAGCAATGAGAACACCGAGCTCAGATTCAGAACTGTCTTACCAAAACTTTTATTCCCATGACAACGGTCACAAACTCCGGTATAATAACAATAATAATAATGAAGTAACTAAGCGAATTCTGCAGGTAATAGGTAACCTTCTAAACATCTCCCCTCTCAAGCACCTGTAGGTCTTGCAAAAATCTTTTGGGCTTTCGGATAATTCTTCTCGAGCGGGTGTGTACAGGAGATGGTTGGCTACAATTAGCAGAGTTTGGTAGGTTGCCGATAACTTGTTGGTCAGACTGGTTGGTCTGAGTTGCAAAGGGATGGAAGTACGGAGCAGCCTTCAAATGGACTCGATTTCGGCGGACTTGTCGTTTTTCTGTCTCAATCTCGTAAGATCTGGGTTCATCGCAGATCCCAATCACTTTTCCATGCCTCCGCAAATCCGTTATCCATACCATATCTCCCACTTTCAGAGGTTCGAGCAGTTCTGCTGCGTGTCTGCGATCGTAGTTGTTTTTATAGGATTGTCGGTACTTTTCTTCCTTCTTCCTCAATCCTCTAAGATTTGGTTTTTCGCCGAGGATTTTTGGAGATGATGGTAGTCTGTCTCTGAGTCTTCTGTTCATAAGAAGTTCACTTGGTGTAAACCCATTTGTAAGTGGAGTGTTCCGATATGATAGAAGTGCCAAATAAGGATCTTCAGGGCTTTTCTTCAACAGGGATTTTGCTGTTTTAACGGCGGCTTCTGCAGCGCCATTACTTTGAGGGAAGTGAGGACTGCTAGTTTTATGGGTAAAACCGTATGACCTGGCAAATGCTTGAAATTCGGATCCCAAAACGGCTTGAAACTGAGTCCCACAGTCCGACCGAATTTCTTCTGGAATACCATGGCGGCTGAAAAAGCTCTTTAGTTTGTTTATAACTTCGTTCTAACTCAGCCCCCTCAACTGGGCTAGCTCAAAGTAACGCGAGTAGTAGTCAGTAGCTACAACGAACCACACCCCATCAAGCTTGAATAAGTCGATTCCAACTTTTTGCCACGGTCTCTTTGGAAATTCACTTGGAATCAATGGTTGCTGTCTATCATTGGAGTTCTGAATGCATTGAGGGCAGTTTTTCACCGTTTCTTCTATATCGCGAAACATCCCAGGCCACCAAACACTTCGTCTTGCTCGCTGTTGGCATTTTGAAACCCCGAGGTGTCCTTCATGGATCCTAGAAAGAATGAACTTCTGCAGTTCTGGAGGGATGAGTATCCGTGAACCTCTAAGGAGGAACCCCTCGTTACTGCTTATTTCATCTCTGACGGAATAGAACTTGGAAAGTGATGGTTGGAGCTTACTTCTATTCGGCCATCCTTCGGTTGAATATTTCTTGAGCATTTGACAACTTTCATCGTTTTCTTGCTCGTTTTTTATTAAGATTAAGTTGGGGTCTGAAATTTCAATTGTTGCGATTACGTGGTGGGAATATAATTCCGTTTCTCTCGTTAGTTCGGTGTCTTTCGATGTTATTTGTGGGAGGGGGCAACGAGATAGAGTATCTGCTATTAACAACTGTTTTCCAGGAATGTACTGCAGTTCATCGTCGTATCTCATAAGGCGTAGACGCAGACGGAGTAGTCGAGGAGTGATGTCGTCCAAATCTTTAGTTTGCAGTAGAGGAATTAATGGTTTGTGGTCTGTTTGAATGGTAATGTGTTTTCCGATGATGAAATCTTTAAATTTATCGCACGACCAAGCTATTCCCAATGCCTCACACTCTATATTAGAATAATTCTTTTCTGCCGGAAGAAGTGTTCTGGAAGCGTAAGAGACGGGACGAAGTTCTCCATTGGGTTGTTTCTGGAGTAGGACTGATCCCAATCCTAACATCGATGCATCACAGGAAACCAAGCTTTCTAGCTCGGGATTGTATAAGGCCAAACAAGGAGCAGTGGTTAGTATAGTTTTTAGGGCTTCAAATGCTTTTTGTTGTTGTATACCCAAACCCATGCTGTTTTTGGGCTAAGGAGAGAACTGATGGGCTCCAAAATTTCTGATTTTAGAGGAACGAATTTGGCAACGAAATTGACCATGCCTAAAAACCGTTGAACCTCTTTGACATTTGATAACGCTTTCATGTCCTTAATTGCCTTCACTTTTTGAGGATCTACTGAGATGCCCCTCTCAGAAATGATGTGCCCCAAATACCTAACAGCGTTTCTCTTCAATTCTGTTTTTTCTTTGTTAAGTGTCATTCCAGCAGCGCGTAGTTTTGTTAAAACTTCTCTAAGATACTTATCATGTTCTTGTTCAGTAGCTCCCCAAATCAAGATATCATCCATCATAGCGATGGCATTTTTCTGACTTCCAAGAATGTCGTTAACCGTTTTTTGGAAGACCTCAGGCGCGGATGTGATTCCAAAAGGTAACTTTAAGAATTTGAAGCGACCAAGTGGGCTTAAAAATGTTGTCAGTTCTTGGGATTCCTGGGAAAGGGGGATTTGCCAAAATCCACTGTTCGCATCGAGCTTAGAAAATAATTTTGCGGAGCCATTTTCGCAAGACAGTGGTCAAGTTTTGGAATTGGGTAAAATCTCCTTTTTACACTTTGGTTGAGTTTGGTGAGGTTTACACAGATTCTAACTTTTCCGTTTGGTTTGGGAACCACAACCATAGGCGCACACCACTCTGTCGCCCCTTCTACAGGAGCTACTACCTTTTTCTAGACCATATCTTTCAACTCTTCTTCGACCAGTTTCATCAAGGGTAAAGGGACAGCTCTTGGTGTGGATATCGCATATGGTACGCTTCCTTCCTTCAGTTCAATGTTGTATTCTTTTCTAAGATTCCCTAGTCCACAGAAGATGTCCTTAAACTCATCCATATATGTTGACTGATTGAATGAGATCATTTCACGAATGGTGGGGATGATATTCAAATATGGCCGGCCTACCTAATAAGGCACAATTGGCGTCCTGTACCAGACTTTTTGGACCGTTTCGATATTTTTATACGAAAGCTTGGCACGAATTACACCAGCTACATCTAACAAGGCTGAGTTTGCTCCTCGGATCTTTACTGATGTACTTCGAAGATTTCGTTCACTCAATGGCAAAGTGGAAGGGATCACGGTGACATCAGCTCCGGTGTCTATCTTGAACCTAATGGTATCCTTCCCGTTCATAACTACATCTAACATCCAAGGATTGCTCTTTTTAACCTCTACGTTCCTAATGAAGTATTCATCGACCGAGTATTCCTCAGAAGGAGATTCATCGCCTTCCTCGGGTGAGTTTTGTACTTCATTGACTCTACGACTTCGAAACACTGCACTATAATGACCCATTTTCCTACAACTGTTGCACACTGCGCTGCGAGCAGGGCATGAATTTTTGTCCAAGTGAGCTGGTTTCCATCCACACCAGCGACAAATGGACTGGGCTTTGGGTCCTTGATAGCTTTTTTGAAAACTACGTCTATTAGAAAAGGCTTTTGAAACTGCTTCAATTTTGGGTGGTAGATCATTCGACTCTGAGCCAAGAAGTACTCGGCGTTGTCGGACCAAGTCTTCAGAAAGCCGTATTGCAGTGATAGCTTTATCTAAGGTCAGGTCACGTTCTGACTGTAACTTGTTGCTGAGCTTATCGTCTTTCATGTTAAGTATTATAACTAAGAGTATCATTTCGTCGTACAGACTTCCCCAGTCACACGTGATGGCAAGAGAATGGAGATTTGTGACAAAAGTCTCAACTGATTCATTTGGGTTTTGTTTACGTCGCAGAAACTTGGCCCTCTCAAAAATGATATTTGTTCGAGGAATGAAATAGTCATCAAATTTTTGGATGACCATTTCATAGTCTTGCGAGTCATGCCTGCTCATGTCGAAGGACAGAACCTTCTAAACAATTTTTGGTTGGTGAAGAGGACAGGTTTGTTACCGTTACTTATTTTCTTCTCATCAAAATCGTCAAGAATATTCCCATTAAAACCATAAGTTTGGGCCCGATACATTCCGAATGAATCGTCCAGCCGTGATGAGGGACTGAATATAATTATTAAAGTAGTGTTACCAAAATTATTATAGTAGTAATACCATAACAGTAGTAGACTACCATACTGATTACCTATTGTAAGCACCTACCTAATATTGAGATCAGAATTATGCTCTCCGCCGAAGTTGTTTTTTAACAGACTTCGAAAGAACGAGGAGGTTCTCAATTCGACCTGTTTTCATGCTCTAAAAAACATAGGTATGTTGTAATTTATATGCCTATATTAAATTATGATCAGAACCAGAAAGTACCTAACCCCAGAGGTTCACTTGGAAAACTCGGAGGTATAATTAAAGTAAGCAGTGAGATAATGCGAAAAGCCAGGGATACTTGTCAAAACTACGAACGTAATAATAACTGATAACATGGAGAAAATCATCAAAGGTTTATGACACTGGACAAATTATAGATGGGAATAATGAGTTAATGAGTCTAGAATAAACAGCATTATACCTATAACAATATTCTGTGCTCAGGTACTTCATAAATATTAGGTTAATCACGTTATTAGGACGAGAACTTTTTTAGACATTTACTTAAGTCCTACTAGGTTACCTACTACGAATACCAGGTCACAAATTTGATCACTCGCACAAGTATATTCCTGTAAGTTTCTTGAATACAATAGAAGAGTATATAAAGAAGATAACAAGCAAGGTGAATTTGCAAATTCTAGTAGTTCGCTAAATAAACAACTCGTACCAAACTTGGCCATAGGATCCAGAGCCAACTGGCTGCAGCTGATTGTACCTCTCCGGTATCTCCCATTCAGTTTTGTTCACTTCAACTTTATAAAATCTAGGCATCCTATTCAATAAACTGACACAACAATAGTAATTTGAACATCTATCTCAGCTTACAACACTTCGTAAAAGAAAAGCGGAAAATAAAACAATATAACCAGTCCCAGTGATAACAGGCGACAGCGACCTTGAACTTTAGTGCAGCATCCATGATTCATGGATCCTAAAGCATTTTGTATGATGGATGCTGCTGGTGGCCACCTGAACCACTTGTTAGGGATAGGAGTTTTGGCAACAAAAAAAAAGACATTTTGAAACGTTTCTGGAAAACTGTTTCAAATGACAGATCGATTAATGATTAAGAAAAGTTTGAACAACTATTATTAGAAACAAAATGAACTGAACATTCAGAAGCAAAATTAACTGAATTTCATTTTCATATTAAGGTGATTCTGTTACCTATCTCGTTTCTTAGGAACTACAGTAATTATTATGAAGTGAGTCGTCCAGATGCAAAGGCTGACGTAAGTGTTTCAACCGATTTCGTTCCAAATGGGAAAAACTTTTTTTACAGCTTCAAATCAAGATATCCTTGAGCTTTTTTTCGGAAAATTTACAAATAAACCACTTTATCGGTCCCCAAAAGGTTTCTACTATCAGGCATTAGTATAGCTATAATACCTAATTATGTTATGCTTCACAAATTGAAGATGCCAGGTTTTGCATTCAAAATTCAGATATGACAGGTTTTGCAAATCTATCGATGATGGCTATATTGAAAATATTGTCATCTGCAAACCCTGGCATATTTCAAGTCAGGCTGCAAAACCTGCAATTTTTTTGGGGTAATAATAATAAAACACAACAATTATGTATTGTAGCAAAATAGCTTTTTATTGTACATATTATATAAAAATAAAATAACAGGTACCTACAAAATAAAATGATATAAAACTCCAACGTTTTTTTTAGTTTCCAAGATTATCTAATTATTTAGGTAAGGTAAAAAAAAATTCAACTGATTATAAAGATCATTAAAAATATTAAAAACTGAAGTTCACTGAGGTTCATCTTCCGCATCATCAAAAATTTCAAAATCGGATGCTTCTTTGTCATCAGATCCTGATATTACCACTTCCTGCTCTTTGAAAACTCTCTTGTAAAATTCAAGATTTTCATTATTCCCCCACTCTTCACCAAAATTTAACTCCAGAAGTTTTTTCAAGTCCTTGATTTTAGCTTCTTTCACTACAGTTCCTTGCGGTAAAGCAGGTGGAAGATATTTTTTTTAAAGTTTTTGTTTCTTTTGATGGTTTTACGTGATCCACATTCTTTTTTTTTTTTTTTTTTTTTAAATAGATAACTTTATTATTATAATATAATATTACAGTTGTGCTGATAGTAATACGTAACAAGAAAAAAAATAACATGGTACATGATTAAGGATACAATCCAACGATTGTCCCTTATAGTAACTTATAATAACTTTAGAAGTCATTATAAATTATAATAACTTTAAAAGTTAGTAACAGACAGAATAGTTTTTCCTTTTTTTTCTAATATTTCATAGTATGGCGTCTTGGGGGCGTTTGCGCTTGTCGTCGTTTGGAGCGAGGAAGGGGCGGATTATCAGCCATGTGGTTCATGAGAGGGTTCGGGTGGTTCAGCATTTTTGTGTGGAGGTTTTCGTAGTTTGTTTGAATTGTCTCTTTTACAGTGGGGATGCTGAGGTCAGTGTGGAGGACCGAGTTCCTGATGTACCAGTGGTTTCCCGTGATTATTCTTAACACTCGGTTTTGCGTCGTTTGTATTTTCTTTAGGTGGGTTTCCGCTGCTGATCCCCACAGTCCACAAGAGTATTGCCAAATTGGTCGGATGAGTGATATGTAAAGGAGCCGTTTACTTTCGAGGGGTAGTGTGGAGCGTTCGTCGAGTACCTAGATGTTTCAGGGAGCGGATTCTCGTACGCACTTTTGCTACCAGCATCTTCACATGTATGGCCCATGTTAGCTTCTCGTCTATGTGGACTCCCAAGTATTTGACCTTTGCAGCGAGTGGGATGGCGTTTCCGTTGAGGGTGATGGTGGGGGGTGCCTGGTTTCTCCTTTGGTATGAAAACTTCACCACTGAGGATTTATGAGGATTCATCACTGTGCGCCATAGAGTAGGTACACCATTTACTCACCGAATCACAGTACACTTGAAGGTTTCGTTTTGCTTCGTCGCAGGTCGGTGCTGTGCTTAGGGCTGCCACGTCATCCGCAAATTGGGCCAACATAATTCCTTCTTGGGTCGGGAAGTCATGTACATACATGAGGTACAAGAAGGGTCCCCATACACTACCCTGCGGTATGGAAGATGCACTTGCTGCTCTGGATAGGGCAGTACAGTATCTGACAGTAAAAGTGCGACCGGTAAGATAACTGGTGATTATTCTAAAGTATGTGTCCGGCAACTGTGGCTTTATTTTGTATAGTAGACCCGGGATCCATACTTTATCAAATGCCTTTTCGGTGTCGAGGTAAAGCCCAAGACAAACTCCTTTTTTCTCATACGTTTCGAGGATCTGGTCTACAATGCGATGCAGTTGCTGAGGACAAGAGTGTAGTTGTCTGAATCCCAGTTGGACTTAGTAGGTCCCCTTCCCCCTTCGGAAGGAAAACGGTACTGCCTCACCATGATTGACCGTGGAACAAATTGGGTCGAGTGTATACCACTCGCCCAAATTTCCGCGGACACCGTCGCGACCGCGTGTTATCTAACTGGATCGCTCGCTACGGCTGTCCGCGGAATATCACGGTCGATCAGGGGAGGCAGTTCGAATCCACCCTCTTCACCGACCTACTACGCTCCCTCGGCATCGCCAAAAACCGCACCACCCCTTACCACCCTCAATCGAACGGCAAGATAGAGCGGTGGCACCTGGTCCTCAAGCAAGCTATCGCCACCTCCGCCTCAACCCCCTCTTGGACCAAACATCTCCCATACATCCTTCTCAGCCTCCGAACCTCCCAGCGCCCCTCCGATGACGTCAGCCAGGCCCAGCGGGTATTTAAAGACCCTATACGGCTACCCGCTGACGTGTTTCCCCCCGCTACCCCGTCAATTAACAGGGACCCCCCCCCCCCAAACCTCAGCCCCTAAAACCGACACCACTTACCCCAAACGCTTTCACTCGGCAACACACATGTACCTCAAAGAACCGGGAATGCATAAAACCTTCAAACCACTTTACGCCGGTCCCTTTCCCGTAATCCGTACTTCAAACACCACCGCCGCCCTGTTAATTGACGGGAAACCCTATACAGTCCCCTTAGTACGCTGTAAACCCGCACCTGTTCTCCCCGATCCCGCTACTCCTCACAGTCTCTCTCCAACCACCGACCATGTCCCACCACCAGCACTCCCCGTCACCTCCGTCTCAATTCCCGGGTCACGAGTCCCCCGACTACCCGGATTTCGACTCGGACCCGGTGATCGCCGCCATCCTCCGCGACATCTTCGCCCCCACACCGCTCTCGCCCATCCGTCAGTCTCCCGAGCCCCCTCAACCGCTTTCTTTTCCTCCGCCACGGATCACAGGACTACCTCCCCGGCCCCGGCAGTTACGCCTACCCCGGTGGGCCATCATCCGCGATCGCACAGGCCACCGGGGTACACGAGCCCTACGCCCCGTCCGATCCCCGGATTCAAGCTCGGACCCCCCCTCGACCTCCACATCCGGCGACCCCGCCAGCACCTCCGCGAACCACCCCCCCACCCAAACTGCCGGGGATATTCACAATAGCCTCCGCCGGGCACGTCCGGCTCGGGAGACGCGAGAGGCGGCGACGCTACGGCCCGGCGGCCCAGTTTAACCGCCCCGCCCGTCCATCTCACGGCGGGGCCTCGTGTGGCTCGCGTACCGTGTGTCCAATTAATTACACAAGGCACGCGAGCCCACCACGCCCTACCGTGCAAATTCAAGTTCGTTCGCTCGCTCGCTCGACTTTCCTCCCAATTCTCTTCCTCTACTTATCCTACATATACTTACCACTCCTCCCTCACATTCTGCGCGGCCTCCCCCATTCCCAACCTCCCTACCCCATACACCTTCATTCTATCAGCCGTTATATACGCAACCTGTCTAATGCGGACACAACTTAACGTATGCCACCTCCATTTGTCTATAATGTCAATACTCATCACTCTCAGCTACCTCTCTCCGCCTTACGCATACCTATATGTCCATATCGCACCACTACATTGCACCTCTCTCTACTATCGCAACCAACCATACCCAAACCTCGCTCGGACATTGCATTTTTGGAATCTACGCACCTTGAAACGGAAAAGAAAAAATTTTGAGGGGGTAATAGAAAATTTTTTTGCTGGGCGAATACATACTCGTAAGTGTATTATTCACAGAATAATAAACCAAAAGGGTGTAATATGAGGCGCTACATCGGCAAGCTGCGGGAACCCCGGGACTCGTCCGTTTCGACACAAGTCGTTGCAGTCGATATAATCAATTATCTTCACCATCCATTCCTTGAACTTCCATCAGGTACCAAGGTAGATGCAGGCGCGGATCCAAGGGGGGGGGGTCACAGGGGTCATGACCCCCCCCCCCCCCCCAGAATCAGCCTGCATTTCAAAAAGCAGAGCTGAACGAATTGTACAACAATGTTCACAAATCCGAAAACAAAAAAAACCAAACGAAAACGAACCCAGTTTTTGTAAAATCAAAAACCAGAAGCAAACCAAACGACCAAAGTCAACTTACCATATTGTTAACTTAAAACATTGGAAACAAAATATAACAATAATTACGATTAAACTTTTTATAGAATACTGATTTTTTTCTGTATTTGGTTTGTAGCAACACTTGTGATTTGTTTACATTTGTATAAGTTCCAACTGGGACGATCATTTATAACACAAAATCTGATTTTCTATTGTTTCGCAAATCTGTTGATTATCGCATCGATGTCCAATTCGATGTCGCGATGAATGTGTAACAATGCAAGCCCAGTGAGTCTGTCTTCTTTTATAGTAAGTTGATCTCAGCCAAGTTTTGAGGCGACGGAGAGTTGAAAAACTCCTTTCTGCAGTGGCTGCGGTCACAGGAAGCGTATGTAGAATATCAAGTAGTTTCCAAATGGATGGATAAATTTGGCCACATGGTCTTCTCAATTTTGCTTCATATACAACTGTGTAAATATTTACCATAAAACATCCGTCAAATTGAAATTTCAATGTCCTCGCCACTAATTACTGTAATTTCTAATTACACAAACGGTAGACAGTGTTAAAAAAACTGAAAACAAAAAAGAGCTATAAAAAATCTAAAAAGATTCGATCAAAAATGTCAAAATTAGTCGAATATAATGGTACACTTGGTCCTACCAATGTTACTTTATATACAATTATGTCAATAAATTTACTTTGGTGTATCCGTCAAATTACACCTTGTTTATTTCTTCTTATTTTTGTTAATTATTATCTTGTTTTTGTTTCGTTCTCGTTTTCTTTCCTGCCAAATTCAGTAAAAACGATACTGAATTCACTGAGATCAACAATAGATTGTTGTGGTTTCAATGTTTTGATTTGCAAACTCTGAAGTTAGCTACGCTGCCATAAAATGCGCCAATTTGTTTGAAAACACATTAGGACACTTTTTTAGAAGAAAATTGAAAATAAATACATTTATCAGTTAAATAATTAATAGATATTGAAAAATATTTTTTACATAAACAATGAATTTTATAAATAAATACAATTAATTTTGTAAGAGTAGACAAATTGGACGAGTTTAGGCATAAGGTTGAAAATTCGGTTTGTATTGTTCGTTTGGTTATTTTGTTATTTTTTGTTATTTTTTATATTGTTCTACCCTGTGACCCCCTCCGGAAAAAAATTCTGGATCCGCCCCTGGGTAGATTCATACAGATTTGTTTGCTCTGGGGGCCTTTACAACTACTAGGTACTTACAATAAAAATCAATAATAACTAAATGAAAGTATAAAAACGTCACATCGATCATATTAAAATTTGGAATAATTCATTTTTTACCGATCTGTGGAATCAGTAAGGCTCGTCATACACCCTGAATTGTACCAAATTTCGAGAAGTTAATACTTACCAGAAAGCGTCGATTAGGTATAGGTATCGCGCTATTGAGTTTTTGTCTGATGATACCTCGTGATACATGAAACCTGTTTGATCATCTCAAAGGAATCAAATGAACGTGGGAAAGAGCTCTATCAGAACGGAGCAAGTCGTAACAGGGTTTTGAGAATGAAGCCCCTACCAAAGTCACCTTCCAGCTCTACAGAGAACTACTTGGTCAGCTATACATGTATTCTCATGAATACTAAGGTTACCTACTGACACTCCCTTACCACAACCGATGTCTAGGTTATATCCCCTCCTACATAATTAGATAGCTGTAGTGGGGGTTTTGTTCAAATAGCCCCCGTCTGAAAACTCATTCTGTCTGGAGAAATCAATCAAGAGACTTCTTCTCTGTGATCACCCCTTCCATCAATACAAGGTAATTAACATTTACATACTCTCTTCAATCAATTATTCCTTACGATTATATATTTATGTTTGTGTTTCATGAATAATATTATTTGCAGATGAACTCTTTACTTAACAAGATCCAACAATCTGCCGCCATTCTCGAACTTAGATCGGTGGACAGTCTAGTGATAGACACACCGTATGCTGTAATGAAAATGGTGAGGGTGCAAACTCAACACGGACCTGCTGTTCAAGTTCATCTGTAGGAACTTCAAGAAGGGCAGATACTGAATGAGGGAGAGAATACATTCAGGGTATACCTGCCTAAAAGGATCTCCGAAGCCCTCACTCAAGAAGACGTAGACAATTATAATTCCACCAATACTATCTACCTACACCCTTGTATACCTACAGAGGAAAATTGGGGAGGGCCTTCCTTATAGATTTTTACTAATTAAATATATAATGTAACTTATTGTAATAAAGAAAAAAAGCAATAAATGAACGATGGAAAAAAGGAGTGTGAGTTCACAATGGTTGTCACACACTGAACATTGCGAGGATGGGTTCTTTTTCCATGTTTTTTAGGGCAAAAGACCGAATATGAAGTCGATTTTGACCAAAGATCGAAAAAAATGAGGTTGTAACGAAGGTTCAGCTCCCAAAATTCATTTTTAATGAGTCAAAAACCTGGGAAACGTTTTGTAATCACCATCAATTTGTATAATAACACTAGAAAAAGTGTCAACAGTTAAATCAAGACTCTAGAATGGCACTATCAATGATCGAAGATAATCTGAAAAAAATGCACGTAATTCATGTTTTTGGGGGCCAAATTTGGTGGAAACCAACACAAATAAATATTTAAATTATTGCACACGAAAGAAACAATAAATGACCAGAAACATTTCTGCAGGTACGTCCAATAGAATAATGAACCCATGTAACAAGGACTTTGCAGCGTTTCTGGAATCTACGCACCTTGAAACGTAAAAGAAAAAATTTTGAGGGGGTGTTATAAAATTTTTTGCTGAGCGAATACGTAGGTGTATTATTCACAGAATAATATCCCAAAAGTTAGTGCTCATCACAAATGTTGGTGTACTGTTTGGCAGCTCAACGCTACCTAGAGTCATATTTATCGACTCACTAAATCACTAGTTCATGGCTCGGTTCAGAATAAAAGTTTTTTCCCCCTTACTCTTTTGAAGGCAGTTTTTGTTGCGTTACAACTTCGAAAGCATAATTTTCTAGACAGATTAATGATTTTTACACCTATTATTATAATATTCTAATGAACGAATAATGGAGTAGTACCTATGTTCTTTATTTTATTAGTGAGTGGGACCTACCTACTAAGTTGTTTAGCCGCAATTTTTCACTGGACAAATAATAATCGTTGCCGGATACTACTAAAATGGAAGTGAAATATTCAGATGCCGTAACCTTAGCGGAATTGGTCTTTTTTAAAAAGCCATTTTACCCACACAAACATTTTAGAGGGAAACAAATTGTAATATAAGCCAAAAATGATATTTTGTTCATTAATGAGATTCCAATTCTCAGCTTATTGTGGAGAAATTAAATATAAGGAACTTTTGACTATCCCTTGGAGAAATTAACGATAATGACAAAATGGAACACAAGTCTCACTATTTCCCACCCTCTTACAAACTTTATTCTAGAGAAGGCTTATCAAAACACAATACTTAGTAAAATGTCTCTTTTAGGTTATAACTAGGTACTTGGGTTAGTGTTATAATAATAATGAACGTGAAAAAACTTTTCAAGAGCCAAGAAAATTGGCCAAGACAACGATTTTATTTTTTATATACTTAATATTATATCATGGCAATATCAAATGTAATCAGCCAATCGCGGTTGTTTTGTCTAGCAATTATTCATCTGTTGACTTAGAATCATGTTATAATCTTGCTACTGAACAACGAATTTTGGTAAGGCAACTGCGAAGTAGGGCGGACGAACAAACTTTTTTTCGTTCCATTTTCCACTAATTCCATAATATATCCCTGAAAATATAATCCTAATAATATAACTAATTCACGCCGATAACTAACTCTTCTCGTGTTGTTTCAGAGTTGAAGTTTTTACACTGACAACGGGGCATTATTTTTACAGACTAGGTAAGTTTTCAGCTGAAATAAAACACTGGGATGTCTGACACACTGAACTGATAAAGTGATAAGGATACGCGCGCCGAGGACGGGAACGATGAATGGATCCATCCTGCTTAAATAATTATTTAACTGACTGCTGTAGAATGCAGTGGGTAACCCCAAAGAACCTCTCAGTTTCCTCCAGCTATGCTGCCAATTTTCAGGGATTCGCAGGTGCTGTCTGTGGTGTTTTTGCTGTTAGAGCTGTTGTGAGGCACTACTGTGGTTGTTCCTTGAACCCCCTCGAAAAAGTAGAGTCTGTCGTTTGGCCGTCAAAGATAGCAGGCAAATTACAGAGGATCGTATTGTAGTCGTTGTTAGAGAAAATTAAGTACCGAAGGTATAGATTTCCCATGTTCTGAACGTTCGGCCATGATGTTCCTCGACTTTCTAGGTAGTGAGGTAGGTACCTACATAAACGTATTTCAACTATGCGAGGTACCTCGTAGATGGAGGTCTCGGCCGTCAGAAAGGCGGCCAACCAATTTTTTCTTGTCTTGATACACTATTTGACAAACTTCAATCATAAACTTGTCGTAAAAAGGACCAAACACTCATTCTCACCGTGTATGGACTCATTTCCCACACCAAAAACTCTGAACATGCACTATTCTCATATTTGCTGCATAATTTATAATAGAAATCGATGGTATCCATAATAATGTCAAAGAATGTCACAACGTCACAGAACAAAACTGAAACTGCATGAAACGGACTCACATTTTGAGGGTTGGAAAAAACAGCTATGGCCAACAAAATTCGAGAAATATCATGGACGATGTGGCACAAGCAACAAGTCTGGACAAACATATTTGTCTCTTGATTTATCGAAAAATATATTCACTAAAATTATGAAAACCCCTGAAACCGAATATCTAGAGGTATACCGAGGTGCAGTGAGAGCACATCCTCTCGATTCACTCTGGGAAAAACCTGATTCAGAACAAGAAAGTTGGGAAGGTCGTGCCTGGACACGGACAGGGAGTGACGAATTGATTATATCTATTGAAAGAACTAGCTAATCAGAAAACTGAAAAAAAGCAGTTCTAGATAAAATCAGATACAACAGCCAGATATTTTTTTTTCCAACTCAAAAATGTATAATGGTGCTTGGAAAACGCTCTGGAATTGCTGCTTCCGGTGAGAATGGCCCAGTGACAGGAGAGGATGAAAAACATTCCTCCTCTAAAGCCCCCTCCACACGTTTGATCCGAACTGATTGCATACGATACATGAGCCTGAAATTCGCCCGTGTGGACAGTACAGTGAACACCTTCATGTACGGTTTGCATACCGTCCTTCACGATCCACATTTTGTCGGGTTTTTCCATGAACACAAATGGGTTTGGTTCCCACATGAGACAGGTAGTTGCGATCTAGACAATGGCTTGAACGGTCCCCATGCCCTAGCTTTTGAAAGACTGGTCAACTTGGGTTGTTCCTCAGAATTTCTGGATCATGGTGGTGCAAACATACACTAAAACGAAAAATTAAGACGTACCATCGTTTCACATACCATAAGGGAATGGTTCAGTTCGACTGTGTGGACGAGGCTCAAGGGACACAACCAAGAGGATGCACACACCTTTTCTGGACCATCTGGTGACCCACAAGTGAGGTAAACGGCCATTCAAGTCACTCTCCAGGGACTAGATAGAGCGCCCTGATTGGCCGACGGACCAGAGCCAATCACAAGCTATCCTTCCCTTGACCTACTTTCCCACACGGCCTGAACGGGTGATTCTCAAACTAAGGGGAATTTTGAGTAGCCGAAACTTTAAATTTTCTACCTTGCTCTAAAATTTCCAAAAACGACTTAGCAGAATTTCTAGGATGGCTTGGGTTCAGAAAATATGTCTCTCCCAAGTCAAACTCCATTTTTGACTTTGGAAATTGCAATTTTAAAATTCTGTATCCACGGTAGTTACAGACTATGATGTGGTAATTACACTTGCCTGCTTCGTGATGCAACGATTCCAAATCGCCCCATGGCACGTCATTTTGTAGTTTCCCAGAGAAAGGTGTACATAAATCATTCTACCAAAGACCATGCATAGTATGACCATGCATACTATGTATTTTTATCAAAAAATATAGCACAGCTGCACTTAGGATTAACAAAGATAATTAATTATTTCGTCTACTGAATAGTCAAGTAAAATCACAGAACTAAATTTGCCAAAAAAAAACTCTGCTGGTACCTACCCTGTATTCTTCAGTATATCCCCACCACCAAGCAGTCTACAGATTGAACGAAACTTGTCTGAAGTTGCTTCTGTACAACTTCCTCCAAATCTCTCGATGGTCTTCTGGAGTGGGGTTTCTAAGAGGTAGCTTCACCTTGGTCCTAGAGTCAGGATATTGTGACTTTTCAGTTTCTAAATTATCGTTTCGTATCGTTTTCGGTATTTCTCTTTGGCCTGCTCTGCGAATTTCAGTCATTCCTTGAGTTTTTACACCTTTCTGTAAACCTTAGTCCTGTCCCTTTTTATTCTTCTCAACCCAGCTTCCCTGCGGCTTGTCCCTGGTCGAGGTTTAAATGGGGCAGAATGATCTTCGACTGGTCTACCAGGGAGTGTTTTCCAAGATGCGTTCCAGAGTTCTTTTTCTCTCTCGATATTTTCTGACTTTTTCTTTTACTTCTTTTCGTCCCATCCCCAGTTCTCTCGAATTTAGATCTCTCACCATTTTGATCTTCCGTTCTTTCTTTCTCTTCAGGTAATATAGTCACTCTTTTAGCTGATCTTAGGCCCTCAATTCATTGTCAGCTTTCCGCTTCGCCCGCCACTCCCTCTCTGCCACCCTCCTGTTATCCTCTTTTGTCACATTGGATTTTGAGCGAACTCATGGCATTTTCATAGACCTACGAATGAAGAACTTGATTGAAAAGAAATCTTCATGCTCAAAAGTAACTAGGGCAGTTGCCACCTTCTGCGTGAGCCAAAAAAAGTCTGGATATTCCTCTCCCACTTGCCAGAATTTCCAACTTTATTTTTAGGCACGATAGTTACATCTGTTTCTAGGACAGAGTATACTCCCCTCCCACCCCCCCCCCCCCCCCCCTACAATTACCTTTCTCCAAAAATTACGATTTTCTTTCCATTTCTCTTCCATTAAGTCCCCCACTTACGATCACCAAAACTTCCAGGCCAGGGGACCAAAGGCTTGATACGATAGCACACTTACAAAGTTGAAAATCGTGTTTTAGGACAGCCATGGGACCACTTAGCCAACATTAGACAGCTGTAGCCGATTTGAATTGACTTGTTGATTTAATTTTTCCCTAGTCTTTAAGTGAGTCCAGATAGATAAAAAAAACTGGACGATCCGATGGCGGGCTCGGTAGATATTGCTATGGGCAACATTTGCCCATAGTTTGAGAGCGTTTGAGCGGCTTGCGTTAAATAACCCTCAACCTGTGCAATCGGTTCTGCGCATAAGTGGTTGAATAACATTCGGTCGCTGGAACAAACCTATAGTTACCCTTACTAAAGGGCCGGTTCATCAGTTGCAAATAACAACCAGTTAGGTGAGATTTCACCAGCTGTAAGAGTAAGAGCAAAACGGCAGTTTGCTTCAATGTGAGCATGTATCCACCCTCAGGTAAGGGCTTGCTGAAGTTTATATTTAACTGGTCTGAGGACGGCCAGATAAGAATTTTAACTGAGGCTCAGTGAGTTCATCCAAAGCTTTGGCTTAACTTAAATCAACAAGTCAATTCACATTGGCTACAGCTGTCTAATGTTGGCTAAGTTGTCCCATGGCTGTCCTAAAACACGATTTTCAACTTCGTAAGTGTGCTATCGTATCAAGCCCTTGATCCCCTGGCCTGAAAGTTGTGGAAAGAGAGAAGAAGAGAGAGAAGTTGTGACTGAAATTGTGGAAGAGAAATGAAAAGAAAATCGTAATTTTTGGAGAAAGGCAATTGTGGGGGAGGGGGGGGAGTATACCCTGTCCTAGAAACAGGTGTAACTATCGTACTTAAAAATAAAATTGGAAATTCTGGCAAGTGGGAGAGGGATATAGGGACTTTTTTTGGCTCACGCAGAAGGTGGCAGTAGTTACTTATGAGCATGAAACTTTCTTTTCAATCAAGTTCTTCATTCGTAGGTGTATGAAAATGCCTTGAGGTCGCTCAAAATCCAATGTGACACAAGAGGAGAACAGGAGGGTGGCAGAGAGGGACTGGCGGGCGAGAAGGAAAGCTGACAATGAATTGAGGGCCTAAGATCAGCTAAACGAGTGACTACGTTACTTGAGAGAAAGAAGGGAAGATCAAAATGGCGAGAGATCTAAATTCGAGAGAAATGGGGATGCGACGAAAAGGAGTAAATGAATCATAAAGTGTCGAGAGAGAAAAATAACTCTGGAACGCATCTTGGAAAACACTCCCCTGGTTGACGAGTCGAATATCATAATGCCCCACTTGAACCTCGACCAGGGACAACCCTCAGAGAAGCTGGATTGAGAAGAATAAAAAGGTACAGGACTAAGGTCTGCAGAAAGGCGGAAAAACTCAAGGAATCACTGAAATTCGCTGAGCAGGCCAAAGAGAAATACCGAAAACGATACGAACAGGACACGAAACGATACGATCCTGACATCTAGGACCAAGATCCTACTACCTTAGGTCGTAGGTACTTCTTAGAAACCCCACTCCACAGAAGACCATCGAGAGATTCGGAGGAAGTAGTACAGAAGCAACTTCAGACAAGTCTTGTTGAAACTGTAGACTGCTTGATGGGGATATAGGTACCTACTGAAGACGTACAGGGTACCTACCTACTGATGAAGAAAGCAGAGTTTTTTTTTTTTTGGCGAATTCAATTCTGTGATTGTACATGACTACTCAGTAGAAGAAATAGTTATTTGTCTTTGTTAACCCTAAGTGCCGCTGTGCTATATTTTTCGATAAAAATACATAGTAATTACCTATGCATGGTCTTTGGTAGAAAGATTTATGCACACCTTTCTCTGGGGAACTAGAAAATGACGTGCCATGGGGCGATTTGGAATCATATCACGAAGCAGGCAAGTGTAATTACCACATCATAGTTGGTAACTACCTGGTTAAAATTGCAATTTCCAAAGTCAAAAATGGAGTTTGACTTGGGAGAGACATATTTTCTGAACCCAAGCCATCCTAGAAATTCTGCTAAGTCGTTTTTGGAAATTTTAGAGCAAGGTAGAAAATTTAAAGTTTCGGCTACTCAAAATTCCCCTTAGTTTGAGAATCACCCGTTCAGGCCGTGTGGGAAAGTAGGTCAAGGGAAGGATAGCTTGTGATTGGCTCTGGTCCGTCGGCCAATCAGGGCGCTCTATCTAGTCCCTGGAGAGTGACTTGAATGGCCGTTTACCTCACTTGTGGGTCACCAGATGGTCCAGAAAAGGATTGCTCACTCATGCTTCCCCGTATAATCTACCGGAGTTGAGTGATACCCTTGTTCAGTCCGTTGTTCGCGTCCTCTTGGTTGTGTTCCTTAACAAGGTCGAACCGAACCATTCCCATATGGTAGGTGAAACGAAGGTATGCCGTAATTTTTCGTTTCAGTGTATGGTTTGCACCACCATGATCCACAAATTCTGGACAACAGCCCACGAACCAGTCTTTCAAAAGCTAGGGCATGGTGACCGTTCAAGCCACTGTCCAGATGGCAACTACCCCTGTCCCACGTGTGAACCGAATCGAGTTGTGTTCATGGAAAAACCCGACAAAATGTGGATCGTGAAGGACGGTAAGGACCATACGCGAACGTATTCACTGCACTGTCCTCACGGGCGAATTACAGTCTTGTCTATCGTATGCAAACGATCGCATCGAACATGTGGAGGGGGCTTCAGAGGAGGAATATTTTTCATCCTCCCCTGTTGCTGGGCCACTCTCACCGGAAGCAAAATTCCACAGCGTTTTCCTACCCCCATTATAATTTTTTGAGTTGAAAAAAATGTCTGACTGTTGCATCTGTTGGGAGTAATAATTTTATACCTACATAGTTTGAAATAAGGCGCCAATGTACTCAACCAATGACACGTTTTTGCTCGACACCGCCCGAGTCAAATTGTTTACTGTACACACTTGCCCTGATTGGTGATCGCTATACTGCTCTCGCATTTTCTCTTTAAAATAAAACCTTATAAAACGTCTTTAAAACTTGTGTCTCGTGTGAATCAATCTGGAAAATCCACTCCTCGACAGGTTATGGCACCCAGTATGATCAAAACCAGATTGTTTCTCTAAAAACAGTGTTAATAAAACTCAGTGCGTTTGTGTAGTGTCGTCGCTTCTTTTCAGCTCAACAGGCCAGTGAGTAAAAAAAAAATAAAAAAATAAATAAAATAAAACCCAATATGGCTAGTCAAACAGACGATGTATCACACATTGACAGGCTCGTTGGAGCCGAAAACTTCCAGTTGTGGAAATTACAAATTACGGTACTGTTTCAATCGGCAGGAATAGACGATGTTGCGTTGAATGGGGTCAAACAAGAAGATCTCGCAGACGACATACAAAAACGGGATTTTATCCGTAAAGATGCTCGTGCCAAAAAGGCTATTATGGCTTCGATTAATAAAACAAATCTAACTCATATATTGAACTGTGAAACTTCGAATGCTATGTTTGATAAGCTATCCAAGATATTCGACCGGAAAAACGAAGATCAGCTCAATGAGTTACTCGAAAAATTCTTTGGGTTTGGGTTCAACGATTCCCATGACATGTCCCACAATATAAGCGATCTTCAAAACATTGCATTTCGGATAAACACGATTGATGAAGATACTAAAATCACGGATTCAATGGTCATATCGAAAATTTTATCGATCCTTCCGCCAAGCTACAAACATTTTACTACTGCTTGGAGTTCCACCGGAAAAGACGATCGAACACTTGATAACCTTGTGACTCGACTGTAGGCTGAAGAAAACAAAATCGGTTCTCAAAATAAAAAAGATGAACTGGTTGCGTTCAAGTCGGAAAAATCACAGAAAAAGTCCGGCAAGGGCGGAAAACAGTCGCAGAATGACCAGTCGCTCGTCGCTTAAAACCAATCACAAATGGGAAAACTGTTTCTTCCGCTCGCAACACGAAAATCGTCAGAAGAAACAAAACGATAAAAAAGTTGCGTATTTTGTCCGCGCTCAGGACCAAACGTCAACAAAAAACGTCCCATTTTACGTAGACAGTGGTTCGTCTCATCACATGGTCAAAAATAGGTCGCTGCTGTCGAATTTAAAATTTGAAAATGACAACGTGAGGGTAGCGAAAAAAGATCAGTCGCTGTCGACTACTGGTGTAGGTACTCTAGGCACAGAACATTGCGTTTTCTCAGATGTCCTTCTCGTACCTGATCTTGACAGCAACCTTATTTCGGTTGGAGCAATCACAGCTCATGGAGGTGAGGTGTTGTTCACTAAAAACAAAGTAAAAATATCGAAAGAAGATCACACCCTCGAAGGTGAAAGACAGAGTAATGGTCTGTATTTACTAAATCTTTTGCCTGAAAATAATACCTCAAAAACCGAAAAGCAGTGCTACAAAATCTTTAAGAAAAATGACATATTTTGGCACCGCGCAATGGCACATCTCAGTTTCAAAAACCTAAGAAAACTGAATGGAGAAAATACTCTTGGACTCACATCTAAGGATTTTGAACACGCTAACCGTATTTGCGAAATTTGTGTCAAGTCCAAGCAGTCACGTTTACCCTTCTCATCCATAAGAACGCGTGCTGTGCGTCCTTTGGAGATTATTCATACTGACATTTGCGAAGTCGAAAAACTTACCTGGGATGGCTATAAATACATTCTGACATGCTTAGACGATTATACTCATTTTCTGCAAATTTATTTGCTCAAAAAGAAAAATGAAACTGCTCAATGTTTGAAAGACTATGTTGCAGAAGTAGAAGCAAAATGGAATCTCCCTGTATCAAAAATTCGTTGTGACTGTGGAGGCGAATATGTAAGCACCAATTTGCTAAATTGGGCCAAATCCAGAGGAATAGTGATGGATTTCACTATAAGTCATACTCCGCAGCTCAATGCCAAGGCTGAAAGAGTAAACCGCTCCATAATGGACAAAACGAGAGCCCTGCTCATTGATTCTGAACTACCATCTGAAATGTGGGGGGGAGGCAGCTCGCGTTGCATGCTACATTTTGAATCGCTGCCCGACAGATGCTCTATCAGGAGAAAGAACCCCGTACGAAATGTGGTTTGGCAAAAGGGCGGATTACAGTAAAATTCATCTGTTCGGATGCGTTGCCTACGCTAAAGTTCTTACAAGGTTGAAAAAACTCGACTCTCGAAGCAAGAGATACATCCACCTCGGCTATCAACCTAACGGATATCGACTATGGGATGAAAACGCACGAAAAATAATCTACGCTCGAGATGTCGTATTTGAAGACGATCTGCCACCAAGAAAAACAAAAGATGAATATGAAAACGTTAAAATTGTGGTGGAAATCGACAATGTAGATGGAACAGAGGGAGAAAAAGAAAATGAAATTGAAGAAGATGAAAAGGACACACTAGTGGAAGACGACGATACAGAAAGAGAAATACAAGAAGACATTGAAGATGGAAACAATCCTGATGAAATGAACGATGAAGAAAACCCCGATGAAGAACATGAAAATGAAGAGGACGAGTCAATCTACGAAGAGGCTGAAACAGAAGAAAACGAAGACACAGGAAGAGGAAAAAGAAAGAAGAACGTTCCAGCAAAACTACAAGATTATGCCCTTCTTACTTTCAAAGAAGCTGCTTCAGGTTCCAACAGACAACAATGGACTGCAGCCATTGAGGAGGAAAAGAAATCTCTCAAGAAAAATAATACATGGAGACTAGTGGATCGGGAACATGCTGGAAAACGAAGAATCTTGACAAATCGATGGGTTTTCAGGATAAAAGAAAATGGAAAGTACAAGGCCAGACTTGTCGTTCGAGGATGCGAACAAAGGCTAGACTACAGTGAAGAAACCTTCAGCCCGGTAGTGGGTAGTGACGCTCTAAGACTAGTACAGGCGTTGATCGTGAAGAACGGTTTCAAATCCAAGAAGTTTGACGTAAAAACGGCGTTCCTATATGGAAAGTTGGATGAACCAATCTTCATGGAGTTGCCCGAAGGCTACAAGGAAACTGGAAAAATCTGTCAACTCGAACGAGCCTTGTACGGCCTAAAACAGGCACCACTAAAATGGAACCAGAGATTTACAGAGTTCCTAAAGAAAAATGGATTAGAAGCACTCAAAAATGAGCCTTGTGTATTCAAAAATAAGGATGCAACTCTGATATTGGCCATACATGTTGATGACGGAATTCTTGCCTCAGACAACGAAAATAAAATGAACACCCTGCTGAGCCAACTTAATAAAGAGTTCGAAATGACTGTTATCAGTGATCCAAAAACATTTCTAGGCCTCGAGTTCGAAAAATCCGAAACTTCAGTCAAGCTCTCTCAGACTGAATACTCAAAACAACTCCTGAAAAAGTATGGTATGGATGAAGCTAAACCAGTATCAACTCCATTCCAGAAAGTCGACGGTCACACCCCAAAAAACGAACAGCGCGTCGATTTTCCATTTCGAGAAGTAGTTGGAAGTCTTCTATACCTCACAACGAAAACTCGACCAGATTTGGCCTACGCTGTGGGTATGAGCAGCCGCCGAGTCGAAAATCCAACACACGACGATCTGATAAACCTGAAAAGAACACTGAAATATTTAAAAGGAAGTGTCAATGTTGGAATAAACTTCAGTCGTGAATCTCCCGACGAACTTATCGCTTATTGTGACTCAGACTACGCAGGAGACACGGAGGCCAGGGAAAGTACTTCTGGATACATAATATTTTTCTGTGGAGGACCAATCAGCTGGGGTTCAAGGAAACAACCAATCGTTGCTACATCGAGCACCGAAAGTGAATATATAGCCGCAGCTGAATGTTGCAAAGAGTTGGTTTATCTGAAGAACTTATTGGAAGAACTTACGTGCAGGAAAATTAAAGCAACTCTAAACGTGGACAACCAAAGTGCTATAAGTTTGATTAAAAAAGGAAACTTTAGTCGTAAAAGCAAGCACATAGACGTCAGGTTTCACTACATAAAAGAAATTGTTGATAAAAAGTTAATTCACATCCAGTACTGTCCTAGTGACAAACAAATTGCTGATTTGCTAACTAAAGCTTTGGGTCCGAACAAATTTGAAAATTTTAAAAGAATGATGGTTAATTAAGATACTTACCTTGTTCTTGAATACTGTTTTGAGACTGATGGATGATACATTTTTTTAAACATTTGAATAATATTGTGTTGATATTTTACCACTTAACTTTGAAATATTTTTGTTCCTTGAGTGATAATGTTATTGAATTTAAAAATGTTGGTTCCTGTAACTCATATTCTATATTTTAAAACTGTAAAACTATTACGTATGTTGTATGATTTTTTATAATGCATGTCAATAATTGCTTTCTTCGTACCCTTCTTTTTTAGAAGCTTTAACCCCAGCTTCTCAATTTAAATGTCCTTTTACATATTGTCAGTAAGACTTGCGCAGCTTCGTACAACATATTCCTACATTCTACGAAAACATGAGATTTAAATATCGTTTTCTTGACTTAAGGCGAGAAAAAGTCCGTAATAACATTATTCTTCGCTCACAAATCATCGCAACTGCGCTTCGAACTCTGCTATTTTTTTCTCTTTCGCTGCTAAACATGTCATCAATTCTGTTACTTTTTTAGATTCTAATTCATGTGATTGACTTTCTAAATCCTAAAATTAAGAAGGGATGTTGGGAGTAATAATTTTATACCTACATAGTTTGAAATAAGGCGCCAATGTACTCAACCAATGACACGTTTTTGTTTGACACCGCCCGAGTCAAATTGTTTACTGTACACACTTGCCCTGATTGGTGATCGCTATACTGCTCTCGCATTTTCTCTTTAAAATAAAACCTTATAAAACGTCTTTAAAACTTGTGTCTCGTGTGAATCAATCTGGAAAATCCACTCCTCGACAGCATCTGACTTTAAAACTAGAACTGATTTTTTTCTAGAACTGATTTTTCTGTTTTCCAATATTAATTAGTTCTTTCAATACTTTCAATAGATATAGTCAACTCGTCACTCCCCGTCCGTGTCAAGGCACGACCTTCCCAACTTTCATGTTCTGAATCAGGTTTTTCCCAGAGTGAGTCGAGAGGCTGTGCTCTCACTGCACCTCGGTATACCTCTAGAGATTCGGTTTCAGGAGTTTTCATAATTTTAGTGAATATCTTTTTCGAAAATCAAGAGACAAATATGTTTGTCCAGACCGGTTGTTCGTGCCACATCGTCCATGATATTTCTCGAATGTTGGTTGTCACAGTTGTTTTTCTAGCCAATTATTACCTGCCTTTCGCTTCTTGCGGTCCTCGGTCGCCGAAAACACTGGTCGGCAGAGTAGCTTACATGGCCTCAGCGTGGAATCACCTTGTCTCGATCGTGAATGTCCATCATCCGTCGTCTTCCCTCGTCGCAGGTTTCGTGGTGAGGAGTTGGAATATATATATATATATATATATATATATATATATATATATATATATATATATATATATATATATATATAAATTAGGGTGGTACTTACAGTGCATGGAATATTTTCGTTGTCTATGTAATCATTTGACTATTTCTTTAGGTAAAGCTAAGAAAAATAGAAAAAACCTAATTTTCCCCATATTCCCTGTATTCCAATGACGGGCGGGGAATGACGCAATGAACGGTGGGATGACTGTCAAGACAATTATTAATATTATTCCGATGAAATATTTACTTAAAACATTCCTTGTCGCTCGCAGGGTATAAACCTTGGATTTCGAACAATTAATTCAATTATTATTGCTTCCGAGTCTGCGAAGCAGCGGAAGCCTTGTGTTAACTTTCGTGGGCCAAAAAATGTTTTGTCTTCAGAAATCAAAATTTCCACTTGCATTTTGCGTTTCAAAGCCTACTGAACAAATTTGGTTCCGTGTCTGTCGGTCTGTGAGTCTGTGAGTCTGTCTGTCCGCATTTCCTTGTTACAGCCATAACTCCCACGATTTTGAATTGATTCAGCTCAAATTTTGAGGGATGGTGCGGATAAGGCCCCTTGAGGTCCCATACAAATTTCAACATGATTGATCCAGCGGTACGCCCTGCGCATGCGCTAACGTTAAATTCAACAAACACGCATAACTTTCACAATTTTGATTCAATTTCGCTCAAATTTTCAAGGGTTGTTTGGACAAGGCCTAGTGAGTTCCAGTATGAATTTCAGCATGATCGGACCCTCGGTGCGCTCTGCGCATGCGCTGGCGTGAAATAGAATCAATTTCCTTGTTACAGCCGTAGTAACCAAAGATTTCACCCAATTTCAATGTAATTCTCAGGGATTAAGCGGGTAGGGCCCATTGAGGTCCCATATAAATTTCAACATGATAGAGCCAGCGGTTCGCTCTGCGCATGCGCTAACGTGAAATTCTTCAAACACGCATAACTTTCGCAATGATGTATAATGGACGTAATGTTATGTAATATGTATATTTCATGTAATGTTATGTTATGTAATGTTATGTAATATATGTATATTTCACGTTATGTAATGTTATGTAATGTAATGTTATGTAATGTAATGTTATGTAATGTAATGTTATGTTATTTTGCTTCCGAGTCTGTTCTATTTTATAATGGGTCACTCTGATTGTGACGAGGAAGCTCCTGTGCCATCACCTTGGCAGTGTATTTCAAGTAATAATATTATAAGAATAAGAATATTATTTCAAAGGGTATTTTGTACAAATAAGGGTGGTATCAAGTCCTGCAATGTAGAGCTCATCACTGACCTCATTCTTGTTTTAAATTTTACCATTTTGTTATTTACCATATAATTTATTTAAGTAATCGATTTCTGAACGAGCAGGGGATCCCGTTATAGGTACACGAATTTTTTATTCTGCAGAAAGATGAAAACAAAAATATAATGTTGACGGAATTGGGAGCTAGCAGCCCTGGGATCGGTCTGCTGTTTTATGGACGTTTTCAGTTGTCCCAGTGCAACAAGCCCACACTTACAGTATTTCTACTTTAATTTTCGATTAGGTAATAGTACGTTTAGTAACTAGTCGTGAGGTAGAAAGTTGTGCTTTTCTTTTTCAAATTTGTTGCACACACACAGACCTGATCCGACTCCACGTCATAGTTGTAACACTTAATTCCTTCTGTCAAATTGTAAAAGAAAACAACAGTAATTGTAATAGAAAAGTAAAGTTTTTGATTCACTATGAAGTGTTCGTAATGTTCAAAAATCAAGTAGATAGATCGTCGTGTAGACTTTTAAAAAGTATGTGACTCGGGGTTTCTTTGCTTTTAAATTGTTATGTTCCTTTCCCTTAGTAAATTTGACTGACTTATTTTTTTTTTATAGGACTGAATGAGTAAAATATTGATATCTAAGTAGGTAATTACTAATTCAAGTACCTACTTAAGTCATTATTTTGTGATTCTCAAATTAAGTTACCTGAATGATTAAGTTCGTTCATTGTTTAATTAATATGTATTAACATTTCTTTCTTCTCACAGACCTTATGAACTACATTTCTACAAAAAAGATGTTCATACTGTGTTGGGTTTTTGAACGAAGGAATTAGGTTTCCCGATCTCGACAGAAGCTCAACTCGGACACTTATCTTTTAATTCTATGACGGTTCGGCAACAGATCATACGTATCTAGAGCTAAATTAAGATAATGAGATAAACAGGATATTATTTTTTTACAAAAGATAAATCATAATTTAATCGGGAAGTCCTATCTACTCGCATCAGGCGCGATAAGCACGGGGGATGACGAAGACGACGGGGAATGACGATTTGGTTGTGCCGTCCCTATACACCACGTTATCCCCCGTCCTGGACGTTTTAGTCCCTGTAGGTCAATCTTTAGTCCCTGTAGGCTTCACGTGATTATTATCAGAGGGAAAGAGCTAATTGCTGTTCGGGTAAGTACGTGTTAGCTTTTCAAACCTTGTACTGGTGCCCACCCGAATCAGAGAAGCCGCAAACTTGTATCCCAAACGGGGATCTATAAAGATCGGACCATGGATCAGACGCTCTAGCCCGCTCCGACAACCTGTAGTATGTAGTAGGTACCTACTCGAAAGCATACTAGCCTACAAAAAGAACAAATCTTCCGACAGCCTCTTTGTTGTTTTTGAAGTTGCGAAAAGATTTAAGTGGCACTGTCAAAATCAAAATGTAGGCGAATCTGTCGAAGACTTGGATGTTAAGCTGAAGGAACTGTTGTCTGAGCGCTCCTTCAGTTGCTGCAAAAACTGCCATCCCCTGCAAAAAGTGCAGTTCAGTTGCTTCATCTGATTGATGGAGACACCCGACTTTGTTTGTATAGTTAAAATATTGCCTACCGCAGAACGAAGTTGAAGTAGTGAAGTGTGGAAAGAGACGGTATTACATGTATTTTTGCAGTAAAGCGTTTTGACAAGCTCCTTGCTCATGCAATATTCATTCCTACAAAAGGTGTTCCTCAAGTAGCTACTTTCCGTGGAGATGAAGCAAGATGACACCATGCAATAACTCCAATAACCATGCAATAACTCGAAAGATTGTCTCAATTTGACCCACACTACACTGGAGTCTTTTAGCGCTGAACCCACTCTGAGTTAGACGATTCCTTGTACCTACTTGGTTAGTCATTATTACTTAGTTGGACATAACTTACAAAATACCAAATAACCTTATTATCTGAATGTTTATTAAGTACCTATATATTACACATTAGTTGGCCAATTATTTACATGAATGTTATTGCTTGGTTTGAAACTTTAGAAAAAACAGAGAAGTGATCAATCGTACTTATTACAGCAGTTTCTCCTCTCAAAGATTCGAGTTTTTGTTGTATAGAACGTAAGTGTTGATATTACACGTGCACTCTTTGTCGAGCAAAAGCCCGCAAGGCTGGTTCAAGAGAATACTGTGGAAAGGGACAAAATAAGTCTTTTTCTTTGGAGATTTTTTTAAGATTTCTTCGATGGAGTGCGAGTTTTTCTTGGGTTTCCTGGGCTCGTCGTCCTCTTCACCACTGGATATACAGCGGTCTGGCATGCAATGTTCCCCATCCTGAGAAGTTGATGGCTCTTGAGCGTCACGGTATATCATTTGCTTGGGGCTAACTACGCTTGCTGCTAAAATCAAAAAGTTTCATTCCATATGAGCGAATCTTTGAAGTACCATTATATTGCATTTTCAGTGAATTTTAGCAATTCTGACCTATTATAAGCAATTATTGACCCACAAAAAGTTAAATTATACCCAGTTGTGATCGTTCATTTTTGGCGCATTCTTTTATCTTTTTTAAATGTCCTTTTTATTTTATTATTATTTTTTAAATGTAAGGTTAGGTTGCTTATAATTGATCAATTATAAGCAATTATTGGCCCACAAAAAGTCAAATTATACCCAGTTGTGATCGTTCATTTTTGGAGCATTCTTTTTTTTTCTTTTTTTTAATGTAAGGTTAGGGATCATCAAGGATCCAATCTGGTTGAGCCCTGAGAATTCCAGCCAAATAGGTCGGATAGAACCGGAGTTAAGGCCAATGTGGACGGGCCTCTTGTGAGATTCTACAATAAGAGATGGTGCTGCAATCGCTCGAAAGAACATCCATCCCTGAATATTCAAATTGCAATCAATTTTCTATCTGAAAATGTATTCGAGATTCTTTTAGTCAACAGAACACGGCTGTATGAAAGAACAAACAGTTGTCAATAATTTTTTAGATTAGATTAACTTTAGGACTAATTATAATTAGTTAAACCCGATTTTTTTTGCAAAAAAAGTCCGTCCCATATTGGGGCACATGTGTACCAATGTTCAGAACCAGTCCCATAAACAACAAAAAATATTGAAAATTAGTGGCCGAAGATGAAATTTTGTTGTAACAGTATGGTGCTCTGAATTTGAGGTTGGGAGACGGTGAAAGAAGGAAGGCGGGCGGTTGGCTGGGTGGGTGGGAAGGGTGACGCAACTACCTGCATACGCTAAGCTCCCCTTTAAATAGGGTTGCCAGATTTTCATAATTATTCTTGCTTCCTCACTACCAAAGGTATGGAAGCCTTGGATTCGTGATTGGTCACTACCGTTCTGGGGATGGACTGCTGAGGGGGTGCGTCACCCTCAGGACCAGTCCATGCACCAAATATGGGCGCCAATAACGGAGGATGACATCCCAAACTCTGAACCCACCAAGACAGCATGTGGCCCATGGGTTGCAGGCAGAGGTATGGAGGGCTGAGGGTGTTGTTCTTCAACATCATCATGCGCCGGGGGGTCATGTCTTCCAGGCTCTTGCAAGCCAGAACCACGATGATACCAAAGAATAATATGCCGCAAACAGAGGCAGACTACCACCCAATTACAGTCCCATCAGTAGTTCTACACCATTTCCATAAGATCCTAGGGAAAATATTAGAGGCCTCCGTTGCTCATGTAGCGCAACAAAAAGGACTCCGCAGGGGTGTTGACGGGCTGGCAATGAATGTGGTAGCGTGTAACACAATATTAGCCGAAGCCAACCGCAAGAGTACATCTGGCACTTCTTGATGTTGAGAAGGCTTTCGATAGAGTCTCTCACTTTGCCATCATGAACATAATAAAAGCCAGGCAATGGCCCAAGCAATTGGTGGAGTACATTAAAGCAGTCTACCAAAATGGATCAACGAGGATTGGGGCAGGTCTGTGGCTGAGGAATGCGAGGGGAATTAGGCAGGGGGACCCCCTGCCATCCACCCTATTCAATGTGGTCGTGGATCATGTCCTGTTAGCCCTCTCCTCCAGGGTGGCTCACCTCCACCCAGGTCAGTGTTGGTCCTCGCTTGCCTTTGCTGATGATGTTGTATTGACTGCTACATCAAGAGCAGGAATACAGGCCCAGGTAACAGCACTCAATGATGCCTTGGAACAGATGGGACTAAACCTCAATCTCTGGAAATCGCTGTATCTTCCCCTGGTGCCAAGAGGTGGCCGACTAGTGGTGCCTACAGAAGGTTTAGCCATTGAGATCGATGGCGAATACTTAAGGGCTTCTCCACATAATGTTCGATGGACATATCTGGGGGTTCCATTTGAAGCCCAGGGTGTATGTCACAATACAGTCAGCAAAGTAGTGTCCATGCTTGAGAGAATTGACAGAGCCCCCCTGAAGCCTTTACAAAAGCTGGTGATCCTACGAGATCACGGTATTCCATCAATGACACATCAACTGGTACTGGGGAATACAATGCTTGTTACCCTGAAGCAGATGGATGTGGCAATCAGAGGCCACATCAGAAAGTGGCTGCGACTACCATTCGACTCTGCTAATGCTTATATCCACTGACCGGTAGGGAATGGGGGCATGGGCGTAACGGAGCTGCTCACCCAGATACCTGCAATAAGGTCTAACAGGCTAGGAAATGTCTGCATGCAGCTCTTTGAGGACACTAGTGGTCAACAGCAATGGTCAGCGCGACTCAACCGTTGGATTGCCAGAGCACAGCGGCTTCATAGCTCCACCGATGGAGCGGAATTGGTGAGATCACGGGACACCAGAGTCAGCACTGCATGGACAGGAGCCCGTCAGCGTAGCGGAACTACCCATCACTGTCGAATGGGTTGTCACAACTCACAACATGAAAGAAATGGCTGCTCATGTCCTCCAGGTCTGCCCCTCTATGGTGCGACCTAGGTGCGCCCGTCTTAATGCTGCCCTGGACCTGTTACATGGTTATGCACGACGCAAAGGATGGCCGGTGTGGCTTGAGCCCCACTTCAACCTAGTGGAACGGAGCTATCGACCAGATCTCTTGGTGGTGAGACCGAGAGGGGCCTTCATCATTGATGTCTCTGTGGTATCTGGATCCCTCGCTGGCATCAAGACCACCAAGATCCGTAAGTACCAGATGGATGAGCTACAAGCAGCAGCAGGACTGGCAGACATCCTGCCTGGCCAGATAAAGGTGATTGGCACAACCATCACCTGTCGTGGTGTGTGGCATAGTGGGTCAGCAGCAGATCTCAAAAGGATACCCAGAATTCATACTTGAATGGATGACCACGCGAGTCCTAACAGGAGGAGCGTTTATATTGTCTGCATTCGGGAGAACTGCTGCTCAGCGTCTGGCCGGCCGGCCATGGGGGTGCCATGGGGCCCAGGGCTGAACACAAACCTTTAATTATCCGGGGAGGAGAGAAGCCGTCTGATACACACAGCCAGAAGAGGCCCAAACCTCCCTCCATCAACTGGGCGGCAAGTCAACTGAAGACCTACCGCCTTCCCTATTGTCCGGGGTCGGATCTCGGACCACGGTTGCCAGTGCTGCTGGATGGATTCAACAGCACGATCCTAATGGTTAAATATTATTCTTATTGAATACCATCGTTGTGATGTTGAAAATTATTATCCAAATATAACATGGTAAATGACTGAGTAAAAAAAAGTCAGCCAATTCGAGTAGGCAGTATAGCTTCCTCATTTGAATCACATGAACGTTTAGAATAGTTGGGTAGGTTCGTTTAAATACTGGACTATCTGTGATCCAACCTGCGAGTGCCCTCAAACATTTATGTCAATATGTATGTTGTGATGAATTTGAATTTGGCGTGGGCTTCATCACGAGTGGCGTTTGGATATGCCCAGGGGGGTTATGAGCGAATCACCACCTCAACACCTGGGTTCTTTTTGGATTGGTTGGCCGGGGGTTATGAGCGAATCACCACCTCAACACGGCATCTTTTAGCTTTTGCCCAGGGGGGTTATGAGCGAATCACCACCTCAACACCTGGGATCTTTTGGGTTGGTTTGGCTGGGGTTTATGAGCGAATCACCACCTCAACACAGCATCTTTTAGGTTGGTTTGGCTGGGGGTTATGAGCGAATCACCACCTCAACACAGCATCTTTTAGGAGAGGAGAGAGAGAGAGAGGTAAGGAGAGAGAGAGAGTAGCCAGCCGCTAGAGGATGCGTAGAATGGTTGGAAAGAGGCAGGCGCCGGGGTTTTATAGACCCCAGTGGCTGTCTCCCTCCATCCCCTAGTTGTAGGGGATGGTGGGGAACCAGGCTGGGCCTCTACCTCCTGCGTCTCTCGTCCCCACTCTTACCGTTTATTGGTGAGAACTAAAGATGGTTGTACAAGATTTGCGAGAACTTAAGTATGCTAGTGTTGTAGTTCTGGGAGGAACTCACGACATATATGTGAAGATGAAAAGTTCCACTACCATTTTGCCATTCAGACATAGAGGAACATTTTTGGTTCCATGTCTGTCTGTTTGTCTGTCCGTGGTAATTCCTTGTAACGCCCATAACTACCCGAAATAATGGTTAAAATGGGCTGTAATTTGGAGGGTATATAGACGTGCGGGTTGGGTCACTGATGGTCCCATACTAAAACCATTGAAAACATACGGCAACTTTCGTCAGCGCTTGTGCAAACGTGAAATACTTGAAACGCCCATAACTACCCTAAATATCGTTGAAATGTGTTCAAACTTTGAGAGTCGATCAGGAATAATACTTTGATAGTCCCACGTGGATTTCATTTGAATTGTAGCGTAACTTTCGTCTAGGCATGCGCGATCATGAAATGTTGACCATTTCCTTGTAACCCTTCTAACTACGCAAAACATAGTCGTAGGGAGAGCTGAAATTTTGAGGGTACACGCGGGTTGAATCGCAGATGGTACCTGTGATGAATTTGGAATTTGGTTCATCACGGTGGCGTGAAGGAAAAAGACGCAGGCGGCGGATATCCACCGATCATCTACGACTTTTAGGAGGAGATGGAGGTGAGTGAAGGAATTTGCCCAGGCGGCGGTAATCCACCGACATCTAGGTTCTTAACAGAGAGGAGGTGCTGTCTAGGCGGCGGTAGTCCACCGATCATCTAGACATAGAGGAGAGGGGTTTTCCCAGGCGGCGGTAATCCACCGATCATCTGAGAGGAGGAGCAAGGTAGAGGAGAGAAGAGAGAGAGAGCTAGTTAGAGGAAGTGTCGAATGAGGCTAAAGCCCCAGGATCCAGGGTTTTATAGGAACTGGAGGCCTCTCCCTCCAACTCCCTGTTGGGAGTTGGTGGTGGGGCTCCAGGTTGTGTCCCTGGGTTCTGTGGCCTGTCTCCCCACTCAGTTGTTTATTGACGGAAACTAAGTTTGGCATAAGAATATTGGTGAGAGCTTAAAGTTACTAGTGGAGTGTTCCCGGGAGGGACTCACGACAGTACCGTTTCAGAATCATGGAAATCGTTTCGTCTGCGCATGGGCAAACGTGAAATACTTGAAACGCCCATAACTACCTTAAATATCGTTGAAGTGAGTTCCGATTTGGAGAGTCGATCAGGAATAATACTTTGATCGTTCCATATGGATTTCATTGGAATCGTACTGTAAGTTTCGTCTGCGCATGCGCTAACATGAAATGTTGACCGTTTCCTTGTAACGCTTCTAACTACGCAAAAAATAGTCGTAGAGAGCTAAAATTCTTCATTCCTTCAATTTCATTCCTTCCATTGGGAGGACTCAAAATCTAGTAAACTAATTCATTCGAAATATTGCACTAATTTGTGTGGTCTTCTGAAATCGTTAGGAAATTGGTCGTTTCTACCTCTACCAACTCTATGGTGGATGAGTTATATTGGATACATATTAGTTATTATTATATTCTACCTAACTATATGCAGGTATTAATTTATTACTAGTAATTAATTTATTACTTAGTAATTTATACCTACCTTATAAATTGGGGTTTTATGAGAAAGTTAGCGGAAATAAATAATAGCTCTTCTAATTAGGGAGAAAACCAATGAATTTCTTCGCTTTTCCGTGAATGGTTGCCTCTGCGGATACGCAAACGTAGTAACATCCATTTCTCGCGTACATGTTATGAAAAGGTACCCAGGTCAAGGACAAAATATCAAATCTATTGTAGGTAGATTTATAGTAGGTTTAGAGTGTTGTTGGTAGATTTGTTAGTATGAAAATGACGCAAAATAAGTATGAGTAAGTAGGTAGGTAAGTTTCAATCGCAGAGGGCACTGCGATCTTGTAGTATAGGCTCCAAAAAATCGTTCACTTGTCCCTAAGAGGCATAGAACGGCACCTTCGGGGATTTCCTTGTACTGTTGAGATTTGCGCCGAAGAGAGTCTCGAATGAGAAAGGGACCAGCGAAGCCAACTCCAGCATTCAGGAATGCCCGCCCCCACCCTGAAGTCTGCAGGGGGGCAAATCTCCCATGATTGGAGTCCACCCCCTGGCTCTGGCTTTAAATAGCAAGTGATGCAGTAGAAGTTCCTTTGTCGAACTAGCCTTCTCAACGATGGCACCCAGAATCTCATTTGAATTAGGGCTTGAAGCGCGTTCGGACCAGGATGTAGGTAAATACGATGATAGTGATCTACCAAAATTTGAGTGAGATGAGCGTTTGCTGGAAGAAGGATAGGATGTTTGTGGTCCTCAGCTAGGCTTGAATGGCGGAGCCGCCCACCAACACGTAAGATGCCAACTTTGTCAATAAATGGATGAAGTTTTGAGATTTCAGAAGAGCCTGTTGCGAATTTTTAATATTACCCTTGCAGAAGTAGTGAAGCTGGGTTTGTTTGATGCAGATTACCAGGGAGTCGTTCAGTTCGTTCATAGTGAAATGAACAGATTTTACCGACAAACAAGTGTTTTTGGATTTCAAATTCTGTATTTTACGCTTTATCCAAGCAATTGATCTTAGCAGTCTCATATATGAGGAAAAGCTAGTGATCCATTTGATGAAATGAGGAGGATTTGTAGAAACAACAAGAGATACAACCTTACTGAAAAGCTCCAGAAGTTCTTTGGGAATATCAAATTTGGATGATGGCCACTCTTCTTCAGGAGACTCAAGCCAAGGCGGACTGTTCCACCACAAATCGAAATCAATGAGTTTGTGTGGTAAGAGCCCTCTTGATCCACAATCAGCAGGATTCATCTCGGAAGGCACATGTCGCCACGCTGACGCATGAGTGAGTTGATTTATTTCGGACACTCTATTGCTGACAAACGTCTTGAGCTTATAAGATGGCGTATTTATACAACCCAAGACTACTGATGAATCCGTGAAGAATCGCACAGGCAAACAGCTGCCGGACAAGGTAACTATGAAATGTGAAATGGATTCATACAACCTTGAAAGCAACACCACTCCACACAGCTCCAAGCGGGTATGGAAACTTGTTTCACTGAAGCCAATTTAGTCTTGGCTATAATCAATCGTGATTGGATACCTATGGATGTATATCGTAGCACAGTAAGCCTGTGAGATGCATAGGCAAATCCTACGATTCTATATCGTTGAAGTTTACCGATGAAACGAGGAATTTTACTCTTGATAGACAGGGCACTGGGGCTTTAGGCAATCTCAGTAGGTATCGGTTGGCCCCAGTCAACGTTTTTCTTCCACAAATCCTGGAGTAAGGATTTCATTTGGACTACAGAATGGGATAGAAGATGGGATCGCAGATTTTTGCCACCGTTGAGAGAATCGCTCGTTTAGTATAAGTGATCGTATGAGGCGAAATCATGTACGTGAAACAATCACAATTCGTGTCCCACTGAAGGCCAAGAATTTTCACATTATTTTCATCCTTCTCAGACAGACAAAGCTAGTCGCAGAATCAGACAATATATTCTTCAATTATTCGGGACAGTTAGTAGCCCATTTACTCAGTTTAAATCCGCTTATTTTTGATCAAGCTATCAGTTGAGTTCGGAGCCCTCGAGCTTCCTCCAAGGAAAAAGCTCCCGAAGCAATATCGTCTATATATGAATCTCTAAGTAATATTTCAGCAGCTAGCGGAAAGCGATGGCCTTCATCGATAGATAATTGCCGAAGTGCTTAGCATACCTAAGTGCTAGGTATGGAGCACTGGCTAAACGATAAGTTAGAGTATTAAGGTCAAATTTTTGAATTGGCGTTGAAGAGTCAAAGCGCCAGTAAATTTGTTGGAAGGCTCTATCATCTTTCAGAATTTGCCTATACATTTTGACGATGTCTGTCACAAAGACTACAGGCTGGCGGCGAACACTTAGAATGATGTTTTTAATGTCATTCTGTAGCTTTGGACCGACATAAAGGCTGTCATTTAAGGAGCCAGAAGAGGTTTTAACTCACGCGACAAAGACAACGCGCAGTTTGACTTCTCCTCGGTCGACTTTCGAAATGGCGTGATGGGAAAATAAATTTTGAACTTGTATTTGTTGAAGTCATATGGCCCAATTTCAAATATTCCGCCATGAATTCATTATATTTTATTTTTAAATTTTGATTTTTGTTCAATTTTTCTTCAAGGCTTTTGTAACGTTTCAGGGCGATGCTAGATGAATTTGAGAAGTCCGGTGGTTGCTCAATAAACGGTAGTTTTACGACATAACGACCATTGTCAAGCCGATAGTGACTAGAACTGAAATGTTCCTCACACTGAAATTCTTGATCAGAGAGGATTAGCGTAGTCGTAGCAACCGGTTCCTCTAATTCCCGAAACCGCCCAAGTTCTTAAACAGTCGGGCTCCTGAGTAACGAACAGCGTTGTGCCTGAATTCCACGAATTTTGGTCGTTGATGTATTTGCCAATAACGATCATACCGAATACTGACTTAAATAATTTAGGTAAATTTTCACCAACAGATGTAGGTTCACCAATCCAAATTTCACCAAAAAGATCTCCACCCACTAAAAACTCAACTGATGAGGCTTCAAAGAAATTGGGCTGCTAAATCAAAATGAGCTTAATGCTTATTACGTGATGAGGCACTGAAACAGTATTAGGTAGGTAATTGGTACTGTTCACTACCAAAGCATCGACGGTCACTTGCGTTGACACTCTATTTCGAGGACGTAGATTGCAGGATAATTGTCCTTTGATGCCTTCAAATAACTTTTGACCAATGGCGCTATTCTTTTTCGAACAACGTGTCAACGAAATCCCCAACCTATTGCAGAATTTTTGGGCGATAAACGAAAAATGACTACCTGAGTCAATCACTGCTCTAATTTGATGGAATTGCCCACGAGAATCCTGACTTTCAATCAGTGCAGTATCCAGTAGAACTTGAACCTCAATGTGAGACGTAGAACTAAGCGCCGGTGAGATCTGCGTGGATGTTTCATTTTTCGATTGAGAAGGTTGTAGGTTTGAAATGCCTGGAGAATGGTTCCTATCTTGAGGAGTGGGGAGATGAAGCATGGCATTGTGCCTGTGGTGACAAAAACGACAACACCATTTTGATGGACATTTGTGAGTATTATGTGCACTCGACAAGCAATTTTTGCATCCTTTCCATTTGTTTAATGAATCTAATCGTTGTTTCGCGATAATGTATGGAATTTTAAACATTTTATTAAATTATGTTCACCGCCACAAATTATACAAGGATCCTTCTACTGTTGATTGTTTTGATGGGAATGTGCTTTTAATTCTCCCAGAGTGAACAAAGCCGATTTCGCATGTTGACTTTGTTTAACATATTGATTTTTAAATTTGGTAGGTTGTTGACTTTTATTTTGTAGAACATTTGAATCTCCGATAGCAGTGGCACCGGCTAATTGCAATTCCAGATTCCGCTCACGGATGAATTTCGTCAAATCATCAATGGTTGGAAACTCAATATCTTTATGAACCATCTCAAATTGTTCGCGTGACACAGAATCGAGACATTTATTTGAAATGTAGAACAAATCAAATTCAAGCGGTTTTGGTGTCTTCAGAAGTCTGAACGCCGATACACTGTCCGAAATTTTGGACAAAAACTGCTGCAAACCATCAGGCATTGGCTTCCCCTGTAATGGTTTGTACATTATTCAAGTATGTGGCTGCAAGTACTCGTTTTTTGTCAAACGTATCTGTCGTGAGTCCCTCCCGGGATCACTCCACTAGTAACTTTAAGCTCTCACCAATATCCTTATGCCAAACTTAGTTTCTGTCAATAAACAACTGAGTGGGGAGACAGGCCACAGAACCCAGGGTACACAACCTGGGGCCCCACCACCAACCCCTAACAGGGGGTTGGAGGGAGAGGCCTCCAGTTCCTATAAAACCCTGGATCCTGGGGCTTTAGCCTCATTCGACACTTCCTCTAACTAGCTCTCTCTCTTCTCTCCTCTACCTTGCTCCCCCTCTCAGATGATCGGTGGATTACCGCCGCCTGAGAATACCTTCTCCTTCTTGTCTAGATGATCGGTGGACTACCGCCGCCTAGACAAGCACCTCCTCTCTCAAACCTAGATGTCGGTGGATTACCGCCGCCTGGGTAAATTCCTACACTCACC
This sequence comes from Leptopterna dolabrata, assembly GCA_954871275.1. Lineage (NCBI taxonomy): Eukaryota > Metazoa > Arthropoda > Insecta > Hemiptera > Miridae > Leptopterna > Leptopterna dolabrata. The sequence continues at coordinate 72,094,699 of OX940974.1, read as the reverse complement.
TCTATCTCCCCTTAACCGGGCGTAGATGATCGGTGGATTACCGCCGCCTGCGCCTTTCCTTTCCTCACGCCACCGTGATGAAATTCTAAATTCATCACAGTGGTGAACCCGACGTTCACACAACCTTCTTCCTTTTTTTCCCACCTCATGTGTCGCCCCCAGTCAAGTTCAGTTCGGTGTCCCCAATTTTAAATTCATATTCAGTCAACACAGTCAGTTTTCAATTCGCAATTTTTGGCCCACCCTCGACCGCTCGGCGATCACGCAGCTCTCAACTCTCCGCTCAGCCACACGCACCTCCGCCGCCGAATTTTGCGATTTTCAAATTTGCACTTTAAATTTGAATTTTGACATTTCAGACCACCGCTATGGACCCCAACACGACATCACCCCCATTCCTCCGGCCATCCACGCTACAGCCGCCCGCCGCCCCGACGACGGACGCACCGGCCGCTGCGGACAACCCCTTCACCACCCTCTCGCCGCCCGGCTCCACCGCATCAACCGCCGCCGCTGCCGCCGCCGCTGCGGCCGCTGCACACGCCGCCGCCGACGTCACGACGACTTTTGCGTCATTCCCCTTATCACTTCCCCCATTCTACTCACACGACCCCGCTCTCTGGTTCTTTCAGGTTGACGCTGCGTTTTCGGCCGCCAACATCCGCAGCCAGAAGACTCGCTACTCCCGCTTCATCTCCCTGCTGCCGTACGACATCCTCCTCCAGACGTCGGACATCTCCCCCGACGCCGCCGCCGCATACGACGACCTCCGCAGCCGCCTCATCACCCTCTACCAGCCGTCCAAGATCGCACGTGTCGCAGCGCTCTCGCAGCCGCAGCACCTCGGCGACCTCAAGCCCTCCCACCTCTACCGCCGTCTGCGTCATCAGCTGCAAGGCATAATGACGGCCGACATCGCACGGACCTTCTGGCTGCGAGCCCTCCCCCACCCCATACAGATGGCGCTCGCCAGCCACCTCGACGGCCCGGATGAGCCCCTCCATCAACTCCGACAACCCAGACCCCGCCCAGCCGCCACCCCCCACCGCCTCCGCCATTTTACCTCACTCCACCCCAGCCCACCAACGCCTCTTCCTCAGGTGCAGCAAAACCAGCATTCCGTTCCTCGTGGACACAGGGGCGGCGCTCTCAATTTTCCCCAACAACATCCTCCGTCGTCAGGCGCGTTGTTATCGGCAACTTCTCTACGCCGCCAACGGTACCACCATCCCCTCGTACGGGACGTACCGCTCATCTATCTACATGAGCGGGCTCGCGTACGAGTGGGAATTTACCGTGGCGGACGTGGAGAAGGCAATCCTGGGGGCCGACTTCCTCGCATATTTCGGCCTCCACGTTGACGTCCGAAACGCGCGCCTGATCGACCCCTCCACCCACAAACCTATCCCCGGTTTCATCCACACTATTGACCACCCACCAACCGCATTCGAAACCCTCCTCCAACACTACAAACCCCAGCGCCGCCCCTCAGCACATATCTCCACAATTCAACATTATATAGAAACTACTGGCCCCCCCATCTCCGCAAAAGCCCGCCGCCTCCACCCATTCCAACTCTCCCAGGCCCGGCGGCACTTCAACAAGCTTATCGCAGATGGAATTATCCGCCCCTCAAAATCCCCTTGGGCTTCACCACTCCACATAGTGCAGAAGCCCAATGGGGATATCCGTCCCTGCGGCGATTACCGCCGCTTAAACTCAAAAACAACGCCTGACCTGTATAATGTCCCCCACCTTCGAGATTTCTCCTCCCACCTCCACAACACAACCATATTTTCAACCCTCGACATCTCTAGAGCCTTCCACCACATAAACATCCACCCACCCGACATACCGAAAACCGCTATCATAACACCCTTCGGCCTTTTTGAATATGTCAAAATGGGTTTCGGCCTCAGAAACGCGGCCCAGACATGGCAACGCTATATGGATAATATCCTACGGGGACTACCATTTGTGTTCTGCTTTTTAGATGACATCCTGATCGCCTCCCGAAACCCACAAGAACACCTGACACACCTCAAACAAATCCTGGATATCTTCTCTGCCGAAGGCCTCGACATCAACACAGAAAAATGCGTCCTCGCCCAACCCTCCGTCCGCTGCCTCGGCCACCAAGTCTCCTCCGACGGTATCAAGCCACTCCCGGACAAGGTGCACGCTCTCACGGATTTCCCCCAGCCCCGCACCGTCTCGGAACTCCGCCGTTTCCTGGGTATGTTAAACTTTTACCGTAGACACATCAAACACGCTGCACAACACCAACAACCACTCATACGCGCCATCCCACAACCAGCCAAAAAAAACGATAACCGCCCCATACCCTGGACCCCCGCCCTTACAACCGCCTTCCAAACTTGTAAAAAGGACCTAGTGGACGCCGCTCTATTAGCCCATCCCGACCCCCACGCTCCCCTCTCCATCACAACCGATGCGTCCGACTGGGCCATCGGGGCAGTGCTCCACCAGCACACCGGCGCCACCCCCCAACCCCTTGGTTTCTTTTCAAAAACTCTGTCCCCGACCCAAAAAAATTACTCAACCTTCGACAGAGAACTCCTCGCCATCCACGAAGCCATCAAACACTTTCGTGACTTCGTGGAGGGCAGGCAGTTCTCTGTCATCACTGACCATAAGCCCCTCACCCACGCTCTCCTCCAAAACCGCAAATCCGCCTCCCCGCGTCGCCTCCGGCAGCTCGAATTTATCGGACAGTTCACGTCCGATATTCGCTACCTGCCGGGGGCCGACAACTGCGTGGCGGACGCGCTATCCCGCCCCACTCCCGCGCCGGTGGAAGAGCTACTACCTTTCCCCTCCCCACAAATCATCCAATCACACCAAATTCCAACTTCCGACCCCGCACTCTCCAACCTCATCTCCGCCTCCAAATTGGAACAACTGCCTCCCCTCAACCTCTGGTGCGACGTAACGGCCGATTCACCGCGCCCTTACGTCCCACCAGAGCTGAGACGGCAGTTGTTCCTCCACTACCACTCACTCCATCATCCGGGCGAGCCGGGACCTGATCAAGACGCGGTACTTCTGGCCCCACATGAACACAGATATCCGTACCTGGGTTCTGGGGTGCCAGAAGTGCCAGCAATTTAAGGTCTCGGCTCACCCCCATGTACCTCCTCAACCCATTCCCGACTCCCTCCCGTGGGAACACGTCCATCTAGATCTGGTCGGCCCTCTTCCCCCCTCCGAGGGGAAGAGGTACTGCCTCACCATGATCGACCGTGCAACCAATTGGGTTGAGTGCATCCCACTCGCCCACATCACCGCGGACGCCGTCGCCGCGGCCTTCCTAAATCAGTGGATCAGCCGCTACGGCTGTCCGCGGACACTCACGGTCGATCAGGGGAGGCAGTTTGAATCAGCCCACTTTGCCGACCTGCTCCGTTCCCTCGGGATTCAAAAAATCCGCACCACTCCTTATCACCCCCAATCCAACGGGAAAATAGAGTGGTGGCACTCGGTCCTTAAACAAGCCATCTCCACATCAGCCACATCCCCCTCATGGACCAAAACCCTCCCCTATGTCCTACTCAGCCTTCGTACTTCCGCCCGTCCTTCAGACAACACAAGTCCCGCACAACACGCTTTTAGAGACCCTCTCCGTTTACCAGCCGACATTTTCACTCCACATTACACCCCGTCCATTAACAGGGAACCGCTCCGCACTTCAACACCGACAAACGACACCACTTACCCCAAACGCTTTTACACCGCCACTCACATGTACTTGAAAGAGCCCGGCATGCATAAAACCTTTCAACCCCTTTATGCCAGGCCCTTTCAAGTCATCCGCACAACACCGACCACCGCGACCCTGCTAATGGACGGGAAACCCCACACTGTACCCCTCGCCCGATGTAAGCCAGCCCCAGTCCTCCCCGACCAATCGCACCACACCACTCACCCGACCACCCCCGCACCACAAACGCCACATGTCGCCTCCATTTCACCCACCGGACCCCGACGTCGCCGCCTCTCTCCGCGACGTCCCGGGTACCGACTTCCACCGGCTCCTCCCCTTCACCACCGCCCTGGCAGTGAAGGGGCCCCTCTATCAGTCTTCACTAACGTGAAGACTTTTAGAGGGAGTCGCCTCTCTCACCCCATCACCTCACCACCAATACACACCCATCCACACACCACATCCCATCCACACCCAGGGAACGGCGGATTTCCGCACCCTCCTATTGTGCCCCCACGACATTGTATATACTTTCTGAATACTATAACTCGAACTTTGTAAATAGCCTTCTAAGTACTATCAGTAACTTTGTAAATAGCCTTCTAAGTACTATCAGTAACTTTGTAAATAGCCTTCTAAATACTACAAATACCTCCTACACCTATACCTACTCTTACGCACTAACAATTGTCTAACTCATTTTTGTAAATACTCGCCACCCTATGTAAATACTCATCTCCACCCAACTACTCATGTACTCACCTCCTTATGTAACTGTTCACCTATCTACTTATGTCAATACCCCTAATTTTAAGTTCGCCATTACCTAGGATTAAGAATGACGCCCTCAGCACTCATCCTGTTGCCGTGGCCCTCAGCCTTTGTCACCTTTTGCCTTCAGCCCCTCATATACCTCTTGCCCTGCCTTCAGCACCACTTTTGTTTGCCTTGGCCCTCAGCCCCTGTCACCTTGCGCCTTCAGCTCCACTTTTGTTTGCCTTGGCCCTCAGCCCCTGTCACCTTGCGCCTTCAGCTCCACAAATCTTGGTTCGATCTGGGGGGACCTCTGTCGTGAGTCCCTCCCAGGAACACTCCACTAGTAACTTTAAGCTCTCACCAATATCCTTATGCCTAACTTAGTTCTGTCAATAAACAACTGAGTGGGGAGACAGGCCACAGAACCCAGGGTACACAACCTGGGGCCCCACCACCAACCCCTAACAGGGGGTTGGAGGGAGAGGCCTCCAGTTCCTATAAAACCCTGGATCCTGGGGCTTTAGCCTCATTCGACACTTCCTCTAACTAGCTCTCTCTCTTCTCTCCTCTACCTTGCTCCCCCTCTCAGATGATCGGTGGATTACCGCCGCCTGAGAATACCTTCTCCTTCTTGTCTAGATGATCGGTGGACTACCGCCGCCTAGACAAGCACCTCCTCTCTCAAACCTAGATGTCGGTGGATTACCGCCGCCTGGGTAAATTCCTACACTCACCTCTATCTCCCCTTAACCGGGCGTAGATGATCGGTGGATTACCGCCGCCTGCGCCTTTCCTTTCCTCACGCCACCGTGATGAAATTCTAAATTCATCACAGTATCCAATAATGATTGCCACGCGAGGGGATAGTTGCACTCTTCGACTTTAAATTCACTGACCACCGACGACGCAGCTCCGCTAAGTGACGTCACGAGGTAATGGAATTTTCGAGTTGGCGAAATATTATCATCTTCGTGTACAAGCGAACGAAAGGTATCACGATACCTTGGCCATTCAATAATGTTTGACCCATCGAAAGTCGGTAAATTAATTTTCGGAAGATGTGATGAAGATTTAGGTTCAAGGATCGTGAGGTTACTCGTTTGCTGGATAGAATGACGTGAAAGTTCCATATTTAATTTTTCCTGTATAGTGTGAATGTCATAGAAATAACCGCTAACGATTTTCCGTTGTTTAGAATCCGCTGTTGGTGGGAAATCATCTCCTTTGTCTTCGTCTTCGTATGCGGTTACTAATTTGTCCCACATTTCCTCATATTTTTTCATATATATCGCTCCAGCGAATGGAACATACCTCTAAATTCTGCGAGATACGATTTATCGTTGATTACCATTTTGGCAACTTCATTCATAGATTGAATTTCGACACCTACATTTTTTATATGTTTCCTCAATGCATCCGTTTTACGTGAAAAGCGAAGCGTTCGACCGACTGGTGTTCCGCCGGAAGATCGGTAGACATCGTGAGAATTAAGGACTGCGAGAATTGCTTGAGCCAAAAGGAAATGCGGTAAGGATGCGGACAATTAAATATGAAAGGGAAATTATAAATTGACCGTTATAATATATGTGAGGCTATAAAACAAACTGGAAGGCAAAAAAGATGTTCGGCAGTACAAAGTGAAATAATATCCAAGTAGGTACGAATGAAATGACGTTCGGCTGTAGACGTACACAATGAAATAATGAAAATATACCTAAGAAACTGTTATAAAAATACAGGGAAGTTGTAATATCTGCGTAGTCCAATGGAGTACCTACGTTAGAAAATACAAGAAAGCTATAATCTTACGCAATCCCTAGAGGTACCTACTTCAGAAGAAAACAGGTTATGCAATGACCCGCAATACACGGTGTGGTGGTTTGAATGAGATAAAGGTAGCGGTGAGGTATGGGAGAGAGTATGAGAATGATGGAGGAGAAGGTGCCGGATCTAACGTCTAAAACGTTACACCTATAGCGAAGCCAGTGAGGTTACCACCACCAAAGACGTTAGAGGGATTTGCCCAGTGGTTGCCACTCGAGGCCGGTTATCACCAGGCCAGTTCCACCAAACTGAGATCTTTTAGATAAAAGAGGAGGAGGCGTGAGAGGAGAGAGAGAGAGAAGTCATCGACTTGGTTTGAGCGTAGAATGAGGTGACAGGTGAGAACAGCGGGTTTTTATATTACCCTGTCCACTCTCCCCCAGTCCTTCAACGGTAGTTGAGGGATGGTGGGAGAGCCTCAGGACTACCTGAGCCAGGTCACGTACGCAACCTCACTCGTTCGGATTTATTATTGGTACAATCTTAATAATACAGGGAGTGATGTTCTGGGAGGATATCACGACACACGGTTATGCGTTTTAGTATTATTTAAATTTTATTTTCCACCCATAATTAAGAGAACCCTCTGCTACCAAAATGTTAACGATTTTATGAAAGGTAGATTACAAAATCTAGCCTCACAATATCGTTTTCGAAGTATGGGAAGGAGGAAGTAACCTTTATAAAGAGATGAAATAAACGAATTTGCCGGAAAAACGAAAATAATAATTATTTTTGTAGATGAGAAAATTATGTAAAAAATAAGGAGCTCCTTTAAAATGGTTTATAAAATGAAATTAAATTAATTTGCTTCGAGCGATTTACAAGCATGGAAAGTTCCGACCTTGCGTGATGATGGCATATGGTGCTGATTCGTCGAAGGTGCTCCCACGCGACGGGTGAAGCGGGGTTGCTGGCCGTTCGGAATAGCTTTTGCGGCTATCACCCAGGTGGTAATGCTTCCTGTATACTTATCTGACACAGAAAAATCTGTAACCCGAGCTGAATCACTATATAGAGTGAAACAGCAAAATCCAGAATCAGGGATATTTGACCGCTGATTTGGACGAAAGCGAGAGGTGTCGACACAGTTGCTACTAAAATGAGCGCTCAACATGGACTGATACATTCAGCACATCCCGGGCTCGCCAACGGAGATCCGGAGATAAGTGAAGAGCATCAGAGCGGACGATGAATCGGGCGAAAGGTCGCGCACTTCCATCCACAAACGACATGCAGTGACACTGGATCGCAACACAAATAAAAACTAAAATAAAGGAAACAAACTCTTTTTCACCTACGCCTGAATGCCTGAACAGTGTATGTTAATCGCGTGTATTCGAAATTTGTGTGCGATACCCTGGTAAAAATTTACATCTAATCTTCATGGTTATTTTTGCGACTGCCTCCGTTTTAGGTCAAGTTGGGCACACAAAAAAAACAACTCGCGGAACGTCGAAAGTCATGCCGTGAGATAAGCTGGGGAGAGTCGTCTGATTTACAAAATGTTTTTTCCTTTCTATTTGGAGTAGAAAACAATTGATTCGATTTTTTCGGTAGTTACATCGTTTTAGGTGGGGTTTCGATCGGTTCAGTTTTGTCTAGTTATGATAGAAACTCGTCTGAATGACTGCACTACGAGTAATCAACACACGAACACGCCATCCAGTGGGTGTCCCCGGTAATGCGTGCAACTCACAATGTTTGAGGTTTTTGGTGAAAGCATGTTTCCAAGCGATGTTTGGTAATAACAGGAGCTACATATAGAATCAGAAATGAAAGCACCCTCCTATGTCAGTTTTGGATCCATTTGCAGCTCTGGGGTCTCGGTATAGGCTCGTGCAGCCGACATTTATATTATTTGCAGGATCCGTAACGACTTGTGCAAGCTAAGGAAAGTGGAATCTTGCGGCCCACCCAACCTCAACGGGAGGACAGAGTTACTACTCGCTGGGAGCTCCTGCTATCTTATACTGACCGGATACAACTACGTCGTAAAGTCTAACGAAAATGATCATGAAACTCGGTAAAAGTCGTCAAAACGCCCGCAGCAAACGTTAAAAGTCGATTGTCGCGGCCAGGGGAGCGGAAGAAACTAATTCCACAAGAATCTTTGTGGTGTGAGGAGGACTACCATCTTCAGACCGATGGAGCTCTTGTCTCTCCATGCTCTCCTGTCAAGAATACTTTTTAACTTCAACCATAACTTCAACCTTGAGACGAATGCGAAGCAACGATTGAATTGAACTAGGCCAGAAAATTCGTTTTTGAGCAATGAAACAGTTACCCTTACTTTGAAGAAGATATGGTTCCTATTGTTAATTCTTTGGGAAGAGCAACAACCTAAAGCCTAGACAAATACCACCACCACAAACCGTACCGCCTAGTCCGGTCAATAAAGGGTTTGTAGACCACAAGGAGAACGTCAGAAATTCTAACTTGTGTTGAGAAAACTTGAATTTTGACTTGAGTATTTTCAGGATGGTCAGGGGACGAACATGCTTTGGCCCGGTTAAAAAAAAAGTGTAACCCTGGGGTTGAAGTTTACCTTGAGGTTTCCCAACAAGTCCCCGTTCCTATGAGGTGAGTTCCGTGAAAGGGTGGGGGGTCGAGTTGTTTTGTTGTTTTGGTTTTTCGCTCATGGGTAGCTCAGCTACGGTTGGTCGTAACACCAGAAGTAGCCCTATCAAATGAAATACATTATTATACTGTTCAATTCACCAGAACTGGTGAATACTGGTCGTAACACCAGAAGTAGCCCTATGAAATGAAAGAGTTATACTGTTCAATTCTCACTCATGTTGCTGATGTTTGTTCTGTTCAAACTTCAGGTCCTATTGTGAACGAACGGCTGGTCGTAGACACAATGCTCAGGGTGGTCTCAGTATATCCTCAAAATTGAAAAATATTTAAAACCGTAAGAACAACACATCCCTTCCATTAAAAGTTTTCGAACTATGACGTTTGAAAAGTGCATCCCCTATTTTCCTTCCCTGACTGACTGTATCGCCGAGCTTTGGTGAACCACTAAACCGGATGCCGAATGTCATTAATGAAAAAAATAAAAAATAAATAATTATATTGAATTCGTTTAACCTTACGGTATCTCAATTCACAATATTTACGGCTTAACTACCAAATTAATGCTTAATGCTTAAATTAATGCTCCGTGAGAAAATTTCGTTTCTCCGCCGGGAGTTGAACCCTGGCCACTGGAGACGAGCGGATTCAGGCACCAACGCGAATTTGCCCACTCGGCCACTTGTACCGTTTGAATGTCATTAATTTTGGTCTAGTAGTTGCGGAAAAATGCAGCGAACAGCGGACGGGTGAATTTTTTCAAACTCGGTCTTCGTATTCAAAGCTCCTTGAAACGTAACGACGTTGCATCAAGTCAACAATTTTTCATGATCGAATCCAAAGGTTCATTATTGGAAATGATAAACTGAAAATTGAAAAGAGCAGAAAGCAGAGCACTTAGATGGTCCTATATAAGATTAATCAAAATCTCTATAAGTACGTTTCCTCTGCGCATGCGCAAATCTTTCTCCCATAACTACCGAAAAGAGCCGAAATTTATGTGACGGTGGTTTCAGTTGGAATCCAATGTCAAATCCAGATAGTAATACTTGTCTGCAAATACGCTATCATTTAACACTTTTGACGCGAATGATTCCGATTTTAGTCGAACGAGTTTGGTGGAATTTCAAAGCGGCATAATGAGATACAACATGCCCATGGATGGTCAAATATTAGTTTAATTTCGTTTTCGCAACATGCGCAATCCTAAAATCCCCATATCTCTCATAATGTTGACCACTTCAATGAATATGGTGTGGTAATTGATTTTTGTAGAACAAAACCACACTACTCTGTCATCATTTTATACCATTCTTCAGCGACCCATGAAACATAAATTTCCTCATGAGGCCTTGGTGTTGATTGCCAGACTCCTTTAAAATTGATGCTGGACGTAGGTCCTACTCTTTCCAGTCATTTCACACGGTCAAGGCTGACCTTGCTCGGTTCTAATCAACAAAGCTGCTGATGAACGGCAAGGCTTTGTAACAGCAATAAAATGAAGAAAAACAGAGCGAATCTGAAAATGGGCGTCATTCAAAAACAAACTTGTTGGCTTCCGTGGTTTCTGCCTTTTGTAGAAAACGCTGAGTTTTCCTTCTACACTAAGGTGGATTTATTCTAAACAAGGTAAACTAAACAAAACAGAATGATTCATTGTCAGCATCAGGACTTCCCATGGGCAGATCCGAGTCCCATCTGGGAATGTTGACTATTTTGAACATTCGGTTCCCTGTCAAGGGCCGTTTCAATCGAATGTGACAGATATTTAGTCAATCTCTTACACGCGTTAATCACATGGGGTAATTCACACAAAATCGTCAAAAATAGATAGAAATTACAAACTTTGAATATTCATTCATATGGTCATACTGCATGACGGGGACACTGTTCGTTTTTTAATCCATCGAAATTGAACAGAAATGGAACAAGAAACGTTAGCGGAAAAACGTTCGATAATCGCAATTTTTCTGCAAAAAGATACTTATACCTACCTAATGAAAATTATTTTAATGTAACGCGCAATGGTTTGAAATTTAAGGGAAGTATTCCTATCTTCATAGGAATTCAAAAATCCAATATTTAGCCAAATTGGTATCTCATTTCGCTCAATATTGCGCTTTTAGGAAAGGAGCTTCGAGAGACGTATTTTTTGTTACAATGCAATGTCGAACTTTTAGCGAATGTTGTATCCGAAACAATACCTATGTATTATTTGGAGCGAAATTATTTTCCTCCCGGAGTAATGGTTTTATTAGTGTAACACAAATGAATACAAATGGTGTTTTTGAAAGAAGCTACTAGCTATTTTCTTTAAGAAAAACCTACAGATAGGTATTTCGGCATGTACTTACGCCCTCCACAGTTATTTTGGAATATTTTCTGGGAGCTTCCAGATCCTCGATTCTCACTCAGTAGTATGTATGAATACAAAAATATGTTCAAAATACTATTCTTTCAGAACTTTTTATGTTGGTCAGTTATATTTCCAGCCCTGATCTAAAGTGGAATTACTTCCATTACTCTACGGACTGTTTTTCCGAAGAGTTAATTTTCGAATTGGAATGTGTATTACAGTTAACTTTCTTACCACGTAACAGCTGAGCAGAAAATCGACTTTGAAAAATATTCCGAGCTCTTGGCAAGACCTGCCACTCCAGAATGCTCAACTCGAATCCAGGGCAAGTAGGAGGAATGCCGTAGGAATATCAGGGACCTACTAATTATTCTAACGGGTTTTTACTTACTTTGAGTCGACCAAGGCTGACTCGTGACGGTGTTTCTCAATATTCTGTTCACAGAGCTGACGCTGGGAACCGACGAGGGCTCGCCATTCCTTTGGGATAGTAACCTCTCCCTGATTTCCCAAGCGAACATTCCAGGGTTTTCTTGTTTGCACCTTAGTATCCTCTTCACCACTGAAGGGGTCGCTACTTGCTGCAATTTACGAAAAGCGGAATTAATTTTCTGAATTAGAAAACCTCCCAAGTGTTGCCATACAACAATGAGATAAAAGAATATTGTTGTTTACTCTGAGGCCAAAAAACGAGCGAAGATAATATCTAATATTTTGGAGATAAATACCTACTTATTAAAATATTCGTGGTTACACTCAAAATTCTGATCTTTATTCAAAATTCCACTGTATATTTTAAATGCAGTTCTCTTCTTATTATAACAACACAACCGTTATTATACATACCTACATGATGGAAATTGTGGTAGATAACTTACTCAAACTCTGCTGACTTACTTCTGGTACGAGAAATTGAATAGCCCATTACTCCTTTCCTAAATACGATAAAAAGGACCCACGTTTTTCTCTTCTTTTAGCGAATTTTCCTAGAAGATGTAGCTATTTGGCTCGTTTCAAAATTTCAGAGCTGCTCCCTTTACGCCGGAAAACCCTCCAAAATCCGTTTTATGCATCGGAGATCAAAATTTTAGATATTAAATTGTTTTAAATATATAGCTATATATTTTAGATCGTATAATATACGTATAATATAGATCTGATTTTAGTGTAGTATAGTATAGTAGTAACATGAGCTTTTGAGGTGTCTTTTTCCATGTTTAAGGACGAGGAGACCGAATATGAAGTCGACTTTGACCAAAGACGGACTGACCAAAAAATAGAGTTCTAACGATGTTTCATTCTTGAATTTACGTTAAATTTTGGTCAAAAATCGTCGTTCTTCCGAACACAGTTTGGGCCCCCAGTGGGGAACCCATTTGGGTCCTAGTTGTGCTCCGATGCCCGGCAGCCCGATCGGAATACACTCAGAGGTGTTATGAGGGAAAAATTGGTGTAGAAATAGGGTTTTTTGAGGTTTTAGTGAACGTGAGCTTGTGAGGTATCGTTTTCCATGTTTTTTAGGGCGAGAAGACAGAATATAAAGTTGATTTTGATCAAATAGTGAAGAAATGAGGTTTTAACGAAGGTTCAGCTCCCAAAATACATTTTTAATAAGTCAAAATCCTGGGAAATTGTCTGAAATCACTAAAAATTTGAATCAAGGATAATTTGTAAAAAAAAGGAGCCCACTTCGCGTTTGGGGGGCCAAAATCTGTAGAAACCACCAAAGATATTTCAGTTATTGCACACGAAAGAAACAATAAATGAACAGCAACATTTCTGTAGGTATGTCCGATAGAATAATAAACCCATGTGACAAGGAGTTTGCAGCGTTTTCTTTATTTTTATTGGCGGGTGCAGATCGAGATGAGTTGGCAGGTAGGTACCTATTTAGTGTTTCTACCAGGCTTTCGTAGTTACGTCACTGAAAATTCTTCTCTTGTGAACCTATGATTTGGAGTAAGCAGTTAGGCAGTTCGTTAGGTAGTTTTATATAACATACAAGTTTTCCATGTTTACTTAGCGTAAGATATTGGATCAAGTTTATAGTCATATGTAGTCTTTTTTGTTTGGAGAAAAGGTGGATTGGTTTTTTATTTATTTTTTAATGAAGGAAGGCCGTAACAACCATCTAAAAGTCATATTCCGATCAACGCGCGAACTATGACGTGGAGGAAGAACTTTACAGCGTGACGTCAAATGCTGCCAGTAGTACTCGTAATTCTGGGACCACGAATAAAAAAAAGTAAAAACCGTCTGACAAGGTATGGCACAAAACTTCCTCGTATTCATAACATGATCGAAAATTGTAATCAAATCTTGTTATACCGGTAAAAAAAAAAAATTACGTATCGACAAAAAAATAAGCAAATGTTAAGTAAACTAAACACTTAATTTATTAGGAAGCAGTTTACACGAACTTCACAGTCAAGGGTCAACAATTATTCAAGTCAGAAATGTTCTTTATAAATCGTACATTTCACAAAACTTTCACAGGTTTTGGTCGAGTGGTCAACTTTCTTCAAACAAATTTGAGACCCTCATTTGAGACCATATTTCATAGCAATTTCGTCGGGTCCCAATACGTGCCTCCCGTAAGGGCCACTAACCGCAAGCTCTTCGACGTACACTTTGTAAGTTCTTGTGACACGAGTAGAGTTTGAATTCAAAATCCGAATATATTTCGTACTCGTTTGTTGAGTGTTACTCGACAGCTTCCGACAGCATTGGGCTTTCCAATCAAATTCATCTGAATTTCTTGATCTAAATTACTCTATTCATGTATTTCAAGTCCATCAATGTTGCAAATGCTTCCGCCTGGATTGTTCCTGTCGCAGTTGAATAAAATCATTGTACCTATTCTCTCGTGAAACGATTCCGCATAAATCCACGCAGTTGCTCTTCCTCGGTCATTTTCAAATTTAATGTAGAGTTCAAAATATTCACCTGGTCCTGTCACGGCCGCCAAAAAATGTTGTATGTTAAATACTCTAAAATAACAATCAAGATTCAAAAGTTATATTGGCATGCATTTTACGTTCGTGCATGTGCAGACGAAAGTCATGGACTGGCGATGATGGAATTAATTGTCAGCCCATTACGACTATTCTTACTATTAGCCCTGCTCGTGGCAAGGATTTCTCGTTTGCACGTGCGCAGACAAAATATATAGCCCACTCATATTGAAATTCATAGGGGAACTATCTAGGACCCAACTCGTAGGGTACATACCCTTCAAATTTCAGCTCAAAACGATCATTCCTTGAAGTAGATATGCGCGTGGCACGGATTTTGCTGGCTCACAGACAGATACGGAACTAAATTTGTTCAGAAAGGTCTACAACGCAAACAACTAGTGGACATTATGATTTTAGAAGACAAATCACATCAAAAGTGACTTCGGTACGTGAACTCGGAAGAAAAAATGAGGTAAGCAGTTTGGGCAGTACAACTGCTTACTGGTTTTACTGGTTGCGGACGTAATCAGCTTTCCTCTCAAGAGTACCAGAATTTGTTCCAATTTGAATTTGTTCACTCAAGGCTATTGCCGCCCGTCTTACCACTCATTGCCTCACCACCTGGGTTGGAACGAGGGGCGTTGGGTTGCGTACCGACGGACCACAGTCGCCTTCAAGTAAATATTCGTTATTTCTCCCGACTGATTGGAATTTCACATCATCAGTTGATAGCGTAAAAAAGAAGGTTCGAAAAATGGTTCATCAAATTTCAGACCCGAGTGTACTTACTCTTCATTTTAGGGAACCCGACCTTGATTTGACCGGAGTTTTTAGGCTTGGCCTTTAAGAAGCAGCCGAAGCTTGATTTTTGTTGGAGTTGGCACTCTTTAGACACAACCAAACTTAAACCCTAAGTCGAACTTCAACAGCGACCCTTACCCATTACTATTGATTGGTAGGTATAACATTATTCCCCTTTCATAAAAATCTGTGTGTAGATATATGGATACACGTTTCCTGCGGCGAATCCTTGGGAATACCCCAAGAATGGTACGGTGTATCCATGTTACCAATGAGACAAACTGGATTTTGTATTACCGCACATTGGATTCTCCACCTCAAAAAATCTTTGTCAAAGCAGATCAAATCTTTCTTGCAAGAACTCTATAGGGTGCCCAAATAACTGTGTTTACTACGACTAATTGTCGTAGTAAACAAAAATGGACCAATGCCATTCTTCATAACTTTTTCCGCAGATTTCAAAAATGGCAAAACTGCGCATTGCGCATTTGCGCGAACGTGCGCAACGCGCGTCAACTTCGTTATTTCGAATGGGAACCCCCATTTTTTATTGCAGATTTGGATTCGATGCAAAGTTTCATGAATAATAGATGCCTCAGCAGGTTTTTGACTGCGCGCATCGCGCATCGTAAACGCGCAATTTTGCTTCTCATGCAATACCGAAGTGTAACACATGAATTAGCTCTAAATTTTCACGCTGAATCCAGGGGTGAACAGTTTATTACTGATGATGGTTTAATCACCAAAACCAATATCCCTATGTGCAACGTTTCGATAACTCCGTTATTATTTGAAATGGGTTCATCTTCAATGATTTAATTGGCAGTGATTCAGTCTGAGGGAATTCCTTGTGAACAATTTTGGGAGCAAAACTAATTTTGTTCACCAAAATCAACATTTCCACTCGTGTTATTGCGTTCAGACCCTTCAGAAAGTACCTATTTGGTTCCGTGTCTGCCTGTCCTTCTGTGTGTTCGCAAATAGGTAATTGTTAAAGCACAATGCTATGAGAAAAAATTCTCGTTATGAGCTGAGGTTCATATCAAGCTGTGGGTGGTGAGGGTTGGGAACTTGATAATCCCATAGGTTTTCCTTGGAATCGATAATTAGGTACCATTCATCTGCGTATGTGCAAACAAAATTTCCTTGAGCAAGTCCATGCCTAGATGAACAATTGTTTGTAATGAGCTGACATTTGGAGGCAAGGTGTGTGTTGACACATAGTTGAGCTCAATCAGAATCTACAAGAACAACAACTGTCTATATAACTTAACGAGAGATGAGCATTATGAGCTAAAATGTAGAGGTGTAAAATAATTCCAATTAAAATCAGTCGATTGTGATTCAGTTCACCAGCCCAGATGGTTCCCTACAAATTTCATCTAGACCTGAATGGTACTTCCATTTTCGTATGTAACCATGTGACTGCTACGCCGAAGCATTTTGTGACATATTGCAGACGTTTTAAATGTGGATTCCATTTTTGAACTGGTTCCTAGGCTAATCATTGCACCTAATGTTGGTCGAATTCCCAGAAAAAGTGGGATCTGATAACTACAATTATGAGGGAATATAATATGTAGATACATACCTTGGTCTTAGTCGCACCGATCGAGCCGGGTCGTATGGAACCAGTTTCATAAAATCGAGTCAAAATCTTGGAGACGCAGCCGTGGGATACCAAAAGCTGCCGGGAGATGTCACAAGGACGGACGCCCATAAGAGCGAGCTCGACGATACGTCTCCTCACGCAGTCCGGTAACGGTCTCCCGTTGACAAATACACCACCGAGCTGGTTCACTCCTGCCTGCCCTGGCAAGCAAATGCAGTGGAAGTCTTTTATAACGGACAAGAATGTTAAATTTTACCTGTGGTTGTTCACTTGATGGAATTCTCGTTTTCAC
The DNA here is from genome assembly GCA_954871275.1 of Leptopterna dolabrata. Classification (NCBI taxonomy): domain Eukaryota; kingdom Metazoa; phylum Arthropoda; class Insecta; order Hemiptera; family Miridae; genus Leptopterna; species Leptopterna dolabrata. Next base: position 72,077,797 of record OX940974.1, on the reverse strand, counting down.
ACATTTATACGCTGTGATTGTGCGATGATGACGTTTGAAAAGCGTTCTGCTCGGCTGAAACTGATGTACGAGTATCATCGCCGTATAGCATAATATGTGAGCAGGCATCAGCGCAAAGGAACGGTACGCAGGATTGAACATTATGTTCTCGCAAAGGGATTGACACCACAGTAGTGGCATCTCCGTGGGACTCCACTAAAACCTGGGAAATCCAATTCGATAATTTTTTCTTCTTTGATTCGAATATTCTGGGACAAAACATGTCCAAAAACTTTCAATTCACAGCCAGTGAAGCAGCCTCAAATTCCCTTAGTGTGGGTACCTTTCCTGTACTCCCGCATCCGCTTGAATATATAATATGCAGTGATAATTTATACTTAAGTGATATATATGAGCTTTGTTTGCGTAAGTGTCATGAGCCCTGGTAAAGTCAGGGTCAGCCGGCTCTGAGTGAGCTCCAGCGAATTCTCATTTTTAATGGAAACGTCTTTTCACCAGTCCATGTACCTAGAAACTAAACGAAGAGAGAGGACGAGGAGGTTTGTAACGTGTGAGTGAAATGACACTCAGGTACCCGTGGTAGGCATATTTACATCGTGATATCCTTGATAACTCTTTCACACAGACCATTCTCCAACCTCACGGCCCCGTGACACGAGCATTTTCCATAAATAATATAGTGAGAAATAATAGATTATTACCTACACTGAATCGGGAGAAGTATAGTAGAAGTGAAAAAGGTACAGGTAAACAGTCCGACTGCAGAAATCGCAATTTGGAAGGATAAAATAAGCTCCGCTCCATTCATATAAGAGTTATCAAGATTCACATCCTATGTTCGTACATACCAAAAATTTTTCAATATACCTGCCATTGCCTCACCCCCTAGGTTTTTGATGTACTACTTCAGCCGACATCCCAATCTCAGCCACTAAGTCAACTTCCGTTTATATTACTTTCCCATTTTTAAATGAAAGTAGATAGATTCTAAGAGTTTTGAGACCAATCCGCATTCTCCTACGATGAATACTTCTTTTTCTATGAGCTTTAAAAATTTCGGCAATAAGTGACGTCATTGCACCCCTCCCGCCAGGGCGGAACCCCCTTGCCAAGACTGACGTCACTGGTTGCCAAAAAGTTGAAAGCGCATAGAAACTATTCGACGTAGGAGAGTGCGGTTAGTCTCAAAACTCTTAGAATGGAGTCTAATTCCACTGAAAAATATAAACAGAAGTCATGGGTACTCCTCATTCCAATCATGCAGCATGACCATAATATGAAGTACTTACCACCTATACAATTTTTGATATTTTATATCAACTATTCATGATTGATTTTTAGCAAGTTTGCTCAATAATTATAAAACTTTTTTACCTCCAAAAAACTCGAATTTGATACACTTTTGATAGACAGTCGTAGGACTGGTCATTTGCAAAATATTGATTCCACCAATTTGAAAAAAAAAGTCTTTTCAACCAAATATTGTTTATTGAATCCTAACGTGTTAGAAAATAATGTTTTTCGAACAATTTTTCCAACTGGGTGGTGTAATATACTCCTAAAGGTGACGTATCCATTTAGATAGTATGAGGCATCTATGGTGTCAAACCATTGAAGTCTTGGGGTTTGTGATTTTTCACTCCATTCTATATTTACTTCACATTTTCTCCTGATTCTAGTCACAAATCTTCAAGAGCAGGTCTGAGGGAATTCTCTCTCTTGTTCCCAAACCAAACTTGGACTCGGATTGTGATGATGACGATAATACATCCGAGGAACCTATCTTCGAAAACTCGGATGATGGTTTCACGACAGATGATCTTGAATTTGACCAGATGCTCAATGGTAAGATTAGTACCTATTCTTCCATTTTAGTATGTTTATTCAATCAGCTGAGAGAATGAAAAACTCACCTTCTAATTGGTGAAACTGTGCTAAATGTTAGATAAACACGTGGGTACCTAGGGCTCTGCTGAAAACCTATTCTCTACCATTCACCGCCGACTTTTTACTCCAGATTATGAAGCTTACACCAGCACTTACATCCCTGTCCTTCCTGACTGGGAGTCGAAGATATGGGTGGGTTGGTAGACATTCGAGAGTTGGAAGAGGAAATAGCTAGGGCAAATGAACTTCAAGAAGAGCAAGGTAACCAGAATACTGAAGCTGAGAACCAACAACCTCTCACCAGCCCATAAAACCCAAAAGAAAACGAAAAATAGTCAGAGTGAATTTCAAGTGAGTTTTATGATATTTCTCTATATCGAAGAAAGGTATTTGTAGCTATTCGATTGGAGGAAGTACCCACTAGTTCCATCCAAAAGTAGGTCTATAATCTGATACTATTCATCAGCCTTATTTGCGGAATCGATGATTTCAAAATAGGTGTATATTTTTCTTGCCCTCCATATGGAAATGTGTCCCATTCAGAAAGGTCATCACGCTACTTGAAGATACCAGTAATCAAGCCGACCCTGATGCAGACAGCAAGGCGCCCGTGGATTACTTTCTCCAATTGTTTACTACATACTGACATTCTCAATCTTATTGTGAGTATACCATCTATACAAGACTCAAATAAATGTCGCTGCAATGAGTGCTTTTTCAAGAAGATCAGAAGATTTCTCCATTTCGTAGACAATGACAATCTTGATACAACTGATAGATATTGCAAAATTAGACCTATTTTAGGCAAATTTCGTGAACATGTCTCAAAATTCCTCAAGAGAGAAAATCGTCCATCGACGAAATGATGGAAGGGAATGATGATACAAGGGTAGAAAAGCAGGATTGCGAAGAATGTTTATGAAAAACAAATCCACCAAGTGGGGTTTCAAAATAGTTGTCCGATCAGGTGTTTCTGGGATTTCTACGATTTTTACATTTATTCTGGGGAAGACACATTTCTGAACTCCCAAATGATGGATTATGAATTTGAAAATTTTACATTTTCAGAACAGGCTGTCATTTCTCTAAGCCACAAACTAGTTGTCATTTCTCCATTCACAACAAACCCCTGTCCGTCCTCTTTTTTGACAACTGGTTTTCCTCCCCACACCTTTTGTTCTACATCAGAAAGAAACATGAGATTTTATCCCTGGCAACTATGAGGGAAAATAGAACTAGGGAGACCAAGTTTAGTCCAGAAAAGGAACTCAAAAAGAAAGGAAGGGGTGCATTCGAGCAAGTCGTCGATAGTTCGAAGAATATTTCAACGGTGAAATGGTTCGACAATAAAAGTGTGATTTTAGGGAGCTCTTACATTGGAGTGAGTTCAAACACATCGTCTGAAGTCAACCATCTCAAGATGGCAAAAGGGCTTGAAGGAGAAACGTCCTCCTCAAATAAAGGAGTATAATTCAAACATGGTATCGCTGTATAGGTCCAAGTACAAATCCAATAGGTGGCACATGCCAATCTTCGGCCGAATTCTGGACATGATGATTGTAAATGACTGGCTGGCTCTTGTATAGAAGGGACCGTATTGGCCAAAAAAAGTTATGAATCTCAAAGAATTTCAGGAAGAGATCCTGTACAAAAGACCCCGAGTTAGACGTTCATCGGCTGATGGTGGTACTCTACAGTCTCACAACAAAACTAAAAAATCACAATTTACTCAGGTAACATCTAAGAAAATAATAAATGATGGTTTATTCCGTATTCCAGCCGTGGGGGATAAAGGTAGATGCAAGTATCTACTGTAAAAAAGGGCAAACCCTTATGTATTGCAAGATATGTAACGTGCGGCTGTGCATTACCAAAAACAAAATTGTTTTGAGTCTCACCACACTTCCAAATAATAAGTTGAGATAATTTTCCATTCCAGTTTTTATATTTGCTTTTGTTTTCAAGAAAAAGTGATTATACTGTTCGGCTAATCACATAGTAAAACTATTGATATTTTGACATCTAAAATTCTTTGGAGAAATCTTTCCAGTTGCAACTCATTTCTTTCCTCACATTTTCATCCTCAGAAGTAGTGGTATTTTAGTTTGTCATTCTCTGAATTATGCACCTAGTACCTCCCACCCATGATTTTTGACTATTGCTGTGATCAACTTCAATTTGTAAAATGATTGTGATCTCATTGTGATTCCTAGCCCATTCAAAAACAGCGTCTTTCCTTCGAATATTCGCTTATCAGTGATACCTATATTGTAATCATTCTGGAGAGTATTGTGATCTTAGTATGATTCCTAACCTATGCACAATATGTGATACCTACCTATTTTTACCATCGTGATGAATATATACCTAATTTTGCATTATGGTTCCGTCCTGTTGAAAGTAATATGTTTCTAGTCGGTAAGTATCTGAATCTGAAGTAGTCTATGAGTACACGCTGCCTGTCACTCAGTGAGAATTATCACAAAGTTTCTAGTCATATTCTAACATAAAGACTGAATTATCTCGAGTGTGTTGATCGAGAACCATTATAAAGTATTATAAAATATCTAATTTAGACGCTTATTCAAAAATGTGATAAAGAGGTCTCGTGGAATTACAAATCTGTTGTAATGAGACACGCATTCTGTGTTTCCTTCAGATAGTCCTTTTTATTGGTTTTATTGGTTTTATTGGTGGATAGTCCTTATAATTGCATACGTACAAGAATTATGCAATTTAGTGGGTTTATTCATTAATACCATGCTCATTTTGTTTCCAGAATGTTATTTTTGTTGCGCTTAGGATTTTCGGCTCGGGACACCCTAAACACACAATGTATCCATTTGGGTACGGACCATCGTTCATGGTACCTTTTGACCATGAATTTTTGTATCGTTATTTTCATGTTATTTGGGATAGATAATGATCATTGGAAACAAACATTTCAAAGTTCCCTCATGAATTCTATTCCTGGGCGTTTAAGTATTAAGGGTGTTCCATTTTAGTCATATAAGGTTCATAACACGGAAAAAATCAAATCAAAATAACTCGAAAAGAGAGGTTCTCCGAAAAAATTTTAAGCGGATCTTTTTCTTGAAAATTACTTCAAAAATGAATCCCTGAAGTTTCGTGGTTCCGAAAGTACAGGCCATTTATTTTGGAAAGGCCGTTGAAATATGCACCGAAGTGGAACGTGGGTTTCGGGAAATTCCCGATTGGACAAAGATGAAATTCGCTCTCAGCGAATTCTCAAAGAGAAATTATTCTACAGCATTAGGTAGGTCTAGATATTTTAGTAAATTAATTTTAGAAAAATCGTTTCCTTTCTGTTATAAGAGCATTCCCAATCCATCCCAAGATTTTAACATTTTTTTCGTGTACCTATGTGTGTGTACCTAAAGTATTCATACACAGCGCGTCCCTGTTACGCGTGATGATCATGCGACGTGCGGAGCCACATAGTTCAAAATGCCAATAAGTACTCGTGCTCTATGTGATACGTGAATTTTTGAGGTGCCAAGCAGAAGTGGAACGTCTCTAGCCTTCAATACTATCCGAATACATGTGACTAGTGTAAGAATATGGTCGTCAGTTCAGTCAATCAGGCTGAGAATAAGTTTGAAGAACTATCGTAACTAGGTACTATACCATCGCCAACTCCAACCGCCGCCAGCCCTTGTCTGTTTTACTTAATTCTATTCAGCGTATTGCTTCCAATTCCGGGCAATAAAAGTTTCTAGTGCAAGGTGTATAGTGTACCTATGGGTCCTATGATCGATTTCTTTACAATCTATATAGGACCCTACAAAAGTAGGGAGGAATTAGAGAGCTCATACATTCACCTTGTAGATAGGTAACTATACTGCATAGTGCCTGCATAGTGCCTTTCACTATGCAAACACTTCATGTATTTATTCATTTCACGTTTTCAGTGATTAATTTATAGCTGTAATCAAATATGCGTGCTTTTTCTTTTGTTAGCTGTAATTAGTAGACAGTAGTGGATAATACGTGACAACATTAGAAGTTGTGAAAACATAAGAAGAAGCAACAGATGGCAATGCACGTCTGAGGAAAAAGCTCTCGTTTTCGAATCAATTGGCCGAACAGTTTACGCCCAACCCGAGCGAACTACCCGATTTCCATCGTCACGTGGAAGAGGTCATTACTGAACCGCTGGAACTAACACCATTTAAAAGATTTCTTCACCCCTGCTCAAGTGAGAAATGCAATCTCAAGATCACCAACCAAAAAGTCGCCTGGTCCGGATCACATCACGCAGCCTCTTCTAAAAAATCTACCAAGAAAGGCACTGGTCCTGCTTACCAATATATATAATGCGATCCTACGCATTACATACTTTCCTGCTCGTTGGAAGCATGCTGTGATCATAATGATCCAGAAACCGAATAAACCAGCGAAGGACCCTACCAGCTATCGTCCTATAAGCATTCTCTACATCTTTTCAAAGATATTCGAAAGGCTTATGCTCCCGAAACTGCTCTTATCACTCGCTCCTGTCATACCGGACTTTCAGTTCGGGTTTCGACACCTTCATTCTTGCCAGCAACAACTCCATAGAGTGGTCGAGGACATCCTTGAAACCTACGAAAATCAGCAAGTTTGTCAGGGGATTTTTCTTGATACTTATCAAGCCTTCGATAGGGTTTGGCACCCCGGCCTGTTATACAAACTTAAACCCTTGCTCTCCGACACCCATTATCTAGTTGTGCAATCCTTTGTCTCCAACCGAACATTCCATGTGAAATGTGGCAGCGCACAGTCTCCCAGCAGTAATATCCCATCGGTGCCTCAAGGTAGCGTCTGGGGTCCAATATTGTACCTCATTTACGTATCGGACAGTCCATCTGCCCAAAACACACTTCGGCCATGTTTGCTGATGACCACGCAGTACTCTCCCACGACTCATCAGGCATAACAGCTTCTGAAAACTTGCAGCACCACCTAAACGACATGGATCGATGGGCCAAGCAATGGAGAATAAAAATGAACACCAGCAAGTCATGCACCACCACGTTCACGCTCAAAACCAATTACCCCACAAACCCAATGACAATGAAAGGCATACAGGTACCCGAAGTTGAAATCGTTCGATACTTAGGAATCCACCTCCAACAGCGCCTCACCTACGACTTCCATATCGGCGAGCTTGTTAGGAGACTCTGCACAAGGACCAATCTTCTAAGGCCACTGCTCTCCCGAACTTCGCCATTATCTCTCGATAATAAACGCCTACTCTACCTGACTCTTGTTCGTCCTATATGGCAGTACGGATGCACGGTATGGGGCCTTGCCAGCAGCTCACAAGTCAAACGGGTTCAAACACAGCAAAACCGAGTGCTTCGGGTGATCACCAATGCCCCGTGGTTCGTAAGGAACGATGTGATCCACCGTGACCTAGAAGTGCCCAAAGTGGAAGATGTCATTAAATCATCAATGACTCGTATGCATGAAACCATCACATCACACCACTCAGCAGCTTTCCATGAATTACGCTCATCGTGGGACAGGACACTGCTCCTCCGACGGCTCAAAAGAAAAAGAACCGCAGACCTAACGGAAATCGTCTAGTCATCACTTCGTGCCACACTATAATATCATCAACTATATACTAATAGATTAAGACGTTTGTCAATGCTATTCTATTGAAGCAAAGAGGGACTGTCGCTGGACAGCCACCCTCATACATGTTTCACTGTGCTTGTTTACATATAAATTATTTCGTTATTGTTATCACAACACTACAGTATTATAATATACAAGAATTTGAATAATAAAAAATAATAAAAATAAAGAAGTTTTACGAAATATTATCAGTTCATCGAGTTTCATTGCTTTGATATTCGAATGCGACATGAGATGATGATCCAGATTACCTATATTGATACTGTTGAGTTGGTTTTGAATTGGGGCTGATTCATTATAGTCGATTTTCTATGTTGTTATACGTATAGAGATTAAACCTGACGACTTACCAGTATGCGGCATATCGCCGTATTTGATTCTTCAGCGTGTCCAGCCTGTACAAAAAAAGAGAACAATTCTTTATCAAATACTCTTCAATAAAACGTACTGATTCTCTGAATGAAACAATTGATAGCACAAAGTTGATAAGTTAGTAGTTGAAGCATAGGTACACATAATTATACCGTACTACAAATCGTATTGTATAACTAAGGTTATTAGAATCAGTTGGCAGCATAATTTGTTATGACTACAAACGTGAAATGCCTCATATGAAAATCATGTGGGAATACCAGATATGAGGCTATGAATTTCCACTACCCAACTGGTGGCCTGAAATGTAAGATTAGGTACATTAGTAAGTAGATTTAGGATTTTAGACGGAAATTTTATACCATCGTTCGTTACGTTCACCAAGAACTCGCTAATCATGTCAGTGCAGAAGTCCTGATCATGGTCGATTTTCTTTAGAACTGGAATGAAATTACTATAGCTGCTCACAATATTGAGTTTAAAACAAAATGGTCGGTTCGAAAGGAGATGAACGATTGTAATCATTTAGGCTTACAGTATAGAGTGGTGACCCGAGACAGAAAAAAACTGTTTCAATAGCCGAAAATATCTAAAATCGAAAATATCTAAAAGAATTTGGGTCAATAATTGCGTCAAAAATAGCTTCAAATTCATCGAAAATGGTAGAGGATGGTAACTTGAACCGTAATATACAATTTAAACAGTCTAAATTTTTTTTCTAGGAAGGCCAAAAAATGAGTTTTTTCAATTGCCCAAAATTACAATAAATTCATTAAGATCATCAAAATTATAATAAAACTGAATGAAAGTTCCTGTGTGGAGATTGCCACACAATACGTCCATGTTCTTCATAACAGTATGGATACAAGTTTGGCGGAAGACAAGACTAGTATAACTATGGAAGACAAGACTGGCCGCCCATTTCGGCCTGACAGGCCAAACATTACGGCCCGACTGGCTGCTCATGTTGGCCTGATCATGAGAATATACTGAGCATGGAAATATAATTTACGTACATAGAACCCTCACTTCAACCACTTCCTGACACCACACCAACGTCATTTAGCTGGTAAGCCTAGAAAATGGACCCATTGATTTTTTTTTTTTTGGTGTCAATTAGCCAAATCGAATGCGATCGAATTTCAAAAGGCACGATCTAGACATCTTGAACGGCCATTTTGACATCAACCTCCTGGACATTCGTTAACAGTACTTCTGAACAAGATTCCATGGTTTTCTGAAACACCTATTTTTGACAGTACCACCACTCTACCATTCCTATATAATAGGAACACGGAAGTAATATTGAAAGCCAGCAGTTGACAAAATTATCAGTTTTGAATTAAAATTTTGAATTAGTTGTGGATAAACCCATGGAAAATAGTACTTCAAGTACCTATGGTCTTATGTACATAGGTACTACTAGACTTATGTCTATTAGTAACGTAATGGGGGGGGGGGGGGGGAAATGGCTACCGGACATCGGAAGAATCTGAAGGTATTCGAAAGGTAAGCGATTAAGTTCAATACGAGGGAGGCATGCGTGTTTAGGAGAGCGGGATCGACACCCTGATTAGCACATGTGGGGAACTTATCAATTGGATCGCCGCGGGGGTGAGTGGAGCGTCCGATAACGGGCATATGCTCGTCATGGGAGAGCTGCCATTACAATACTAATCCCTGTTGAGTCTGTTTTCCTCATCTTCTGATAAATCTATGACACCAACACCCTTGGCGACACCAAACCTCTGGCGTGGCCTTTCCAACGCTTCGCTTCGGCTGCCATGCAAGATCTTTCTAATCACAAAGGCCCAAGGGATGAATGTCACCCGAACCATCCATCCGCCACACTGTGGGCAACTTCGATCAAAACCACTCAAGTAGAAAATTTGATAGGATTTTTGTATATTGTTTATGGTACAAAAATCTGTAGCGACGGTTTTCCGAACAACGTCATACTACTGAGTAAGTATAGGTGTATGTCAGGACCATTTTCATAACGACTATTTGTATTTTTTGGGGTCTTGATTATGGCAGATTATGGCAGATTGTATTTGTTGGTAGGCAAAATCTTCTTTAGCGTTAAAATAGTAGATGTAATTAGGTAATGTTATGCACCTAGTAATGATAATTAGATAGAAATTATTGCATATATTTCAAATGATAGGAATATGAAAATTAAAACCAAATTTGTTGAAAATTTTATTTTTGGATCTCACTTAAGCTTTTGAATGTATACATTGCAGACATAGTCCCAGTCCATTGCCACGTTGTTATGTGAGCTATGCAGCCCATCAAGTCTATATCATCGTCAAATTGAACATTATATGGTAAATTAAGTCTTAATTATTAAAATAAATTATATCAAAATGGATAACAATTATTATTATGGATATCATAGTTATCAATAACTTAATGATTAAGTTATAGAACTACCCTCGTTTTATTATTTGCATCATAATCAAGAAAAGCTGCAGTGGTAATGTGTTTATTCTCTAGTGATCGTTCTGCATCTTGCCCAAAAATGTTTATAGCTGTAGTTGCTGAACGATCCTAAAGCCAAAGCAGAGCCAAAAACTCATAAAAATTGAATTTTGGGAACTGAAAAATTTTTGAGGGGGTGTTCGAAAAATTTTTTGCTTAATTTTTTGCTTAAATAATACATAGGCGTATTATTTACAGAATAGTGAACCAAAAAACACGTCATTATGTACCTATTCGTACTGAAGGAACGTTGGTATGTTTAACTACATTATTTTGACGTCGTACCGACTAACGCACAGTGGGACAAAATGCGGAAAACGCAGCAATTTTTTTTCTCAAACTAGCGAACTAGGTGCTTGGAGGTGGTATTAATGTTTGATGTGAAGAGTCTTCTTTAGCTTCCGAGTCTATTAAACTTTTTGATCGCTATTGCTTTACCGTGCACATAACTCTACAAAACAATGGTTGCACTGCGCTAAACACTGAAGGGTTAGAAACCCCGGATTGTTACATAGGAATTCAATCAAAATCACGAATAACTAAATAATCACTAATAACTTTCGTCTGCGCATGCGCAAATGTGAAATCTACTTGAAAAACACCCAAACCACCCCTAACACCGAAATGATACAGAGTTATTAATTATAGTTTTCAATCATCTTATGATTACAAGTAAGCTTTGGCAGACATTTTTTAAATAATTTTGCTTCCTCACTACCGAAGGTAGGGAAGCCTTGGATTCGTGATTGAGTAAAAAAAAATGTTTGTCCTCCAAAATGAAAATTTCCACTACCTACCATTTTGCGTTTCAGACATCCAGGAACATTTTTGCTTCCGTGTCTGTCTGTCTGTCTGTGGTAATTCCTTGTAACGCCCATAACTACCCGAAATAATGGTTGCAACGGACTGCAATTTGGAGGGTAGATGCGGGTTGGGTTACAGACGGTCCCATACCAAAAATCATTGAAAAATTACGGTAACTTTCGTCTGCGCATGTGCAAACGTGAAATACTTGAAATGCCCATAAGTACCTTAAATATCATTGAAATGAATTCAGATTTGGAGGGTCGACTGGGAATAATACTTTGATAGTTCCTTGTGAATTTCATTGGAATGGTACTGTAACTTTAGTCTGCGCATCCGCGAACATGAAATGTTGACCGTTTCCTTGTAACGCTTCTATAACTACGCGAAAAATAGTCGTAGAGAGCTGAAATTTTGAGGGTACACGCGGGTTGGATCGCAGATGGTCCCGTATCAGAACCCACCCAACTACTCTATACGTTCATGTGATTCAAGTGAGGAAGCTATAGTGCCTACTCGAATTGCCAGACTTTTTTATTTGTATTAGTTGTCGATGTATACGAGTACATAACCATTTAAACATGGGGTAACAATTTTAAAAGAAAATCGTGACCTGATGCGTAAGTAAATATCCGATACAATGAACCTGTCGCTTTACACATCACACAATTTTGCATTAACACTCAGTTAAATTTGAAAAAAGTGTTATTTCTCTATAACTATACTATAATCATTTCTCTCGCAGCTTCACCGGGTTTGCTAATTCCCAGGACAACAATGTGGTATGGAATCCATGAATTCATGATTTTATCTCATGCCGAGTCGGTCGAGATCAGCGACCGATAATGTGTTTTATTCCTATGTGCTAGGATCTTCGATCTTGCATACCATTTTTGTACCTGAGAAAATCACACTTGTTCAGTAAATGATTTCCGTGGCTGTTTCAATAGCTTTCTTCTAGAGATTTTCATTCCTGCACTTGTTCTTCAACGTTTCTTCATTGATATAATTTGTGACAGTCGGTTAGAGGTGTAACGAGGAGCACCCATGACTTCTGTTTATATTAGTTTCCCATTTTTAAATGAAAGTAGGTTCCATTCTATGAGTTTTGAGACCAACCGTACTAGGGGTCCCAATCCGCACGGATTTTCAGTCCTGCAGGATCCGCACCTCGAACTTGCCAATCCTGCAGGATCCTGCGCGGGATCCTGCATCTGCCCAATAGCGCAAATTAATTATTTATTTAATTACCTAATTAACTGGTAATTTATAATGCTGCGTCATGATAACCTAATAGGTAGGTAGGTTAAATTAAAAGTTTTAGGTCGTCAGTAAGAGTATATAATGACAGAATATAATTATTATGATTTTTACAAACGGTATGAATTGAAAACTGGATGTTTTTACTTAGTAAGAACGACCGAAGCATGCACAATGCGTTCAGAGTGTCACTGTTGAGTCCACGTGATTTGCATACTTCATTACCATGGACCTTATGGTAGTTGCGGAAGAGGGAAGCTTAAACCCACATTTCACAAAAAACAATTTCAAGTCATCAGAAGTAACAAAGCTTTGAAAAGAAATACCATCCTTGGCAGTCATACGAGCGAGAACGGCCTCCAGACTGGTATCCGACGAAGAACAACTGCTGAAGTAAGTAGTAATTTTGCCTTCCTTCGGCGCTGGTTCAGAGTAATCTTTTTCTGGAGAGGAAGGCGGAATCGTGAATGGATGGACGGCATTCAGATGGGCACGAAGACCTTTTATTGATCTACTGCTTAACTTCAAGGTCTTTTTGCAAATATTACATGTAGCACTCACCCCATCTTTAGATTTCGAGAAATGATCCCAAACGGCCGTGTAATCCATAGCTTTAAATCAGCTCACAAGTTAATAATACCATCATGTTGCAAAAATATAATAAATGAAAATGGTAAAAGACTGGGCTGGCGCCTAAATGGGGGAAAACTGTGAATTATAGAAGGAAATTGTGATTTACGCAGAAGATCGGAGAGAAGTATGGGCTGGAGCGCTGGGGAATGCGTTCCCTCCATTTTTGACTCCCGCCAAGAGTGGAAACTGTTATTCACATTTATGCAGGATTGCAGGATCCACGCACAAATCCTGCAGGATCCGCACCTCCCAAAAAGCGGCAGGATCCTGCAGGATCGTGCAATTGCAGGATTCAAGATTGGGATCCCTAAACCGTACTCTCCTACGATGAATGCGCTTTCAAATGAGCTTTTTCTATGAGCTTTCAAAGTTTTGACAACAAGTGACGCCATCGCAACCCCCCCCCCCCCCGCCTGGGCGGGACCCCCTTGCCCAGTGATCTCTCGTTGCCGAAACTTTGAAAACTCATAGAAAAATAACTATTCATCGTAGGAAAGTGCGGTTGGCCTCAAAATTCATAGAGCGCATTTATTGCGGTCGATCGAAAAGCTCCCACTGTACTGCCGAAATGTATGCTACACCATATTTTCTCAGTGTTTCACCTATTTTATTATCCAAGAATGGTAGACAACCGGCCTATTACACCTCGGATGACTATTGTTAGGTTCTTTATATGGTCCTCATTAATAATTCTAGCAAAGGATCTTACAACAATTTGCATTATGCTTGCCCATATATTCGGTGAATTTCAGCGTCCTGTCAACCCAAAGGCCAAAAACCTGTGAAAATGTCTTAGGCAGTCCTTCAAGTTTGAAATGTTTGTCTTGCTATCGGCATAATACTATAGATACGACTACCTATGTTTTTCGAGGTTTGACAACTAGATTGCGCTCCTGAAGAGAATGTGAAAGTTTCCAAAAGTGACTTCGAAATAAAAGAGTGCAGAATACATCAAGTAATCATTTGCAGTTTTAAACGTTTCCAGCTGTTGAGATCATGTTGATGGGGTGAGCGCCATGTTCAAATGGAATAACTCGGACGTTGATTAACGGATCGTATACGGCAAAGAAGCTCCCCTGAGCGAGTTCCGTTCAGTAGAAAGCAGGCAGACCCTTCATTATGTACGGAGCACGAATGTTTTCTGTAGCAAGTACGAGGATATCCAGTTTCGTAATCTCTTCATGTCGGGATGCCAATACAATCAATGATTCGGACAAGCAGTTATAGACATAACCTTTTTTATTATTCTTATTCTTATCGTAATCTAGAAAAGCTGCAATAGTAATTTGTTTATTCTCTACTGATCGTCCTGCATCTTGCCCAAAATTGTGTATAGCTGCAGTTGCTGAACGCATGCTCTTAAAGCCAAAGCTGCACTTGTCGAAGATATTCTGGCGTTCTAGTATCACTGGAGTGGTGCTCCACGTACACGTACATTTTCCTCCAAATAATTCACAACGCTTCTGTTGCCATGGCCGATGTACATATGCACCTGCAGAACACAGGTGACTTCAAAAGAAGTGGTCCATATAACTATTGTAATCCATACATTACATGGCTCGTCCCTTAATTAATTTGGAAATGTTATGGGACAAACTATGAATCAGTTTTCAATTAGGTAGATTGAGACCCATTTGGATGAGAGGTTTTCAAAATGTAGGTACCTATGTTTTTCCAAGACAAAATCTACGATAAATATTAATCATGGATCATCTGTGAACAACATTGTGAGCTGCACCAATCATCCATACTTCTTGTTTGACAAATATTTGACTGATCATGAGATGTATATGTGCGTTTTACCTCATTCAGTATTCTCAGTACTCTCAATCATCATACGTATGCTCGCCTCGTATTCATCTCTACGGCTTAAACTTGCAATACACCCACGTGATGAGGGTGATTTGGTAAATTAGTTTTTCGCTGTGAGTGGGTCAGAATACTCGTTCTGATCCTACAGTACTGCATCGTGAGAATGTCCACCAACAAGCATTTATAAGGAAAGAGTCATGGTCAGGGGTTTTGGTACATCTTCCAGTCGGCTGGTAGATATACTACTTGATGCGCCCTCCATTCGTACTTACAAAATATGCAGGTTCATGCAAAGCATGAAATAATAATTTTCTGGCTGGCTAACCGATCTTAGAAGATAGACGGTAGACGATGATGAGTAATGATAAGATAGAATGACGAAGAATTTTGTTATCCAAACAATATCAACATCAGCCGGTGTAGGTAACTTGTTTGAATGCAGTAGATACACAGACCCCGTGGTTACTGCGTGAGTAGCATTTCGAAATGTTCCATTTTCATTGACCACCCACAAAAAAAACTGAACTACCGACATTTAGTTTCCAATTCCCATTTCTGAGGTTTGAGTTCGAAGTGAGTGTGTAACCAATTTCATGAGTCCACCACTGTATTACACCTTTTGCAAAAGCTCTTCGTGGGAAAAAAACGTGTACGGCTGTTCTTCATTGTTCATCAATTCTTGTCATTCGTTGAGAATGAACGCCTACTCATGGGCCCGCTTTTCATGGCCGTAAACTTGGGTACTCTTTCGAACAATTTGTAATGGAAATATACCCATTTCAGCAAATTAAATTATTGAAGCCATTGCTAAATCCATCAAGTAGTATTTATTAACAGTAATATTTTTCAAATGTTTTCATGCCAAGAATCAGTGAAAACATGAAAAATACGAAGACCAAACCAGAATTATACCTATATAGTACCTACTAGAATTGAACGACGTTAATTACGAAAACCCTCAAACGTTGAATACCTAATATCATTTCCAAGTAATATATTTAAATTAAACATACGAATTTGAATCACAAAATTTCCCTGATGAATAGTACTGTGAGTTAGTGGTGGTGACATATTACTATACTTATTCATTCATCATGGTGCACTTCATCAAGGTTTGGATGTTCACTCCTAGCCTTTTCATATATTATTTTGTCTAGACGTGTTATGAACTGACAACCAAATCACAGTTGCGATTGTTTCAAAAATCATGTCGCAGCTGTTGAAACGATATTATCAAATCATCCAACAGATAGCAGAATAAATCCAGTAGCAAGCTATAACAACATTTCTTTGTTTCGAATCAAATGTTTGGATGAAATAGAATATAAAAATCACATCATTTACCGACTCATGCGTCACAGTGTCCATCACGCGGTTTAAAAATGCGTTAGTGAAAAACTGCTAGATATATTTATCTATTTATCATGTAGGTTCTGGTTTCAAGGAAAACCACCTTGTAGCAGCCAAAGTTTTTATATAGGTATGTAAAAAAATTTTTATAATAAAAACTTTGGCTTTGGCTGCTACAAGGTGGTTTTCCTTGAAACCAGAAACTACATGATGAACACTCAAAACCAGCCGGGAATTAGTCCCTCAACCTTCAACTATATTTATCTATTTAGTCGTTACTCAGCCCTTTGCTACTTCATAAAGCATGTATACCAGTTCTAACTTGATTATTTTTCTCATTACTGATATGAAATAGGTACCTCTCACTACAACCAGATCACAATTACAATAACTGTTAGACATCATGCCGTAGCAATTGAAACTACATGTATGATCAATGAGGAGTGCCCATGAGTTCTGTTTATATTTTTAAATGAAAGCAAGTTCGTTTCTATGAATTTTGAGACCAACCGCACTCTCCTACGATGAATAGTTCTTTTTCTATGAGCTTTCAAAATTTCGGCAACAAGTGACGTCACACTTGATAAGGGTGTTCCGCCCTGGCTGGAGGGGTGCAATGACGTCTCGCGTTGCCGAAACTTTGATGAAAGCTCATGGAAAAAGAAGTATTCATCGTACGAAAGTGCGGTTGGTCTCACAATTCTTAGAATGGTATCTACTTTCATTTGAAAATGGGAAAATCATACAAGCAAAAGTCATGGGTAGGTACTCCTCATTCGCCAAACTCATATAGCATTATATTACATCATAAGTGCAATAGCTTTTACCATTCTAGGCGAATAAAATTTCGTATATATGTAAAATCGCAATCTCCATATCAAAAATGTGCATGTTATTTAGAATAAAATTGACTTGAAATAAACTTGAGTTGTTTTGTTTACTGTTTGCTACTGTGTGTTGTGAAGCATCATAATTTTTTTGGAAATTACTTAGTAGTTCATATAAATCTAGACAGCTGGTTTCAGCAATGAAAAACTTGATCAACGAATTCGAAGCAGATGTAGTGAATATTTGGCTTGGATTCACTGCGTGACATGCTCGTTTTGGCTAAGGTAATCAATACGCAGGTGAATAATGAGCGAGGACGATTTGAACTCTCCCCCTTCTCTTGAGATTTGGACGTTGAACAGCGCTACAGTAGAAATGAGGAGTCACAGCAGTGGAAATCGGAATGAGCGGTATAAGAACTTACTTCGAATTACAGAGCAAATATACTTACGATTCTCCTTCAGTTCTTGAAAAGGTTGTGTCGACGGGAAATGTGCGATTAGGTAAGAAAGGGGTGCGAAGTAATCAAACTGCGCACTGCTCATGCGTAGAGATCTACCCAATGGGGTGACCTCCCCCTTGCAGTCCCTGGGGGTCATTCCAGCCAATCAGAGCAGCTTGCTTCTCAATTCCCCTCCTGCCGCCATTATCTTATCTATTGGTAGATGGAAGGGCCAAGTGGATTTTGTACAATACTGACACTTATCGCCCCCGGGAAACCGTGGACCGACATCACACGGTTCCGTAGACTTCCCCTCTCGATCAATCCGCTGAGTTGCCCCGAATCGTAAAATTGAAAAATTCCAAAAACTTCTTGATTCGTAAAATTGAAAACTTCTTGGAAAGAGATTATCATTATGAGAATGGCGGAAGACAAGGATGAAAACCACATAAAATATGCGGTTTTTGATTTCCCTCGCCTACAACGTTGAACATTTTTCTTGCCCCATCAAGATGATTATATTATTGAAACCTTCTGTGTGTTGTCCATACCTATCATACGGAGTCTTGCTTGAACCTTTTATTTTGGTAGGGATGCCTTGTATTCATGCAAGAACAACAACAAAATCTTTCAAGTACGTGGACAGTACAGTTTCAAAACTCCGTGACGCGAATTCATATTGGTAAATTAGTGAATGTTTCGACGATTGGTTAATATTATAAGTTAGACAAATGGGTCCACTATTTGTCTAATCAATCAATCAAATAGTGATCTGCAGACCTGTCCCCATGTGTCTTCTAAACGTCAGCTTATTTGCATTGTCCATTCATTTAGATAAATATTGATAAAATGGATTGCAAATGCAGACTGGATAAAAGCCAAATCTAAATTTGTTCCTTTACGTCTGAAATGTATAACTTAATTTTGTGATCCCTAGTAAATTAGGTAATGTTGAAAACAAAATTGAACATTCCCTCTGAGCTACAAACTTAGAGCCTAAGTTAGTGTTGTGCGGTTGGAAATTACCTTGTTAATAAAATCAACTTTTTTTTAAAAAACCACCGTTAGATAACGAAGTTAATTTGAAATTTCGAGATACTGCGCCATCACTTGGAGACACCTGTAGAAGCCCATTTCCAAAACCAACTACCTAATCTGAAAACGGAAGTCGTAGGTGCACCTATACTTCCTCAAGTAGGTACTTCTTGAATATTGCAATCGAAATTAATCGACATTTAGCGTAGGTCTACTCAATTAATCAGGGGACTTCAATGTTCGGGAAACGACGGGGAAATTTTTACACTGAGCTACAGAACAAACTTCTATTGAAAATTGTATTGCCCGTATAGTTTGAGCCGACACCCCTTCATTTGTTGATCAAATTGATGTGCAGTGTGTGATGGGTGTTTTGACCTCCAATTGAAATCTCCGGTACTGAATTGAAATCTTCGTTGATTTCACGGAAGGTAGTAGGATCATCAGTATTTGATACAGCACATAGAAAGCGGCGTTTTCATTGTATTCAAAAACAGCTGCCATAAAGTAAACGAATTAAGTAATAATTTATGATAAATAATGAAAAGTTTTCTTGTTTGTGACCCAATGTTAGATAGGAGTTGGGCGGAGTGGGGCAACTTCTGTGTTTGTTTACAGATAGTTGTCTCTAATTTTGTATAAACTTTGGTTTTCTGTTCAATCTCTGCTTTTGCCTGTTATGTATAATACTGCTGTTCGCCTCTACTGCTTCTCTTTGCTAGAATGGCTACATACCATGTACAATGGGTACCTGGATGTCCTCGGATCGGGAGGAACACTGAGCTGATACCAGCTGCTTTTCCCTGATAACTTGAATTAAATGAAGGTATTGAAATTTGAGGTTTCTTTTCACAGTCTGAATTTCACTTCAGCCCCATCGTCCGGGTAGTAAAAAGCACAGCCTAGATTGTCTACGGGTTGGGACCCATTGAAGTATAATTGCACATGCGCAGATCTAATTTTCCTTCCTACAAACGTCATAGAAGTCATAGAACTGCTAGAGTTGCAAGAAAAGTCTTCATTCCCGTGACACTCCTAATACGGTCTAGTCTGGAGAAGACCTTGGTTGCGGGTTCTAATTCCGCCCTTCTCAGTAAAGTCAAAGCTTTTTGTTGCCTAGTGGCTAACTTTGTTAGAGAGGAACTTGCGAAAGTAAAAATGGATAATTATTGATGTTAGCAATTTCCTCAAGTTCAATTTCGTTGCCGAAAAATTAATTAAAGGAGCAGGTACCAAGATGCTAGGTACAGCAGTACCTAAGGAGGTATCCGCCAACTACCTAGGTACTGTCATTACTTCTGCGATTTCCTACCTAGGTACGTGATTGATGTCAGTGATTTCCCGCATTTCAATATAGCCACCTTGTAGGTACGTCTGCTTTACCTGCGGTACTTTTTAGGTCACTAGGTAGACACCTGCATTACCTACCTAGGTACGTCACTGATGTCAGTGACTTCCCCAAGTTCAATATCGTCACTTTGCCGGCTCAAACGAGAGTCGCAAGACCTTTTTGGTAAAATCCTCTCTCTATCTCTGAAGTAAATTAGGTAGATACTTATGAGCAGAGACTTACGGGCAGGTTTATGATTTCTGTTTCCATTTTATAACCTTTTTTCTATGAATTTTGTCTTCCCTGCAAATGACGTTGGTATATGTATTTCGGAAATTCGGTCATTTCATGACGTTTTAGCTGGAAGTATGAAGTTTATTTAATTAAATTTTTTTTTTCAAACTTCAACTGTAAAGTTATTGTGTGTTAGGCTATTATGGGGTAAATGATTCAAAAGAAAGAATCGAATACTGAATAAATTAATTCTTACAAGTAATTCGTACCTGTATTTAGAATATACAGGTAATTCTTACCTGAATTTAGAATATATAGGTACCTACAATTAGTTAATATCACTTACTAACTATTTATTAATTTAAAATCAATGTAGAAAACAACGATGTATTGTTCAATGTGTGGAATGGTAAGATTTCGATAACGCATGCGCAGAATCAAGTTTAGAGGCTAAGTCAGTTGCGTTTTTCCCATCCTGCAGTTTTTCGTTAACGCAGGTAGCTGTAGCCGCTGAGAAAAATGAACGTGCGTTGGCTCCTACAGTACCTACCACACGGCATCAACGCCTTGGAAAACGCATGGTGTGTCCCTCAGCCTGGCAGCAGCTCCTGGAACCCCTTCCCGAAGAGTTCCTGAAATCGGGGGCATTTGGAAAATCTCGGAAATTAAAAATTCAAAGACTCGCTGTCCAAACCACAATTGGTTAATAATAATAGACTGATACAGACCGAAAACCGGTCGACCCGATCCGAAGATAAATTCTAAATAATTTTGCCCCAGATACCAGTGCACCATCCAATAAAAAAAAAATCTCTGTCTACAACCCATGATATTTACATTTAATTCTACCTTCGAAAATTCGCTCATTGGGTCGTTCTGCAGGACTGGAAATCTGTATAACTTGATGCCATTTCATACCACTTTGTTATGAAATTCATTAGAATTTTGGGTGGATTTATAGATATAAATTATTGGTGAGCACCGAGCACGTTTTATTTATGGGCACCAATATAGGTATTATTTTTGGATTTCTCTTTTTTCCCCTTTTTTTCTTCTTTTTTTAAAACTCCAATGTTTCAGTTATAATTCAATCCAAAACAGTAAAATAACTAAGCGAACACTCTGTATATAGGTATACCTCGTATAAATAATTCGGGCTCCTTTTCCGGTAAATCCAGGCAAAGGATCGCAGTGTTATCGTACCACGAGCATATCGTTCCCACCATTTACGGTGAGACACGCAACCTGTGGAGGCTTGAAAATTTCCGCTCTAAAAATAAAATGCTACTCGGAAACCGTGAAGAGGGTCGTGGGGGTCGTGATCGATGAATTACATCTGAATGGAGGGATGAGAAAGGTCTAATTACACTTTGATCTTGATCGGAATGACATGAACTCTGCCGCAGGTGGCTACACGTGATGTTCTGATCGTCCTATAATTATGCCGTGGTGTTGGTCACGTCATCCGGTAAAGTTTTCACGGGTCTCACTGTAGGCAAAATCACCGAAGAGGCCGATTTCGGTCCTCATACTGTCGAGGCGATCGAAATAATTATTCTAAGGTGAGATACAATATTGCATTTCAGCGTTTCTACCTGAAACAGTGTGTTTCGTTACACAGAGATCACCATATTTGCATCATTATTTTGCGGCCGTAGGCACTGCGTGTGAGACATGCGCAGCCACATGCTACAAATTATATCTGCTTTAATCTATTTAAGATTACACGGTATATGTATAATATTGAATGAACTGATACATGAGCTGGTTGGTAGCCTACACGCGCGCAGGTAACTTTTATTCACTGTAGCTACTACTACAAGAAAATATGATGAGTAATGAGATTATTATAAGTATTATTATAAGTTATGCATATGGTAACTAACGCGCATCTACTCTAGTAGAACAGACTGAGGAGTCAGTGGTAGAACGGCGGTTTTGGGTATATTATTCTGTGAACAATAAATACACCTATGCATTCGCTCACTAAAAATTTGTATACCACCTTGAAATTTTTTCTTTATCATTTCAACGTGCTTAGATTCCAAAAACGCTGAGAAGTCCTGGTCACATGGGTTTATTATTCCATCGGACATACCTAATATTTTAAATAGTTGTTTTTGATGGTTTCCACCAATTTTGGCCCCAAAAAACACGAATTAGGCTCCTTTTTTTACAAGTTGTCTTCGATCACTGATAGTGCCATTTAATTGTTTTAATTCACCTGCTAATACTACTTCTACTGTTATAATACAAATTTATGGAGATTTCAGACAATTTCCCAGGTTTTTGACACATAAAAAATGAATTTTGGGTGCTGAACCTTCGTTACAACCTCAATTCTTCACTCTTTGGTCAAACTCGACTTCATATTCGGTCTTCTCGTCCTAAAAGTCATGGAAAACGATTCCTCACAAGCTCATATTACTAAAACTCAAAAAAACTCTGCGAAGTCCTTGTCGCATGGGTGTATTATTCTATTGGACTTACGGCAGAAATGTTGGCTGTTCATTTATTGTTTCTCGAAAACGAAATTAAGCTCCTTTTTTTAACTACATTATCCTTGATCATTGATAGTGCAATTTAATTGGGTTAATTCACCTGTTGATACTACTACTACTACTACTACTACTACTACTATTGCTACACAATTTTGTGGTGATTTCAGACAATTTCCCAAGAAACTGACTCATAACAAATTAATTTTGGGAGCTTAATCTTCGTTACAACCTCAATTCTTCACTCTGTGGTCAAAGTCAACTTCATATTCGGTCTTCTCGCCCTAAAAAACAAGGAAAACGATACCTCACAAGCTCATGTTCACTAAAACCTAAAACAAAAATCTCGAAACCACCTGTTTTTACACCCATTTTTCACTCATAACACCCCTGGGTATATTCCGACCGGGCTGCAAAGTTTCGGTACACAACTAGGGCCCCAACGGTGCCTGTGTGGGCATGAACGAACTTTTTAGATCAAAAATTAAGTAGATATGGATGATACGGCGGACGACGGACTGCGGTTATTATTCTGTGAATAATACACCTATGTATTCGCTCCGCACACAATTTTTGTAACACCCCCTCAACATTTTTTCGTTTACGTTTCAAGGTGTGTATATTCCAAAAAATGCAATGTCCGTCTGCCGTCCGCCGTATCATCCATATGTACTTTAATTTCGGTCTAAAAAATTCGTTCTTTCGCTCAAAGGCTCCACTTGGGCCCTAGTTGTGTCCCGAAACTTTGCAGCCCGATCGGAATATAGTGAAAATGTGTATAAAAATAGGTACTTTTTGTGTTTTAGTAACATGAGCTTGTGAGGTATCGTCTTCCATGTTTTTTAGGACGAGAAGACCGAATATAAAGTAGATTTTGACCAATGAGTGGAAAACGGAGGTTCTAACGAAGTTTCAGACTTTAATTTACGTTAAGATTTGGTCTACATTTGGTCTAAAAACAGTTTGCGTCACCATTTGGGTACAAGTTTGGATCCCAGTTGTGCTCCGAAGCTCGGCAGCCCGTTCGGAATACACCGAGGGGTGTTATTGGGGGGAAATGGGTGTAAAAATAGGGGTTTTCAAGGGTTTTTGAGGTTGTAGGAACATGAGTTTGTGAGGTATCGTTTTGCATGTTTTCAGGGCGAGAAGACCGAATATGAAGTTGATTTTGACCAAAGAGTGAGGAATTGAAGTTGTAACGGAGGTTCAGCTTCCGAAATTCATTTCTTATGAGTCAAAAACCTGGGAAATTATCTTAAATCACCATAAACTTGTATAATAACACTAGAATAAGTATCAACAGGTGAATCAAGACAGTTAAATGGCACTATCAATGATCAAAAACAATTTGTCTAAAAAGGAGCCTAATTTGTGTTTTTTGGGGCCAAAATTGGTGGAAACCATAAAAAATAGCTCTAATTCATATGTGAGGTATTTAATTCGAGGAGTTAACACAAGACTGTGCTAGAGTACCCTGTGCTTCACCCAGAGTCTTTCTATCTCGACGCCAGTCTTCTTTGGGCAGCCATCATACAAACTGTGTATTTCGCCTAATGGCGTAAATCAATGAAGCAACCTTTTTCTTCATGTAAGACGTAAGTAAAAACGATTTTCATTGCATACGATTGTTTTTCTGAATCAGTTTCTTGTGTAGAATAAGCTACATGGTTTCCATTGTGTTCTATTGTTTACAATCAAACTGGGAATAAAAAATGTATGCAAAGATGGCGACTGGGGCAGAAACACACATAGAAGATGGGGTTCACTGAAACGTTTCAAGATGCCCTAGTCTGATGTTTCATTGTGTCTCATCGCTATAAATAACCATCATCGTTACAGGAATTTCTTCATTTCGCGTTTCATTCTTTCTAGCATGGTGCGAAACCGAGTGAGAAAACCTGGAAGAGGCCTTTTTTCTCTGAGGATATGAAGGAAGCTGTTTCTTTGGTCGAAACTGGTCCTGGTCCTATATTTTTTTGGTATTTCAAATAAATAGCTTTCTGAAAAAATTCAGCTGATCTGTACTCATCCAACACCTTTTGTGTTTTTGTTTCGCTGTCCTCCATGAGCCGTTTCAAGGCACCCCACATATGGGGCACAATGGAACAAAATTCCGACTGCGATAAATTTTTTTTGTGATGATTGTGTGATAACTAACTGAAGACTAATGCAATATACTCCCGATATGTTAGAAATTATTTCTATACCTTTTACACTACAATAGATTTGATATTTAAGTCACGAAATTGACGTGTTTTTTTTTAACCCAACTTGTAAGACGAATTTTCCTGCAGCACATTTATCGTATAATGGGACACAGTACAATTATGGCAACATCTAAACTGCGGTGAGGTGGAAGAACCTTACTGCGTGACGCCAGTGCAGCTCAGTAGGTAATTTTGACGAACAAGTAAATATGCCTACTTTATTTCTATCGACTACTTGGAATTTTCTCATTAGTTTAAAAAACTCACACTGGTTTCTCATTAGTTTAAAAAACTTCTAGAAGGAAAAATCAGCTGATTTCAGGCTCCTTATTGTCTCGTCAGCATCTCTGCAAAAGACGGCACCGGTCACTTCACTCGTCAAACAGAACTATGCAATCCTGTTGGATTCACCCGCCAAACCACATGACCCTCAGCGTGTAAGCACCCCCAAAACTGGACAAGATTGCACGATACGTCATCTAATTCTCTCCTACTGCCAACTTGTGCCACTCCCATCCTCTAGCATCGGAGCTTCGGATAGATAATATGCTCTCCCCGTGCATTGAAACACACCTGAGTTCGCCATCCTGGAATCCCGATGATGAGCGCTTTCTCTTCCTTGTAGTGACAATGGAACTCTGTATCCGGAGCACTTCTTTCACAGGCTGCTCTTTCCTCGGTCTACAACCCAGCTTCGGTTTGGAGTCCTGAAATCCTTCTGTCAGCCATCAAACCAAACCTCTTCACGCTCCAATCCTCGATACTGCTGCCCAAGATAAATTTCCCTGAATGTGCTGCCTGCCCGCTAGCTGTGACATTTTACCATTTTGTAAATTTGACCCCTTTTTTGAAGAGAAATATTTGTTCACCAATAAATGGTATTATTTTATGTCTTGAGTAACATTCCGCACATCCTTTAACGATTCGAATTCAAATTTTAGTGAGTGTTTCGTGTGTGGGTGTTTATTTAATTTTGATATGTTTTTATAAACTCGCTTTCTTGTCTGTCCGGTATAATTCTTGTAATAGATTTTTCGCCCACTTACCGATGCCAAGTTGAGCTGAAATTGTATACAGGCACCTATTTGCGATGATGATACATATGAATCAATCATAAAAACATACATTAAATAGCTACATAAGTAATTAATCAATTTCTGCTACCGTATTATAGTCTGCCCGTGGCGGTCAAATCTTGTAATCGATTTTTCGCCCACTTCTCGATGTCAGTTGAGCTGAAATTTTGCATAGTCATCTATAGCCGGGCAATCACGTATCATAAATATGCGGTGGAATCAAGAATTCTATCTTTAATTATTTGTGGTTATCCATGCAGCATAATGTTCAAATTAAAAAAGTACCTATCAATAAAATCCGAAATAACCATCATTTTTCAAATGAAATAATATCTCGGAACAACCAACTCGATTTCATACAGCCATGGTGTCCCTACCCATTATATCTGGGCCAGATATATACCGTTTCATTCACGTTCGTGCTGACCAAGCTTTTCGGTGGAAACTAACGGCTGGACGTGCCGGGTGTCTAAAAAAAGTTCACTTTAAAAACGTTTAAAAAAAACCTCACCCTTCTATTGAAAGTTTTCGAGCTACGGCGCTCGAGAAATTTCAACCCCTACTTTTCACCCCTTAGAGATGACTGACAGTAACACAGAGCTTCGCGGACTAACTAGACCCCAAATGGGACCTGTGAACCAAATTTAATTGATCTTGGTTCACGGTAACTAAGGAAACAGCCTAGTACGGCAGACGGACAGCAATTTTTTTATTCCATTTTCGGATTCTACTACCTTGAAACGGAAACCATCAAATTTTGAGGAGGGGGGGGGGGGGGGGACTAATTTATTTTTTATTTTTCATGCTCGATTCCATAGGGTAGGTAATTATTGAAAATGATAAACCAATAGCAGGAAATACATATTTAAGTAAATAAAAATGAAAATGTTTAAAAACCACATTTTTAAACGGACTAAAAACTATAAAACAATTTCAGCATAAAATAGAAGAGGCATAAATAGAAAATCGTGAGGCACCTGCAATAGATAATAGAGAATAGCTACACTGCTTACTGTTTCTTATCGATTGCATGCGCCCCACGTTTAAACACATGATTTAAAAAAATTTCAAATTTAAATAATTATTTGTATATCTTTTTTTGTCAAGAAAACGATATCCTATAACGTTTTAAGTGACAATGAGGATAGTTTGGAATGAGGCAAATACGATGCGACATTCAATTCAAGGGATAAAGTATTCAAAATGCGAGAAACAAGCGATTGAAAAAAAAAGTCCAGGGGAAGAACGATATCCTTTCGGATCTGGGGGAAAACGCTCCAACTTGCCACCGACCCCCCCCCCCCCCCTCCCGCTAATCTTCATTGTTCGAATGATTCACGACTCTTCTACAGAAACACATACAGCAGTGTTCTCGTAAGTACTGCACTTATCACACCAAACTCGAAAATCCCGAACATCAGTCAGGCGACCAGGAAACACAAACAGATGGGTACCTACGTCTTGGAGAAAAGGAATTCTTCTTCCCCAGACGGCTCTACGAAAAGGAGATACCTACCCATTTCTGCGGAAAACTATAAAGATCTGCAACACCTTAAGCCGTTTTGTAGCACCAGCGCCCAGAAATACTTCAGCAAGATACCCCGCAAAACACAGATTTGAAGCT
Organism: Leptopterna dolabrata; assembly: GCA_954871275.1. Lineage (NCBI taxonomy): Eukaryota > Metazoa > Arthropoda > Insecta > Hemiptera > Miridae > Leptopterna > Leptopterna dolabrata. The sequence continues at coordinate 72,050,275 of OX940974.1, read as the reverse complement.
TTTATCCCCTCTGTAATTTTGTAGTTTTTGGACTTTTGAAAACAAATTTCGTTGTGACTAAAATATCTTCAATTAAATCAGTTTCAATCAATTCATACCCTCGTATTTGAAGTATCTTTCAGAAGAATCAGAATATTTGTAGTTCCTTACCAACAATCGTATTATCGTTTTTTGGTTTATTATTCTGTGAATAATACACCTATGTATTCGGTCAGCAAAAAATTTTTATAACACCCCCTCAAAATTTTTTCTTTTCCGTTTCAAGGTGCCTAGATTCAAAAAACGCTGCAAAGTCCTTGTCACATGGGTTTATTATTCTATTGGAGTTCTAGAGATTCTCGTTGGCTGTTCATTTATTGTTTCTTTCATGCGCAATAATTTAAATAGCTATTTTTGATGATTTCCACCAATTTTGGCCCCCAAAACGTGAAATAGGTACGCTTTTTTCTCTTTTTTTTCCAGATCATATTTGATCATTGGTAGTGCCATTTAATGGTCTTGATTCACCTGTTTACATTTTTTCTAATGTTATTATACACATTGATGGTGATTTCAGACAATTGTCCAGGTTTTTGATTCATAAAAAACCAATTTTGGGAGCTGAACATTTGGTAGAACTCAGTTTTCCACTCTTTGGACAAAATCGACTTCATTTTCGGTTTTCTCGTCCCCAAAAACATGGAAAACGATATCTCAGAAGCTCATGTTACCAACATGTTGCTAAGACGCAAAAAGTACCTATTTTTACACACATTTTCAGTCATAACACCCCTGGGTATATTCCGATCGGGCTGAAAAGTTTCGGGACACAACTAGGGCCCAAATGGAGCATGTGTGCGAAAGAACGACTTTTTTAGACCGAAGATGAAGCCTGTACACGTGATACGGCGTACGGCGGACGGCGGACGGACATTGCATTTTTGGAATCTACGCACCTTGAAAAGGAAAAGAAAAAAGTATGAGGGGGTGTTATAAAAATTTTTGCTGAGCGAATACATAGGTGTATTATTCACAGAATAATAAACCAAAATGCAATGTCCGTCCGCCGTCCGCCGTACGCCGTATCACGTGTACCGGCTTCATTTTCGGTCTAAAAAAGTCGTTCTTTAGCACACAAGCTCCATTTGGGCTCTAGTTGTGTCCCGAAACTTTTCAGCCCGATCGGAATATACCCAGGGGTGTTATGAGTGAAAATGTGGTTAAAAATAGGTACTTTTTGTGTTTTAGTAGCATGTTGGTATCATGAGCTTTTGAGGTATCTTTTTCCATGTTTTTGGGGACGAGAAGACCGAATATGAAGTCGATTTTGACCGAAGAGTGGAAAATTGAGGTTCTACCAAAGATTCAGCTGCCAAAATTGATTTTTTTATGAGGCAAAAATCTGGAAAGTCGTCTGAAATCACCATCAGTTTGTATAATAACACCGGAAGAAGTGTCAACACGTGGATCAAGACGACTAAATGGCACTACCAATGATCAAAGATAATTTGGAAAAAAAGGAGCGTACCTACCTAATTTGTGTTTTGGGGGCCAAAATTGGTGGAAACCATCAGAAATAGCTATTTGAATTATTTCACATGAAAGAAACAATAAATGAACAGCCAACATTTCTGTAAGTATGTCCAATAGAATAATAAACCCATGTGACAAGGACTTTGCAGCGTTTTTTTTTTTTAACTTAGAATGTTCTGGTGAAAAATTAGAAAAACCTGCGATGAATCGTTCTTCCCCTGTGGTCTTCATATTTATGATGATATGATTTAGTCCACTGTAACCGATATTTCATTGTATCCTATAGGTACCCATATTTGAACATAGAACATTTTATGGACTCCAGCCGGGACCAGAGGAAGTTCACTAAAACCGATACTTCACTGTAACTGGAGTTCACTGTAGATATTTATACTATAGTGAAGAGAGAGTTCGTTGCTTCAAAAATTAATACGCTCATCGGGTCATGATGAACAACCAGAACTTTGGGAGCCGGGAAGGCAGATAAAATGAAAAATGCGGAATTTCCGAAGCGTATAAAGAGTGGGAGGCTGATGATGGGATGGAGCGGCGGCCGTGGGGATTGCCAGTAGCGGAGCTGAGTGGGAGGGCGCTGCTCGGAAGTGAGGACTTTGGGGGAAAAGTGAAGGGCTTATCGGACTGCAAGGTTAATTGAATCTGAGCAGAGCGTAATCCCCAAGGGTTGAGTTGCTCCACAGTGATAAGCCGCCCCATTCCTTCGGGGAAACCCGTGAACCAATTAACTCCAGTCAACCAACCTCCGCCGCCGCCAGCTGAAGCTTGAAATCTTCAACGGTGGAGGCCTCTCGCCAGCTACGCTCGATTGTCGCCTCCCCGTCATGGCTAAGTCTTCAATGACCTTTCCATATAGAATATTCTTCAGTGAATTTTCGAACAGAATTAAGCTGTCGTAAAGGGTCCAAAATCGTCAGAGCATACTGAGCCCGAGCTTAACATTTTTCTTCTGAGCTTACCAAGGTAGCGGAACCTTTGTGAGATAAATTTTTGAGTTCGGATGAAATGAGGTATCATCAGTATTTCAGTCACAATGTTGTTCAGTGCGCGACTTTTCCACAAAAAATGTTGGCCCTAGTCGTGCAGGTTGAAAAAAAACTGGACTTAAAGAAATTAACAATAGGTACAGTTTGTATAAAAATTGTAACATAATTGTAACAGTTTCTATAGGAGGACATTCCTCCCCTCGCTTGGCCACTTGGACGTTTCAAGCAAGTTCATCCTGGAAAATGCGCGTCAGATTGTTCACACAGCTAAAGGATTGTTAAATCGTCCAGGAACCTTTGTGAAATGTTTGTCGATGACTTGGGCAATGAAAAATGTTGTCTGAACTTGTAGCCAGCAGCCATCATGTCCAGTAAATCGTGCAATGAGGAGTACCCATGACTTCTGTTTATATTAATTTCCCATTTTTAAATGAAAGTAGGTTTCATTCTTAAGAATTTTGAGGCCAACCGCACTCTCCTACGATTAATGGTTCTCTTTCTATGAGATTTCAAAGTTTCGGCAACAAGTGACGTCATTGTACCCCTACCCAGAGTGACGTCACTTGTTGCCGAAAATTTGAAAGGTCTTAGAAAAAGAGCTAGTCATCGTAGGAGAGTGCGGTTCGTCTCAAAATTCTTAGAATGGAACCTGCTTTCATCTAAAAATATAAAGAGAAGTTAGGTACCCCCAATAACACGGCCACTTTTGGAACTTCCTCAGACCTCGACGCTCTTCCACACGCCTTATTTTGTATATTAGTCACAGGTTTAGTTTTGTAACTATTCAATGAAGTTCGCTATTCTCCATGAAACCAAGTCGCAAAGCTAACACTTAAAAAAGAAGTTAGCGTGCGTAAAGCACGTTTTTGTTTATTATTCTGAATAAACACCCCCTCAACAAATATTTTTTACATTTCAAGGTGCGTAGATTCCAAAAACGTTGCGAAGTCCTTGTCACATGGGTTTATTATTCTATTGGACATACCTACAGAAATGTTGGCTGTTCATTTATTCTTTCTTTCATGTGCAATAATTTATTGAAATAATTATTTTTTATGGTTTCCACCAATTTTTGCCCCCAAAACACGAATTAGGCTCCCATTTTTTAACAGATTATCTTTGATCATTGATAGTGCCATTTAATTGTCTTTATCCACCTGTTGATACGACTTCTATTTTATACAAATTTATGGTGATTTCAGGCAATTCCCAGGTTTTTGGCTCATAAAAAATTAATTTTGGGAGCTGAACCTGCGTTACAACCTCAGTTCTTCACTCCTTGGTCAAAATCAACTTCATATTCGATCTTCTCGCCCTAAAAAACATGGAAAACGATAGATCACAAGCTCACGTTCACTAAAACCTCAAACAAAACCTCGAAAAACCCTATTTTTACACCCATTTTCCCCCCATCCCCCCTGGGTGTATTCCGATCGACTGCCGAGCTTCGGAGCACAACACTAGAAGCCAAATTGTTCCCAAATGGGGATCCAAACTGTGTGCGGAAGAGCAACGATTTTAAACCATAATTTAACGTTAATTTAAGGCTGAAACTTCGTTATAACCTAAATTTTCTAGTCTATGATCAAAATCGACTTCATGTTCGGTCTACTCGTCCCAAAAAACATGGAAAACGATACCTCAAAATCTCATGTTACAAAAACACACAGAAAAAAACTATTTTTATACCCATTTTTCACTCATAACACCCCTGGGTATATTCCGATCGGGCTGCAAAGTTTTGGGACATAACTAGGGCACGTTTTTCGTCCTAATTCGTATTTTGGGGGGCCGAAATTGGTGGAAACCTTCAAAAATAACTATTTCAATTATTGTACATGAAAGAAACAATAAATGAACAGCAACATTTCTGCAGGTATGTCCGATAGAATAATAAACCCTATAATAAAGTGACAAGGACTTAGCAGCATTTTTTCTGTGACGGCCTTGTTTGCGTACCCCCATACGTGGAAAACGTTTCACGATTGCACCCACGAACCTACTATTTATGGGGAATTGGGATTGAACAAGTAGGTACATCAGGCAATATGCACGGTCGCTGAACCAGTAAATAGAGAAATAATATATAGCATTTACTAATTTATTTAAACCTTTTACAAAATTATTAAAATCCTTTACATAATTATTTAAAACGTTTACACATTTATTTAAACTCATTAAATAAATACAGAGGTATTTGCAATAAGTAATAAAGACAATTTAACAATTGAAGTCTGAACATTTGAAGGATGGATGTGCTTTAATGTGAAAGTAGTTCTAACGGACTAATGAAGTGGATGGCCTGCTGCTTCGTCGGGCAATAATAAAATCGTGTCCATTACATAATTCGCACAATCTTGAGGTGTTTGAAAGCAAACTCTGCTGAATAACTTCAGGAAGCTGGTGCTCACCTTGGCAGCCTAACAACTCTCTTGCTTTCGTCTTTATTTTTTGATAACGCCTGTTCCACAGGGTTCAGCATAGGAGAATATGGAGGCTCTAATCAGGAAGGTTAGAAGCTCACTGACATAAGGTACGGGGGAGAAGTAATTGGAGATTGGTCTCAACATTAACTATAGACGTTTTCGTTCTAATGAATACAGTTAAGTATAGAGTTTAAATAAATTTGTAAAGGGTTTAAATAATGTTATAAATTGTTGTAATAAATTTGTAAAAGATTTAAATAATTTTGTAAAGGGTTTAAATATATTTGTAAAAGGTTGAAAATATTTTTTAAAGGGTGTAAATAAATGTTTAAATGCTATATACCAACTGACGTCCGAGGATGTCTGAGCGGGCTAGAGCGTCTGATCTTTATATCCCCGTTTGGGATAAAAGTTCGCGTGGTTCTCGTCTCAGGCGGGCACCAATACAAGCTTTGAAAAACTTGCATGTGCTTACCCGACCAGGTATTAGCTCTTCACCTCTGATAAAGTTTGTGAATTCTACACACTGAGAGAGAAAAAAACGCTAGAAAGTCCTTGTCACATGGGTTTATTATTCTATTCGACATATTTACAGAAATGTTGGCTGTTTATTTATTGTTTCATTCATGTAAAATAATTGAACAATTTTGGTCCCCAAAACACGAATTAGGTACGCTCCTTTTCTTTTCTTTTTTTCCAAATTATCTTTGATCATATGGTAGTGCCATTTAATCATCTTGATACACGTGTTGACACTTTTCCTAGTGCTATTACAAAAATTTAAGGATGATTTCAGACGATTTCCCAGCTTTTTCACTCATAAAAAATCAATTTAGAGAGCTGAACATTTGGTAAATCCTCAATTTTCCACTCTTTGGTCAAAACCGACTTCATACTCGGTCTTCTCGTCCCAAAAACATGGAAAACGATACCTCAAAAGCTCATGTTACTAACATGTTACTAAAACACCAACGCTGCAAAGCAGGGTTGAAAAAAAAACAGTTTTTTCATTTAAATTTTAAAAAACAGTTTTTTGTTTAAACAGTTTAAAAAGTTTTTTTCCTCTGTGAGACAAAGGTTTTTTTAGGCTGTTTAAAACTGTTTTAAACATTGTTTTAAACAAGTTTTTAAAGATCGCTCATCAAGCAGTCAAGCACTATGGCAGCTTGTGTGGATACGAAAGATTGGCACAAAACATAGTGCTTTAGGTAACAGGGCTGAGAAAGAAACCATCCAAATTTTTTCTTTTTAAACCATGGCTGAATATTTTTATTACAATTTAATGTAGTTAAAACTCATACCTACCTACGACATAATTTGTTGAAAATGAAAATTAATTTTGAGAAACCCCGATCACAATTTACAACTAAAGTAAAGCAAAAAATACGTATAGGTACACAAATTATGCTCTAGAATTCAGGTGTTTCTGCACGGCCACAAGCTTTCCGGCTTTGTCTATTCCGCAGTTTTGAATGAACCACTCCGAATGTGGAGAACAGCCGTTCGATGCCTGCTGATGACGCGGTGGCGGTGAAAAGTGGCCAGTGACATGGTTTCTTCAGAAATTTTATTCCCAAGTGCCTTCAACCAAGAAAAAATATTCAGGGGAGTACGTAATGCATTGACTTTCGCAGAACGGGGAGGTGAATTTATAGCGAATTCACCATTCAAATGAAAAAAATGACCCATCGGCAAATTTCTCCGGAACTCCAGAAGTTCGAACAAAGGAACAAACCCAAGTACATTTCTACTTCCGAGAATTTCCAGGCTGGTGGTAGCTGGTAGGTATCTAACTTGTCATTCTGACTACTAGCGAATGGCGATGACAATCTATTGTACCTTTATGTTTTTTGTTGCACATTTCTCATGAGGTCAATGTCATTTTCCTCTTAAAGGTCCAGTTTGAAACAACTCACGAGGGGCATGTTTAAAACAGTATTAAACAATGTTTTAAACACAATTTAAAACGAATGTTTTAAAACACCCCTTTTTCCAAAAATGTGTTTAAAACACTATTTAATACAAATGTTTGAAACAAATGTTTAAAACAGTACCAACCCTGCTGCAAAGTCCTTGTCAAATGGGTTTATTATTCTACTGGACATACCTACAGAAATGTTGGCTGTTCATTTATCGTTTTGGTTTATTATTCTGTGAATAATAGGTACACCTAGATGTATTCGCTCAGCAAAAAATTTTTATAACACCCCCTCAAAATTTTTTCTTTTCCTTTTCAAGGTGCGTAGATTCCAAAAAAAAAAAATGCAATGTCCGTCCGCCGTCCACCGTCCGCCGTCCGCCGTATCACGTGTACAGGCTTCATTTTCGGTCTAAAAAAATCGTTCTTTCGCACACATGCTCCATTTGGGCCCTAGTTGTGTCCCGTAACTTTTCTGCCCGATCGGAATATACCCAGGGGTGTTATGAGTGAAAATGTGTGTAAAAAGTAGGTACTTTTTGCGTTTTAGCAACATGTTGGTAACATGAGCTTTTAAGGTATCGTTTTTCATGTTTTTGGGGACGAGAAGACCGAATATGAAGTCGATTTTGACCAAAGAGTAGAAAATTGAGGTTCTACCAGATGTTTAGCTCCCGAAATTGATGTTTTATGAGTCAAAAACCTGGGAAATCGTCTGAAATCACCATCAATTTGTAGAATAACACTGGAAAAATTGTACACAGGTGGATCAAGACGATTAAATGGTACTATCAATGATCAGAGATAATTTATAAAAAAAAAAGAAGGAGCGTACCTACCTAATTTGTGTTTTGGGGGCCAAAATTGGTGGAAACCATCAGAAATAGCTATTTCAATTATTTCACATGAAAGAAACAATAAATGAACAGCCAACATTTCTATAGGTATGTCCAACAGAATAATAAACCCATGTGACAAGGACTTTGCAGCGTTTTTTCATGTGAAATAATTGAAATAGCTATTTCTGATGGTTTCCACCATTTTTGGCCCCCAAAACACGAATTATGTACGCTCCTTTTGGTTTATTATTCTGTGAATAATACACCTATGTAATCGCTCAGCAAAAAATTTTTATAACACCCCCTCAAAATTTTTTCTTTTCCGTTTCAAAGTACGTAGATTCCAAAAATGCAATGTCCGTCCGCCGTACGCCGTCCGCCGTCCGCTCGGAATATACCCAGGGGTGTTATGAGTGAAAATGTGTTTAAAAATAGGTACTTTTTGCGTTTTAGCAACATGTTGGTAACATGAGCTTTTAAGGTATCGTTTTTCATGTTTTTGGGGACGAGAAGACCGAATATGAAGTCGATTTTGACCAAAGAATAGAAAATTGAGGTTCTACCAGATGTTCAGCTCCCGAAATTGATTTTTTATTAGTCAAAAACCTGCGAAATCACCATCAATTTGTAGAATAACACTAGAAAAAGTGTCAACACGTGGATCAAGACGATTAAATGATGGCACTACCAATGATCAAAGATAATTTGAAAAAAAAAAAAAAGGTCGTACCTACCTAATTTGTGTTTTGGGGGCCAAAATTGGTGGAAACCATCAGAAATAGCTATTTCAATTATTTCACATGAAACAAACAATAAATGTACAGCCAACATTTCTGTAGAATAATAAACCCCATGTGACAAGGACTTTGCAGCGTTTTTAACATGGAACATATTTTTACGGGGGTAAACCAGGCTCGAAAACATCAGCGTCCAGTCCAGTCCGAGGGAACTTCCCTCCTCTCACCGTCGCCCGCACAGTTCTCCCTCTACCCCACTCCTGCCACCCAACTCCGAGGAGAGCATGGCGAGACCCCACTCCACCAACAACTGCCGAGGGGGTTCTACCTACCCGAAAAACGCCAAAAGCAGCTGAGGACGTGTATTACATGACATTGCGTTAGGTCGCTGGTCCGAGGCTTGGAAATCCCACAGCGTTTTTTTGCTTCCACAACCGAAGGCAGGGAAGCCTTGGATTCGTGATTGAGTACAAAAAAGTTCATGTCCTCCAAAATGAAAATTTCCAAATACCATTTTCCGTTTCAGACATCGAGGAACATAATTTGGTTCCGTGTCTTTCTATCTGTGGTCAATTCCTTGCAACACCCATAACTACTCAAAATAATGGTCGAAGTGGGCTAAAATTTGGAGGGTAGATGCGGGTTGAGTCACAGATGGTCCCATACCAAAATCATTGATAAAGTACCGTAACTTTCGTCTGCGCATGTACAAACGTGAAATAATTGGAACACCCATAACTACCCTAAATATCGTTGAAATCAATTCAAACTTGGAGTGTCGGTCAGGAATAATACTTTGGTAGTTCCAAATCAATTCATTGGAATGGTAATGTAACTTCGATCTACGCATGCGCGAACATGAAATGTTGACCATTTCCTTGTAACGTTTCTAACTACGCGATAAATAGTCGTAGAGAGATGAAATTCCGAGGGTATACGCGGGTTGGATCGCAGATGGTCCGTTTCAAAATCATTAATTTATTCTGCGCATGCGCAAACGTGAAATACTTTGAGTGCCCATAACTACCTTAATTATCGTTGAAATGAGTTCTCATTTGGATGGTCGATCAGTATAATACATCGATGGTTCCGTATGAACTTCATTGGAATCTTACTGTAATTTCCCTCTCCGCATGCGCTAACATGAAATGTTGACCGTTTCCTTATAACGCTTCTAACTACGCGAAAAATAGTCGTAGAGAGATGAAATTTTGAGGGTACACGCGGTTTGGATCGCAGATGGTCCCGTATCATAACGAACCTACCTAACTACTCTATACGTTCATGTGATTTAAGTGATGAAGCTATAGTGCCTACTCGAATTGGCAGAAGTTTTTCTACATATCTCCATATCCTCTGTTATCATGTACCTATTCGAAAAACATGTTCCATGTTTCCTTGCTTTGGTCCTTGATCCAAACTGTTATAATCCGGGGGTCTGGGGGTGTCCCCCAGATTTCATTCGACAATAAACGTACCGTCATGAACACAAACCACTGGCGGCTAGACACCCCCTACGGCAACGCATTTTTTTTTTTCAATTTATCTTTGATAATTGGTAGTGCCATTTAATCGTCTTGATCCACGTGTTGATACTACTTCCAGTGTTATTATACAAACTGATGGTGATTTCAGACGATTTCCCAGGTTTTTCACTAATAAAAAATCAATTTTGGGAGCTAAACATTTGGTAGAACCTCGATTTTCCACTCTTTGGTCAAAATCGACTTCATATTCGGTCTTCTCGTCCCCAAAAACATGGAAAACGATACCTCAAAAGCTCATGTTACTTACTAAAACACAAAAAGTACCTATTTTTATACACATTTTCACTCATAACACCCCTGGGTATATTCCGATCGGGCTGAAAAGTTTCGGGACACAACTAGGGCCCAAATGGAGGATGTGTGCGAAAGAACGAATTTTTCAGACAGAAAATGAAGCCGGTACACGTGATACGGCGGACGGCGGACGGGCATTGCAGTTTTGGAATCTACGCACCTTGAAACGGAAAAGAAAAAATTTTGAGGGGGTGTTATAAAAATTTTTTGCTGAGCGAATACATAGGTGTATTATTCACAGAATAATAAACCAAAAGGGGGGTGTTTTCCGTAAAAAAACCAACGGAGGCGGCCCCGTAGATTGGCACTACATATAGTTCAGGATGCACTTCTTCACGGAATCACCCCCAGAAGTGGTGTCCATCCATAAATATTATGCGGTCACGGATGCACTCTATAAATTTATCCGTAACCTTCATATTGTTGAAGGATCGTCAACGGAAACACCCGTGGTTTCCGCGGTGTGCTACCAACGGACGGTCATTTTCACGGGAGCACCCCGAAAATCCCCGTAAAAGTGTTGTGATTTCCGTTGTTAATCCTTCAACGTTCCGTCGCACGGCCGTGACTGCGCCGTGACTTTGTACAGATCGTCATAGCCCCACCCTTGACTACCCCGTAACACTCCTTCGCCTTCCCCGTAGCCCATCCATGATTTTCCCGTGAATATCCGTGGGACTCTCCCTAGATGTTTCCTAGCCCACCCTTCACTGTCCGTGCCCTTCCTTCACACCTTCAGTGACTTACCACTGATTCTTCCGTGGATTTTCTGTAGCCCACCCTTCACCATCCTTAATGCTTCCGTGCACTTCCTTCAGTGATCCGTGATTATTCCGTAACACATTTGACTGGTGCTCGAGGGAATCACGGCGTACGGTTAACGGACAGGCTGAGGAAGCACAACCCTCCATTGTCATTCCGTTGAGGGATGCCCCCGTAGAAACATACGGGCCCTTTGTGAACGAGCGACGGAGGGACGTGTTACTACATTCACCTCTCCGTCAACCGGTTAGCGGAGACGTCGAGGCAGTGCACGTCCCTCCGTCATCCTCCTCCGTCATTGTCCGTAAAGGGTCCGTAACCATCTACCGAGAACCCTTTACGGACGAGCTACTGAGGATGACGGAGCCACTGCCTCAACGGCTCCACTAACCGATCGACGGAGAGGTGTACAGTCTCTCCGCCGATCGTCAAAGCCCCAATACACCCGCCGAGTACCTACTGGGCCGAGACAGTGCATTCGGCCGAGTAAATCGCAATGTAATCGGCCCAGACAGTACCTACTCGGCCTAGTAACGGGCGAGTGATTTTGGGCGAGTCAGTGAATAGAACCACATTCTATTCTCTCGGCAGAGTAGGGACCCCCCCCCCCACCACTCATCAACTCGCTCGGTTGCTACTCGCCCTCCCACTCGGCTAATGCAATCAGGTTTGGCGGGCGAGCGCGCCTTTTGGTTTATTATTCTGGGAATAATACACCTACGTATTCGCGCAATTTTTATAATAACCCCTAAACATTTTTTCTTTTACGTTTCTACTACATTTTCGGCCTAAAAAATTCGTTCTTTCGCACACATGCTCCATTTGGGCCCTAGTTGTGTCCCGAAACTTTGCAGCCCGATCGGAATATACCCAGGGGTGTTATGGGTGAAAAACAAGGTTTTTTGTTTTTTTTTAGTAAAATAAGCTTATGAGGCACCGTTTTCCATGTTTTTTTTAGGATTGGAGACCGAATATGAAGTCGATTTCGACCAAAGAGTGGAAAATTGAGGTTCTAACGAAGTTTCAGCCTTAAATTTACGTTTAATTTTGGTGTAAAATCGACTTTCTTCCGCACACAGCATTGGAACACATTTGGGTCCTAGTTGTGCTCCGAAGCTCGGCCGCCCGATTGGACTACACGCAGGGGTGTTATGGGGGGGAAAATGGTTGTAAAAATAGGGTTTTTTATTGGACCTTGTGAGGTATCGTTATCGTGTGTTTTAAGCGGCCCGTACACGATCAATATTATTGTCAATAATATTGACCGTCTGCGGGCGCAAAGTGGATTGAAGGTCGGTATTGATGAGAATATTGACGATATCCGGATTTTCAGTTCTTCGGTCGTCAATATCGGAAAGTGGAGAGGGATACTGTCAATATTATTGACCGTGTGCGGGTGAACGTCAATAAAGAAAAACGGAGTTATTGAAAAATAGTCTATTTCCACTAATACACGAAAAACACTGTTATACCGGTTTCGGTGATCAAACCATCGTCAGTAACACACAATAACTTATTGTTATTGTGTGTTACTGACGATGGTTTGATCACCGAAACCGGTATAACAGTGTTTTTCGTGTATTAGTGGAAATAGACTATTTTTCAATAACTCCGTTTTTCTTTGAAATGGGTTTCCACGATTTCATCGCGAGTGATTTAGTTCGTGAACGTCAATATTTTCATCAACCCTCAGTTCGTCTCGAATCGAAACGCGATGAAGGTGGTCTGAGCAACAGGTTGTTTTTCGGTTTCACATTTTACATTCAGTGCGTCGGTACCTGCTTCACTCCCTATGATCATGGAAATTCGCTAAAGTTAACAAATCTCCTTATTTTAATTTTAAACTTAAATAAATAACCATATGAAAAACTTAGTCTTGTAATACATATATCAGCGCTTCACAAGTTTTGACGACGATTCCCCTATGGTTCTCGGCGACATGATAACTGAGAACTTCAGGTCTTCAAAATTCCTTCCGGTAGCCAGATATCGGAGAGTCAATGCCAATCTCTCATCAGCAGAGATACAATCTCTCATGTTCGTATCATTTCGTTTTACAATTGGTAGAACCAACCCGAGCAACTTCTGGAAACTGTCTTCGCCCATCCTGAAATAATTCTTGTAGTCATCTTCATCGGTGGAGCTGTTTTGTTTCAACAAAACCAGATGAGTGTACTCCTCTCTCTTCTTGAGCCACTCCCTCATCCAGCGTTTTCTTGATGTTCGATGGTTTGCCATTCCCATTGCCATAATTATGGCAATGCATGCTTTTTAACGATTGTCCATTACAAGTAAAACCAGTAAACACCAAAAAACGCTGCAAAGTCCTTGTCACATGGGTTTATTATTCTATTATTTTATTGGTCTACAGAAATGCCGGCTGTTTATTTATTGTTTCTTTCATGTAAATTAATTGAAATGGCTATTTCTGGTGGTTTCCACAAATTATGGCCCCCAGAACTTGAATTAGGTACTACGCTCCTTTTTTTCTTCAAATTACCCTTGATCATTGATTGTACCATTTAATCATCTTGATCCACGTGTTGACACTTTTTCTAGTGTTATTATACAAACTGATGGTGATTTCAGACGATTTCCCAGGTTTTTCACTAATAAAAAATCAATTTTGGGAGCTAAACATTTGGTAGAACCTCGATTTTCCACTCTTTGGTCAAAATCGACTTCATATTCGGTCTTCTCGTCCCAAAAACATGGAAAACGATACCTCAAAAGCTCATGTTACTTACTAAAACACAAAAAGTACCTATTTTTATACACATTTTCACTCATAACAACCCTGGGTATATTCCGATCGGGCTGAAAAGTTTCGGGACACAACTAGGGCCCAAATGGAGCATGTGTGCGAAAGAACGAATTTTTCAGACAGAAAATGAAGCGGGTACACGTGATACGGCGGACGGCGGACGGACATTGCAGTTTTGGAATCTACGCACCTTGAAACGGAAAAGAAAAAATTTTGAGGGGGTGTTATAAAAATTTTTTGCTGAGCGAATACATAGGTGTATTATTCACAGAATAATAAACCAAAAGGGGGGTGTTTTCCGTAAAAAAACCAACGGAGGCGGCCCCGTAGATTGGCACTACATATAGTTCAGGATGCACTTCTTCACGGAATCACCCCCAGAAGTGGTGTCCATCCGTAAATATTATGCGGTCACGGATGCACTCTATAAATTTATCCGTAACCTTCATATTGTTGAAGGATCGTCAACGGAAACACCCGTGGTTTCCGCGGTGTGCTACCAACGGACGGTCATTTTCACGGGAGCACCCCGAAAATCCCCGTAAAAGTGTTGTGATTTCCGTTGTTAATCCTTCAACGTTCCGTCGCACGGCCGTGACTGCGCCGTGACTTTGTACAGATCGTCATAGCCCCACCCTTGACTACCCCGTAACACTCCTTCGCCTTCCCCGTAGCCCATCCATGATTTTCCCGTCAATATCCGTGGGACTCTCCCTAGATGTTTCCTAGCCCACCCTTCACTGTCCGTGCCCTTCCTTCACACCTTCAGTGACTTACCACTGATTCTTCCGTGGATTTTCTGTAGCCCACCCTTCACCATCCTTAATGCTTCCGTGCACTTCCTTCAGTGATCCGTGATTATTCCGTAACACATTTGACTGGTGCTCGAGGGAATCACGGCGTACGGTTAACGGACAGGCTGAGGAAGCACAACCCTCCATTGTCATTCCGTTGAGGGATGCCCCCGTAGAAACATACGGGCCCTTTGTGAACGAGCGACGGAGGGACGTGTTACTACATTCACCTCTCCGTCAACCGGTTAGCGGAGACGTCGAGGCAGTGCACGTCCCTCCGTCATCCTCCTCCGTCATTGTCCGTAAAGGGTCCGTAACCATCTACCGAGAACCCTTTACGGACGAGCTACTGAGGATGACGGAGCCACTGCCTCAACGGCTCCACTAACCGATCGACGGAGAGGTGTACAGTCTCTCCGCCGATCGTCAAAGCCCCAATACACCCGCCGAGTACCTACTGGGCCGAGACAGTGCATTCGGCCGAGTAAATCGCAATGTAATCGGCCCAGACAGTACCTACTCGGCCTAGTAACGGGCGAGTGATTTTGGGCGAGTCAGTGAATAGAACCACGTTCTATTCTCTCGGCAGAGTAGGGACCCCCCCCCCCCCCACCACTCATCAACTCGCTCGGTTGCTACTCGCCCTCCCACTCGGCTAATGCAATCAGGTTTGGCGGGCGAGCGCGCCTTTTGGTTTATTATTCTGGGAATAATACACCTACGTATTCGCGCAATTTTTATAATAACCCCTAAACATTTTTTCTTTTACGTTTCTACTACATTTTCGGCCTAAAAAATTCGTTCTTTCGCACACATGCTCCATTTGGGCCCTAGTTGTGTCCCGAAACTTTGCAGCCCGATCGGAATATACCCAGGGGTGTTATGGGTGAAAAACAAGGTTTTTTGTTTTTTTTTAGTAAAATAAGCTTATGAGGCACCGTTTTCCATGTTTTTTTTAGGATTGGAGACCGAATATGAAGTCGATTTCGACCAAAGAGTGGAAAATTGAGGTTCTAACGAAGTTTCAGCCTTAAATTTACGTTTAATTTTGGTGTAAAATCGACTTTCTTCCGCACACAGCATTGGAACACATTTGGGTCCTAGTTGTGCTCCGAAGCTCGGCCGCCCGATTGGACTACACGCAGGGGTGTTATGGGGGGGAAAATGGTTGTAAAAATAGGGTTTTTTATTGGACCTTGTGAGGTATCGTTATCGTGTGTTTTAAGCGGCCCGTACACGATCAATATTATTGTCAATAATATTGACCGTCTGCGGGCGCAAAGTGGATTGAAGGTCGGTATTGATGAGAATATTGACGATATCCGGATTTTCAGTACTTCGGTCGTCAATATCGGAAAGTGGAGAGGGATATTGTCAATATTATTGACCGTGTGCGGGTGAACGTCAATATTTTCATCAACCCTCAGTTCGTCTCGAATCGAAACGCGATGAAGGTGGTCTGAGCAACAGGTTGTTTTTCGGTTTCACATTTTACATTCAGTGCGTCGGTACCTGCTTCACTCCCTATGATCATGGAAATTCGCTAAAGTTAACAAATCTCCTTATTTTAATTTTAAACTTAAATAAATAACCATATGAAAAACTTAGTCTTGTAATACATATATCAGCGCTTCACAAGTTTTGACGACGATTCCCCTATGGTTCTCGGCGACATGATAACTGAGAACTTCAGGTCTTCAAAATTCCTTCCGGTAGCCAGATATCGGAGAGTCAATGCCAATCTCTCATCAGCAGAGATACAATCTCTCATGTTCGTATCATTTCGTTTTACAATTGGTAGAACCAACCCGAGCAACTTCTGGAAACTGTCTTCGCCCATCCTGAAATAATTCTTGTAGTCATCTTCATCGGTGGAGCTGTTTTGTTTCAACAAAACCAGATGAGTGTACTCCTCTCTCTTCTTGAGCCACTCCCTCATCCAGCGTTTTCTTGATGTTCGATGGTTTGCCATTCCCATTGCCATAATTATGGCAATGCATGCTTTTTAACGATTGTCCATTACAAGTAAAACCAGTAAACACCAAAAAACGCTGCAAAGTCCTTGTCACATGGGTTTATTATTCTATTATTTTATTGGTCTACAGAAATGCCGGCTGTTTATTTATTGTTTCTTTCATGTAAATTAATTGAAATGGCTATTTCTGGTGGTTTCCACAAATTATGGCCCCCAGAACTTGAATTAGGTACTACGCTCCTTTTTTTCTTCAAATTACCCTTGATCATTGATTGTACCATTTAATCATCTTGATCCACGTGTTGACACTTTTTCTAGTGTTATTATACAAATTGATGGTGATTTCAGACGATTTCGCAGGTTTTTGACTGCTCATAAAAAATCAATTTTGGGAGCTGAACATCTGGTACAACCTCAATTTTCCACTCCTTGGTAAAAATCGACTTCATATTCGGTCTTCTCGTCCCCAAAAACATGGAATACTATACCTCAAAAGCTCATTTTACTAACATGTTACTAAAACACAAAAAGTACCTATTTTTATACACATTTTCACTCATAACTCCCCTGGATATATTCCGATCGGGTTGAAAAGTTTCGGGACACAACTAGGGCCCAAATGGAGCATGTGTGCGAAAGAACGATTTTTTTAGACCGAAAATGAAGCCTGTAGACGTGATACGGCGTACGGCGTACGGCGTACGGCGTACGGCGGACGGCGGACGGACATTGCATTTTTGGAATCTACACACCTTGAAACGGAAAAGAAAAAATTTTGAGGGGGTGTTATAAAAATTTTTTGCTGAGCGAATACATAGGTGTATTATTCACAGAATAATAAACCAAAACCAGAAAATCCACGCAGCTATCACCCTGCTCGTTCGCGGCAGAAAAAGGAACTGGGAACATTTATTGACCAAATTATTTTCAATATTATTGTTCGTGCGCGGTGTTGATAGCTGTATTGATAATACTGATATTGACAATAATATTGATCGTGTGCGGGCCGCTTTAGGAGGAGAAGACCGAATATGAAATTGATTTTTACCAACGAGTGAATGTTGTGACGAAGGTTCAGCTCCCAATATTCATTTTTTATGGGTCAGAAACCCGGATAATTGTCTGAAATCACTATAAATTTGTATAATAACGCTACAAGTAGTATTAACAGGTGAACCAAGACAATTAAATGGCATGCCAACGATCAAAGATAATTTAGAAAGAAAAGAGGAGCCTAATTCGTGTTTTTGAGAAACAATAAATGTATTTCCAGCATTTCTGTAGGTATGTCCAGTAGAATAATAAACCCATGTGACAAGGACTTTGCAGCGTTTTTCTCTTGTTACTTTGCGGTGCCATACTGAGAACGCTACACGACGCATCGAAGCAGCTCGGCCGAGCTACTCGGTAGGCTAAATCCTTAGCTTTACAGATCGAACCTCAACATACAAGCAACAGAGCGAGGTGCTATTCCTTCACTTATCCATCAACCGCATCCTTCACGACAAGTACTGGTACTCAAATGTTCTTAAGCCATTAAGTTTGAGTACTAGTAGTGGGCATGGAGACCCACGTTTCCCCGAAACGGAAACCAAAGACAACAACAAAATGTTCATGTCATCAAAATTCGGAAATTCTCTCAATTCAGACGGAACACAATTGAAAGAACAACAGGAAGCAGCAAGGACGTATGTAATACACCTAATGGAATACTCTATAAATATATATTCACTCATCAATTCAAAAATTGACAAAAAAAAGTTTAATGACATTTTCACTTATATGAATTTTTAAAAAAAATTAATGTTTTCAGTGTAATACCTTTTTTGCTAATTAGTTATTAGTTATTAACTGTTTTCCTTTTTTTTCCTTTTGTTCTTAAATAAATAAACCTTACAGCTTGTAGTTAGAAAGAACTACAAGAACTTGTAAGTAACAATATTGTGTTATTCGATAATAATTAAATAACAAAACCAACGATAACAGTCAAGGATTACAATAATTCCGCGATATGTAACGAACGTTTCATAAGGATTTCAACTGTTATCAAAACACGTTTCAGTGAAAAGTGCATGTTACGAACATGATTCATCAGTCACACAGTATGAAGTGAAATGCTGTTATAGTAGAACCTCGATAAGCCGAATACACCGGGACCAGGCGAAACTGCTCGACTTACTGAGGTGAAATTCAAGATTTAGTGAAGTTTGGGACCAGAAATTCAAGTTATTTATGTTCGACTTATCTATTGATTCTACTCACTTACCAATGTTGACTCATCGAGGTTTGACTGTACATAATTCACCAAAATGCTATTACCATATTGACCAGAAGGTTCTCGTTCCCTATTACCTTCTGTATACAGTAAAAAAACGCTGCAAAGTCCTTGCCACATGGGTATTCTCCTGGATATACCTACAGAAATGTTGGCTGTTCATTTATAGTTTCTTTCATGCGTAATAATCGAAATAGCTATTTCTGATGGTATCCATTAATTTTGGCCCCCAAAACACAAATTAGGTACGCTCCTTTTTTTTTTTTTTTTTAGAACTATCTTTGATCATTGGTAGTGCCATTTAATCGTCTTGATCCACGTGTTGAGACTTTTTCCAGTGTTATTATACAAACTGATGGTGATTTCAGACGATTTCCCAGGTTTTTCACTCATAAAAAATCAATTTTGGGAGCTGAACATGTGGTAGAACTCAATTTTCCACTCTTTGGTCAAAATCAACTTCATATTCGGTCTTCTCGTCCCCAAAAACATGGAAAACGATCTCAGAAGCTCATTTTACTAACATGTTACTAAAACACAAAAAGTACCTATTTTTACACACATTTTCACTCATAACACCCCTGGGTATATTCCGATCGGGCTGAAAAGTTTCGGGACACAACTAGGGCCCAAATGGAGCATGTGTGCGAAAGAACGAATTTTTTAGACCGAAAATGAAGCCGGTACACGTGATACGGCGTACGGCGGACGGACATTGCATTTTGGTTTATTATTCTGTGAATAACACACCTATGTATTCGCTCAGGAAAAAATTTTTATAACACCCCCTCAAAATTTTTTCTTTTCCGTTTCAAGGTGCGTAGATTCCAAAAATGCAATGTCCATCCGCCGTCCGCCGTATCACGTGTACCGGCTTCATTTTCGGTCTAAAAAAATCGTTCTTTCGCACACATGCTCCATTTGGGCCCTAGTTGTGTCCCGAAACTTTTCAGCCCGATCGGAATATACCCAGGGGTGTTATGAGTGAAAATGTTTATAAAAATAGGTACTTTTTGTGTTTTTGTAACATGTTAGTAACATGAGCTTTTGAGGTATCGTTTTCTATGTTTTTGGGGACGAGAAGGCCGAATATGAAGTCGATTTTGACCAAGGTGTTCTTGAGGTTGTACCAGATGTTCCCAAAATAGATTTTTTATGAGTCAAAAACCTGCGAAATCGTCTGAAATCACCATCAATTTGTAGAATAACATGGATCAAGACGATTAAATGGTATTATCAATGATCAAAGATAATTTGGAAAAAAGAAAAAAAGAAAAAAATAGAGTGTACCTAATTCAAGTTTTGGGGGCCGAAATTGGTGGAAACCACCGGAAATAGCTATTTCAATTACTTTACATGAAAGCAACAATAAATGAACAGCCAACATTTCTGTAGGTATGTCCAATAGAATAATAAACCCATGTGACAAGGACTTAGCAGCGTTTTTGGAATCTATGCACCTTGAACGGAAAAGAAAAAATTTTGAGGGGGTGTTATAAAAATTTTTTGCTGAGCGAACAGTACCATTTATTTGTCTTGGTTCGCCTGCTGATATTACTTCTAGTGTTATTATACAAATTGATGGTGATTTCAGACAATTTCCTAGGTTTTTGACTCATAAAAAATTATTTTCGGGAGCTTAACCTTCGTTACAACCTCAATTCTTCACTCTTCGGTCAAAATCAACCAAATATTCTGTCTTCTCGCCCTAAAAAACATGGCAAATGATATACTTACCACAAGCTCATGTTCACTAAAACCTCAAAAATCCCTTGAAAACCCCTATTTTACACTGTGTCGTGAGTCCCTCCCGGGAACACTCCACCAGTAACTTTTAAGCTCTCACCAATATCCTTATGTAAAACTTACTTTCCGCTAATAAACATCTGAGTGGGGAGACAGGCAACAGAATCCAGGGGACACAACCTGGGCCCCCCCCCAAAACTCCCAACAGGGAGTTGGAGGGAGAGGCCTCCAGTTCCTATATAACCCTGGATCCTGGAGCTTTAGCTTCATTCGACACTTCCTCTAACCAGCTCTCTCTTCTCTCTCTTACCTTATCCCTCTCAGATGATCGGTTGACTACAGCCGCCTGAGAATTTACCTCCTCTCCTCCTTGTCTAGATGATCGGTTGACTACAGCCGCCTAGACAAGGACCTCTCCTTACCTAGATGATCGGTTGACTACAGCCGCCTAGGTAAATTCTCTCACCCACCTCCATCTCCTTCCAAAGTCGTAGATGATCGGTGGACTACCGCCGCCTGCGACTTTTCCTCCTTTCACGCCACCGTGATGAAAATTCTAAATTCATCACAGTGGTGAACCCGACGTTCATCCAACCTTCTATCCTCTTACCACCTCATGTGTCGCCCCAGTCTAGTTCGGTGTCCCCAATTTTAAATTCAAATTTAAACAGTCAGTGTAAATTCGCAATTCTTGGCCCAACCTCACCACTCAACTCCAGCTCTCAACGCACCTCCGCTTCCGCCGATTGCGATTTTCAAATTCAAAACTACCTCATTTTTGGATTTTAGTTACAGCCATGGACCCGAACTCACCGACGCCGCCGCTCCTCCGGCCATCCCTGCTGCAGCCGCCGACCGCTGCGACAACTGACGCAGCCGAAAACCCCTTCACCAGCCTCTCGCCACCCGGCTCCTCCGCATCCGCCGCCGCCGCTGCAGCCGCCGCACACGCCGCCGCCGACGTCACGACGGCCTCGGCGTCATTCCCGCTGTCACTACCCCCCTTCTACACGCACGACCCCGCGCTGTGGTTCTTTCAAGTCGACGCTGCGTTTTCGGCCGCCAACATCCGCAGCCAGCGGACCCGTTACTCCCGCATTATTTCGCTGCTCCCGTACGAGATCCTCCTACAGACGTCGGACATCTCTCCCGACGCCACGGCCGCATACGATGACCTCCGCACCCGCCTCGTCTCGCTGTACCAGCCGTCGAAGATCGCACGGATCGCAGCGCTCACCCAACCACAGCACCTCGGCGATCTGAAGCCCTCCCACCTCTACCGCCGTCTGCGTCATCAGCTGCACGACGTGATGACGGCCGACATCGCACGGACGTTCTGGCTGCGAGCCCTACCACACCCCATGCAAATGGCGCTCGCCAGCCACCTCGACGGCCCAGACGAACCGCTCCTGCGGCTCGCCGACACGGTCCACGACCTCACCGCAGCCGCCGGCGTCACGGAAGTCGGCGCACCCCGCACCTCCACCCCGCGGCGAGACCGGACGCCGTCACGAGA
The DNA here is from genome assembly GCA_954871275.1 of Leptopterna dolabrata. NCBI lineage: Eukaryota > Metazoa > Arthropoda > Insecta > Hemiptera > Miridae > Leptopterna > Leptopterna dolabrata. Next base: position 72,028,169 of record OX940974.1, on the reverse strand, counting down.
GCGCCGCCGGCCCCCCTCCCTCCACCGGCGCCGCTCCCTCTCCACCGAGCGCCGGCCAACCCCCTCCATCGACCGCCAACGCCAGCGCTCGCCCGAACGCCGCACCACTTTCCCCCCTCAGCAACGCAGGGGACAGTCTCCAGCCACAGCGACCCCCTCCACCTCCGTGCGCCCCTCCAGGACCGCCTACCTCCCAGCTGACCCCCCCCCACCGATGTTTCTATCACGTTAACTTCGGTGGGGAGGCCCGAAAATGCCAGCCCCCCTGCTCCTTCACCTCCAAGCAGGGAAACGCGGCCGCCCGCCGGTAAACCCGGCGGGCCCCCCTCCTCGCCAACACGGGGGGGACCATGACAAACCCCTCCCCGCCCGCATTCACACCACCACCACAAAACCTCGTTACCCCTCCTACGCCGCCGCCACGGCTGCCAACCTCCCGGCCGCGCCTGCCAGCGCCGCCAAAACCCTCACCCCACCATCAACTGTTCCCCCACCTCGGGACGGCCCCTCCACGCCCGCCTCCAGGGCAGCCACCCTTCCGGCCGCCACTCACGCCGCCGCTCCCGTTCCCCCACCCCGGAACGACCCCTCCACGCCCGCCTCCAGGGCAGCCACCCTTCCGGCCGCCACTCACGCCGCCGCTACCGTTCCCCCACCCCGGAACGGCCCCTCCACGCCCGCCTCCAGGGCAACCACCCTTCCGGCCACCACTCACGCCGCCGCTACCGTTCCTCCCCCCCCCGGAACGGAACCAACCCACCCACCACCAAGAAGACCAGCCCCCCGGCCGACGCTACCGTTCCCCCTCTCCGGAACGGCAAAGTACCGCCCCGCGTCTCCTTCGCAGGGGACCAACCACCACCAACACATCAGCCCACCGCCTCCGCCATTTTGCCGCACTCCACCCCGGCTCACCAGCGCCTTTTCTTGAAATGTTCGAAGACGAATGTCCCTTTCCTCATCGACACAGGGGCGGCGCTCTCCATTTTCCCGAACAATATTCTCCGGCGACAGGCGCGTTGTTACCGGCAACTCCTCTACGCCACCAACGGTACCACCATCCCCTCGTACGAGACGTACCGCTCATCCATCCACATGAGCGGGCTCGCGTACGAGTGGGAGTTTACCGTGGCGGACGTAGAGAAAGCAATCCTGGGGGCCGACTTCCTCGCTTATTTCGGCCTCCAGGTTGACGTCCGTAACGCGCGCCTGCTCGACCCCTCCACCCAGAAGCCGATCCCCGGATTCATCCACACGGTCGATCGCCCCCCAACTCATTTCGAAACGCTCCTCCTCCAATATAAACCCCAGTGCCGCCCCTCAGCACATATCTCCCAAACACAACACTATATTGAGACCTCCGGCCCCCAATTTCAGCAAAAGCCCGCCGCCTCCACCCCCTCCAACTGTCCCAAGCCCGGCGGCATTTCGATAAACTGATAGCAGATGGTATTATCCGCCCCTCCAAATCCCCGTGGGCTTCACCGTTACATATCGTACAGAAGCCCAACGGGGATATCCGCCCCTGCGGCGATTACCGCCGCCTGAACGCCAAGACCACTCCGGACCTCTACAACGTCCCCCACCTCCGAGACTTCTCCTCACACCTCCACAACACAACCATATTCTCAACCCTAGACATCTCCAGAGCCTTCCACCACATACATATCTACCCGCCCGACATCCCCAAAACCGCCATCATAACACCTTTCGGCCTTTTTGAATACATAAAAATGGGCTTCGGCCTCCGGAACGCGGCCCAGACGTGGCAGCGTTATATGGATAATATTCTGCGGGGACTACCATTCGTGTTTTGCTTCCTGGATGACGTATTGATCGCCTCCCGGGACCCACACGAACATCTGACACACCTTAAGCAAGTCCTCGACATCTTCTCCGCCGAGGGCCTCACCATCAACTCCCAAAAATGCGTCCTCGCCCAGCCCTCCGTCCGCTGCCTCGGCCATCAAGTCTCGTCCGACGGGATCAAGCCTCTCCCGGACAAAGTACACACTCTCACTGATTTCCCCCAACCCCGCACCGTCTCAGAACTTCGCCGTTTCCTGGGTATGTTGAACTTTTATCGTAGACACATCAAACACGCAGCACAACACCAACAACCACTCATACACGCTATCCCACAACCGGCCAAAAAGAACGATAACCGCCCCATTTCCTGGACCCCCGCCCTCACAACCGCCTTTCAAAATTGCAAAAAGGACCTAGTAGACGCCGCTCTATTAGCCCATCCCGATCCCCATGCTCCCCTCTCCATCACGACCGATGCGTCTGACTGGGCCATCGGGGCAGTACTCCACCAACACACCGGCGCCACCCCCCAACCCCTCGGTTTCTTCTCAAAAACTCTGTCCCCAACTCAAAAAAATTACTCCACTTTTGACAGAGAACTCCTCGCCATCCACGAAGCCATCAAGCACTTCCGTGACTTCGTGGAGGGCAGGCAGTTCTCTGTCATCACTGATCATAAGCCCCTCACACATGCCCTCCTCCAAAATCGTAAATCCGCCTCCCCCCGTCGCCTCCGGCAACTCGAATTTATCGGACAGTTTACGTCCGATATTCGTTATTTGCCGGGGGCCGACAACTGCGTAGCAGACGCACTCTCCCGCCCCACCCCCGCGCCGGTGGCGGAGTTACTGCCTTTCCCTTTCCCACAAACCCTCAAAACACACCAAACACCAACTTCCGACCCCACACTCTCCAACCTCATCTCCGCCTCCAAATTGGAACAACTGCCTCCCCTCGACCTCTGGTGCGACGTAACGGCCGATTCACCGCGCCCTTACGTCCCACCGGAGCTGAGGCGGCAGTTGTTCCTCCACTATCACTCCCTCCATCATCCCGGCATCCGGGCGAGCCGGGACCTGATCAAGACGCGGTACTTCTGGCCCCACATGAACACAGATATCCGTACCTGGGTTCTGGGGTGCCAGAAGTGCCAGCAATTTAAGGTCTCGGCTCACCCATTGTACCTCCTCAACCCATTCCCGACTCCCTCCCGTGGGAACACGTCCATCTAGATCTGGTCGGCCCTCTTCCCCCCTCCGAGGGGAAGAGGTACTGCCTCACCATGATCGACCGTGCGACCAATTGGGTTGAGTGTATCCCACTCGCCCACATTACCGCGGACGCCGTCGCCGCGGCCTTCCTCAATCAGTGGATCAGCCGCTACGGCTGTCCGTGGACACTCACGGTCGATCAGGGGAGGCAGTTTGAATCAGCCCACTTTGCCGACCTGCTCCGTTCCCTCGGGATTCAAAAAATCCGCACCACTCCTTATCACCCCCAATCCAACGGGAAAATAGAGCGGTGGCACTCGGTCCTTAAGCAAGCCATCTCCACATCAGCCACATCCCCCTCATGGACCAAAACCCTCCCCTACGTATTACTCAGCCTTCGTACTTCCGCCCGTCCTTCAGACAACACAAGTCCCGCACAACACGCTTTTAGAGACCCTCTCCGCTTGCCAGCCGACATTTTCACTCCACACCCCACCCCGTCAATTAACAGGGAACCACTCCGCACAACAACACCACACAACGACACCACCTATCCCAAACGTTTTTACACAGCCACTCACATGTACTTGAAGGAGCCCGGCATCCACAAAACATTTCAACCTCTCTACGCCGGGCCCTTCCACGTCATCCGCTCCACGCACACCACGGCTACCCTATTAATTGACGGGAAGCCCCACACTGTACCCCTCGCCCGATGTAAGCCAGCCCCGGTCCTCCCCGACACTTCGCACCACCCCACTCACCCGACCACCCCCACACCACAAACACCACACGTCGCCTCCATTTCACCCACCGGACCCCAACGTCGCCGCCTCTCTCCGCGACGTCCCGGGTACCGGCTCCCACCGGCTCTTCCCCTTCACCACCGCCCCGGCAGTGAAGGGGCCCCTCTATCAGTCTTCACTAACGTGAAGACTGTTAGAGGGAGTCGCCTCTCTCACCCCATCACCTCACCACCAATCCACACTCACTACATTACACTGCACACTATCCACACCCAGGGAACGGCGAACTTCACCACCCCGTTCCAATCTGTAAACCCTGTCCAAATTTGTCCATACCAACCTTGTAAATACCAACCTTGTAAATACCAACCTTATAAATACCAACCTTGTAAATACCAACCTTGTAAATACCAACCTTGTACATACCAACCTTGTAAATATTAGTCTACTATGTCATTGTCATCATTGTAATCATATCAGCTCACCTACACCACTACTGTAATCATTGTCAATATCATTCCACTACACCACTACTGTACTTATATCTTATATAGCTTCTCCTACTCATCCTCCTTTCTACTTACTATGTTACTACTACCAATGCTTCCTATACTATGTTACTCCTGCTTACTATACTATGTTACTCCTACTATGTTCATCCTATACTATGTTACTCCTGCTTACTACTTACTACCTATGCTTACTATATTACTACCACCTAGATTACTGCCTCCTAGAATTAAGTCAGACCTGTCACGTTTTTGCCTTCAGCACCACCGATTGTTTGCATCAGCCCTCAGCTTCTGTCACCTTGCGCCTTCAGCTCCACCTTTGTTTGCCGTTGCCCTCAGCCTCTGTCTCCTTGCGCCTTCAGCTCCCCTTTTGTTTGCCGCAGCCCTCAGCCTCTGTCACCTTGCGCCTTCAGCTTCTCAAACATTGGTTCGAACTGGGGGGACCTCTGTCGTGAGTCCCTCCCGGGAACACTCCACCAGCAACTTTTAAGCTCTCACCAATATCCTTATGTAAAACTTACTTTCCGCTAATAAACATCTGAGTGGGGAGACAGGCAACAGAATCCAGGGGACACAACCTGGGCCCCCCCCCCCAAAACTCCCAACAGGGAGTTGGAGGGAGAGGCCTCCAGTTCCTATATAACCCTGGATCCTGGAGCTTTAGCTTCATTCGACACTTCCTCTAACCAGCTCTCTCTTCTCTCTCTTACCTTATCCCTCTCAGATGATCGGTTGACTACAGCCGCCTGAGAATTTACCTCCTCTCCTCCTTGTCTAGATGATCGGTTGACTACAGCCGCCTAGACAAGGACCTCTCCTTACCTAGATGATCGGTTGACTACAGCCGCCTAGGTAAATTCTCTCACCCACCTCCATCTCCTTCCAAAGTCGTAGATGATCGGTGGACTACCGCCGCCTGCGACTTTTCCTCCTTTCACGCCACCGTGATGAAAATTCTAAATTCATCACACACTGGTTTTTCTTACATATCACCCCTGGGTGTACGGTGATCGGGCTGCCGTGCTTAGGAGCACAACTAGGACCCAAATGGGGACCCGAACTGTGTGCGGAAAAACGACGGTTTTAGACCAAAATTTAACGTAAATTTAAGGCTTAAACTTCGCTAGAACCTCAACCCGTTGTGTAATAATGTGCAGCGTTTTTATTCCATTTTCGGACTGTACGTACCTTGAAACGGAAAGGGGGGGGGGGGGGGAATTTTTAATTTTTTTATTTTTTCTCACGCTGTATTCCAAAGTTTCGTTATTGAAAATAATAAACCAAAAATCGGCCTATTTTCAAAACGCGCCTGCTGCGTTATGGATTATCCAAACTTAAAAGTTGATACACGAATTTCTAAGGAAATTTAGTCTTCATTCATTTGGAACTGCTGAGAAACCTTGTTCTACATTTGTTTCCTGGAAAAAACCCTTATTTACTGAACTACCATTTCTGTATGACGGAAGACAGCTTTACGCCCTCTGTAATGACAACGACCTCCTACGGACACACTGCGGACGACGTTTCTTTGATGGAGTGACATTTACACCCCTCCGTTATAACAACGGTCAACCACGGACGCGCCATGGACGGCGTTCCTTTGACGCGAGACACCTATTGTGTTATTCAGAAGTCGATATTAAAAGTCATTCTCAGGAAGCCTCCCCGATACTCGTCGTCAGATCTATTTAATGAGGCATTAGTTTTTTCTATCGATCAGCTGCATACTAGGTCAACGCTTGCATTTTACCACAAACACCCAGACTACTTCCAGATATCAGGACTTCAGCATCCGTACTCGGTCCGTCCTTCTACTCAGCAAATCATTCCTAGCACTGCAACTCGCTTGATAAGCACAAATCGCCACGTATTCTTCAGCCTTCCACTTCTGCTCCGAAACGTCACTCCTGAACTTCAACAGCCCGCGCACTATACCAGATCAGAATATAAAAAACTCATATTTTCATGGTTGATTGAGCAAGGTCACCTAGAATGTAGAATGCTCTTCAGAAGTATTTACAGAACATAACGATGTAATTATGCGATTGTTCATAACAAAAATAACTCGGTAAATATTGAAAATCTAAAATAACCAGTGAGTCACTATATCATCGTATGTGAACAATAACTTATCCTAACAGTAAGTAAATAAAATCATTTGGAGAACTGAAGCAACTCCCCCACTCAACACCGAACTCAGTTCGATCGAGTGGGGTATGTTCCACAGCACTTGATGCTCCTTAATGTAAACAGTTTTAATTATGTTTCTCGTTCTTTAATCTTGTACTGCCATTGCTCTATGCGGAATAAAGTATTTTTTCATTTTCATTTTCATTTCACCTTCACGCCCGTCCATGACGACAAGCGGCTCTTATGGACACACTACGGACGGCTTTCCTATGACGGGAGCCACATTTATACCCCTCCGTTATCCACGGACGCGCCATGGACGGCGTTCCTTTGACGGGAGACACCTTCACGCCCGTCCATGACGATACGCCTTCCATGGACACTGTAAGAGCAGTGTTCCCACAACGGAAGCCACATTTGTATACCCGTCCTTAATAACAACGGGCAACCACGGACTCACTACGGACGACATTCCAGGACGGAAGCCACAATTACACCCCTCCCCAATGACAACGATTCACCACGGACGGATTGCGGACGTCGTTCCAACGACGGAAGCCACCTTTATACCCCTCCGTAATGACAACAAGCTCCTACGGACACACTGCGGACGACGAACAAACAACGGATGCTCCTCATACCCGACCTTTGTCATAACCGTTGGTTTACGGAACGAGGACGCTCCGTCAGATGAGTGGCTCCCTGATCCTGCCGGATGGCTGTTCGTTACGGAACCCACCACGGTGTACATCCGTCGTGTTCACTGGGGCGCTCGGAACGCGACGGAACGCCATCGCCTCACGGACACCACAGGCGCCTCCGTGAAAGCCGACGTCCCGTTAAACCATGGCCTTAACTGATGGTCACGGGTCGCTCCGGATGGTCAAAATGCCGGCCAAGAATAGCCATTTTTGAAGGAACGTCTATGGGCTGACGACCATCAGTGATGGTTTCCGTCCTTCCGTCACCACTTTTTTCTCAGTGCAGGGACTAAGATTGAAATGCCGTTCGAGTAAAAAGTCAGGCCTATACCTATTGAGGTCAAATCCAGGGTTATTAAAGAAATTTAATTTAATTTGATTATTATACTGAACGGTGGGTGAATTCATAACGTCCTAACTCGAGTCGCTCATCGGGAAATGGGCCATTTGTGGAGAAAGTAGGTAATGCTTCAGTAGTCCCTCCAAGATTATACTTACAAGTAAAGCACCTGCTAAGCTGCAATCCACTGTATGGATTCCTTTCCAGCCCAAGTACAGTGAGAAATAGGACACAAAACGTGAAAAGTATTGTTGAATAATGAAAAGGGTCGCTTGCCTGAAGGTGCACCATTGTCGTAACTACGCAAGGGAGCCTCCCTGTTAATATACAGAAAAATTAACATTTGAGAACAAAACAAAAAAAATAAAATAAAATGTATTAAAACACATAAGACGAATTAGGTATCTAGAATACATACTACTAAGACTTAGTCCTTACATTCAATTTTTCATAAGTAGGTAATTGGTACTTTTTTCGAAAACTACCTAATCACATCGATCGGGTTTTCAAATCATATTTCTTCGGTTGTAGCCTAAAACATAAATTTATTTCTTGCGATTGAGACTTTTTGAAGGAAGGGTACAGTGGGTGGGATTAAACATTCCAGAATCTAATAGGGAAGTTCTTATGCAGTTAAACCAATCAGGTGTCTCTAAGTCTTGCGAAAGTTACATAGGTATAATGAAAATATTGCTGAGTAAGTGCATTACAAGGGGTGCAGGGGGGTGCAGTTACTTATCTCGTCAGACTAGTTTCCTCAAATTTCTCGCAAAATGCATCTTCATGACAAGACTGAAACTGAGTCGATTGCGAAAATAACCAATAACCTCGAATGAATACGTACTAAATCACTAACGATGAAATCTTGGAAACCCATTCCAAAATAAAAACGGAGTTATTGAAAGTTTGTCCATTGAGTAGACCCCGTCAAAACCCGTCAAAAACTCCGTCTCTTATTTTGAACTAGAATGAACTTTTCGTACAGAGTATCGCTTACTCCCCTTTCTTCCCCAAAGCTTCGAAAGCAAACGAAGTCCCCCCCCCCCCCCCCCCATAAAAGTAACCAACGAGAGTAAGAAAATTAAATCAAATACTGTTTATTCTTAATTATTCATTTTGAAATTACGGGCAAACCCAATTACACAATGAAATACAGCAATGCAGCAGATATAAGAAAACAAATATTATGACAGATATATGAAAAGATGTAGATATAAGTAAGAATTACAAGGAATTAAACCACAGAGAGGGAGAGATAGAAAAGATACAGAATAAATTGGTTATGTGAACATGACTGGGGATGAGGCTATCAATGTCCTTAATTTCGACAGGGAATCACACGAAAAATCGAAGTCGGGGTGCGAATTCAGGAACAGGATGGTGGACCGTGGGAGGCGATTGAGATGGCAGTTCGTTGGGTAGAATGGCTCATCAAAATACTCACTCTGGATAGTATAGCAGGGCTGAAAAGCAGGTTATTCAGAAGCTTGGGGAGCAAAGTGAGATCGGCAGTGCACTCTCGTCTGCCAAGTGGCAGCATGGGGCATAACTCCAGCAGGCAGAAGTAATTCACGTCACCTGAAGGAATCCCGAGTTTGAAGGCAACGTTCCGCAGAAACTTACTCTGCACTCTTTCCAGCAAATACTTGTGCGCAGCATAGCAAGATGACCAAAATGGGGAGGCATATTCGAGCAACGAAAGTACCAGAGCCTTATATAAAATTACCCAGGTCTGCACGTCGTTACAGCTCCGTGTATTTCTTCTGAGGAAACCCAAAGCCTCCTCCTGCAATGCCTTCAGTGGGCCTGGAGAAATTGAGCTTCTCTTCGCAAAGAACCCCAAGATCCACCATCTCACCCTGCCTCCGTAGAACAGTGCCACACAGAATGTCGTCACAGATGATTGGGTTGAGCAGATCCATGGAAGGTGACGACTGCACATTTGGACGGATTTAGGAAAAGGCAGTTGGTGGTTCACCACTCCTCGAGACAATGGACGGCCTCCTGCAGTTTCCTGCAGTCCATTTCGGAGTACACATCGCAGAACAGTTTGAGGCTTATAGATATTACATCCATGAATAATGTACCTACCTGTACATCAACAATAGACCTGTGCATCAATATGGACTCTTATTACAATGATATGACCTTCAAAATTTGAGTGATTGTTCCAATTGTTCCAATACAATAAAATAATCTCTTCTTCCATACAACACACCAACAGCCCCTTCACGGTTTCCCGCTTCTCTTCTTCTGAGGCCTTCCGACACTAAGTCATGACAATGAGGTCCCTCACCTCCATTGCTTCAACCAGGAACACGTGGAGTCAAAATGCCACCCTCCTGTCTCCCAAGCCGCAAAGAAGAGCTCTCCTCAAAGTCACCCTTGCCTGTCTTGGCGGATGTACTGCCAGTGAGACTTGAGGGATGGAGGAGGTGTGCCGAGTACCGAATATCCCCGGGATATGGAAGTTGCAAATGAGTCTGGAAGGATCCCTGTGGGGGAAATTGGCAAAGTGCGAAGAGAGCTACACTGAGCACTAATACATTCCTGGCAGGCCGAGTGGGGCGAGGCCCCCAAAGGGCGTCTACCACATTGGTTCCTCCCAAGAATTGAGGACAGATTGGAGAGAAGGTGGTTGTGTCCCACACACAAGATGACACAGTTTGTATTGGGAGATGGTAAGTTCACTGGAAAATTGGCTGAGTTCAGGCTGGTGGAGCATATGCTCGTAGGAATCGAGATTGGGGAAATAATCACCAGTCCTGATGGTTTCGAGACTTGCTGGTTTTGCCTCCGAGGTAATTTCACGCTTGAGGAACAGACCAAGGATCAGGAGGGGCCGGGGAACAGATGAGACACCCCAAAACTCTAGTCAGTAGGTTAATATGTTGAACTGAGTATGGTTGATGGATATGATTATGAATGAATGAATGTGCGAATGATAGGCGGATGTATGTACAAGCAGTACGAGTTTTTTCTGGACATAGGAAATTGATGGAGTGGAAGGATGGGGCGAGCAGGGTTTCACCCTGAAGGGTAACAAGCCATTGTTGGGAATGGACACGTCACACGGGGACCGACGAACGCAGCAAGCAATGACCTCTAGGGATAAAGGCAGCAATGTTGTGGGTAGCTAACAGCGTCTCCCTCTCCTCTTCTTCTTCTTCAAGTGCCTTCTCCATCATTGAAGGTTGGCGATCATTACTGCATACCCCACGCGGTCCTGTGCTAGGTGAAATAGATCGGCCACTCGGTCGATTCCTGTCCAACTGCGTATGTTCGACAACCAGGACGCACGCTTCCTTCCAACTCCCCTACGCCCACTGATCTTGCCCATCATTATAGTCTGCAACAGACCGTACTTGGAGCCACGCATAACATGCCCCAAGTAAGCGACTTTACGCCTCTTCACAGTCACTAGAAGTTCACGGGTCAGGGAGTTCTGCTGAAGGATGTAATCATTCCGGAGCCTAGCAGTCCAGGGGATTCTCAGCATACGTCGGATCAGCCACATTTCGAAAGCCTCCAGCCGGTTGATGTCCTTGGCTTTTAATGTCCAGGTCTCCACTCCATACAAAAGTACGGACCAGATGTAACACTTAACAACGCGCCATCGCAGCAAAAAACTTACATCCCGGCGACATAAAATGCTACGCATGTTGTTAAACGCTGTCCTTGCTACCTCGATCCGACAACGCAGCTCCCCCTCCAACGACCATGTCTCCGATACCCACTGGCCCAGATACTTGAAACGCGATACTCGCTCTATGACTTGCCCGTCGACTAGCAGCCGCACACCATTGCCCGCCCTTTTTGAGATGACCATCGATTTTGTCTTGGCTATATTAATAGCTAGGCCGTACTTCTTACAAGCTACCGCCACTCTATCCAGGAGAACCTGGAGCTCAGCCTCAGATTGGGCAAGTAGCACCGTGTCATCTGCGTAACGCAGGTTCGAAACAGGCACACCATTGACTGGAATGCCAATGTCACATTCATCCAGGGCCTCCTTAAAAACCTGCTCCGAATAAATGTTAAAAAGCAATGGGGATAACGTGCAGCCCTGTCTGACACCTTTGGCCACAGTCACCTGCTGGGATAGGACACCATCCACTCGAATTTGTGCCCGCTGCTCCCAATACAGGTTCTTAATAAGTCGCAAGTCCTCAAAATCAAGCCCAGCCTCCTCCAGAATTCGCACGAGGTGTCCATGCTTCACATTGACAAAAGCCTTCTCAAAATCGATGAAGCAGGCCACCTGGGGAGGCGCCCAATGGAGGATCTAGCAACCCCGCATGGGCTCCCTCTCCTGAGCACCCATAATGCGTGGGCTGAGGCAAGCGCTTCTGTGCAAACTCCAGTCAGGAGAAGAGCGGAAAGGGGTCAGGCACCAATTCTCTGACCCCGAGCCTGTCACCTGGTCAGGCTTCAGGACAAAGAAAGGTTACTAGGCCACAAGTTCGTCCCTTTTGCAAAGCACTGCAGGCTTGCCTCCCCCCCCCCCCCCCCCTCCAGTTGCAGTAAGAATTGTGGGGGTCGTGGTTGACGCATACCCCGGCCTAGGGCTTGTCCCACAGTCCCACAGGTGCAATAGGGGTAGAGGAGGCATCCCCCGGGAACTCGTTCTCAGGGCATGCACCTTGGCATGGGAGTTATGCTATTCACTCAATATTCATACTCAATACTTTCCACATCCCGGCAACTGCATCCCTAGTCATAATAGGACGAACCGGAACCAGACCAACCTCATTTCTTATGTATGCAATTGGAGTGGAGTTGTTAATCTATTCTGCACTGATCGTTCAGCGTACCTAAGACCCCATATGGGGCGCAGTACATCAGCACATAACTGAGTGGTGTCTCAAACAGATGCCTCCTGACCTCCCCTGACCGTACCTTTGCCCCAGTTAGCAAGCCGACAGCTTCACCAGAAGCAATATTTGCCTTACTTTTGAAATATGAACTGGCTTCTGCAAAAACACCTGAACTAGAAATGGCACTCCGAGATAAGTGTAACGTGTAATTTGGGTGATTGCGTTCTCTCTCCCCTTGAAACAAACACTGTTTTGAGTATCATATCATTGTAATAAGAGTACCTACATATTATATATTGTTGACGTAGAGGTAGCTACATTATTCATGGATATATTATCTATAATTCAATTCAATTCAATTCTTTATTCGAAAACATCTTTAGTACATAATGAAGAATATAAGTACAGAAACATGAGAAAACCAAGTTCATGAATGGGCCCCTAAGGTCTTGACGACCCGTCCAGGGGCTGGTTGTCACTGAACTAGCTTATTAGTTTGGATTTAGCGTGTACTTTTACGAGCTAAAGTTGGCGAAAAAGTTGAATAGTTTGTTTAGAAGCAAAATTCAACTGCGACCACAACATACTGTTCTAAATTCTTACGATTTCGTTAGCAAAATTAAGGATATTCAAGTGCCTCCAAATGCTAAACTTGCATCTTTTGACGTGGTCAGCCTCTTTACCAACATTAATGCTGATAGATGTATAGATGTTGTTAATGGGTTGATTCACGATTCTAATTTAAATTTGTTTGAAAAAGATGAATTGTGTAACTTAATGTCTGTCTGTATGGATCAGAATTATTTCTTGTTCGATGGGAAATACTATACTCAACCAGGGGTTGTAATGGGATCTCCATTATCTCCATTGCTTGCTGATATTTATATGGATTTTCTTGAAAAACAAATTTTCCTTAAATGTAAATCAGATAGTATTAGTATATTTATTGGTATAGATATTTAGACAATATCATCATTCTTTGGAAAGGGACTGAAAGACAATTTGGTTCATATCATACACAAATTAATAACGTAGATCCATTCATTAACTTCACCTTCGAATTCGGATGTAATCACCTAAATTTTCTTGATCTTTCCATTTCGTTGAATAATGGAAAACATCAGTTTTCCATGTATAGGATAGATACTTATAGTGATATTACCATTCATAGTAATTCAAATCATCCAGTAGTCCACAAACATGCTGCTTTCCATAGTATGAGCTTTATCTATACCAATGAGTGAACAGAATTTAGCAAAGAAAAGTTAACTATTAGAAGTATAGGGGCGAGTAATGGCTATGGGGGAGATTTGATTGATACAATAGGGAATAGGGTTCTTAGAAAAAGAGTACGGAAGGAGTTTCAAACCTAGTTAGGGAAGCTACGACTGAGGAAAAGATTTGGATTAGTATACCGTATTACGGAAAAATTTCGGATAAAATAGGTAAAATATTCACTTCTAAAGGGTTCAAAGTAGGATATAAAACTAAAAATAATCTCAGATCTTCATCGACTGATCTGATTGTAATAAGTTAGTCGGAAGTGAGGCGTATATTGTGGGAGGCAGCCATGGAAATTGTCTTGTGAAAAAATCAGTGGAAGGGCGGGGAACTCGAATTTGGCTACCCTCGCATGTTGCTCGGGTGACTCGCAGGACAATGCGGTGGGGTAGACATTTTTTAATCTTGTGTACACGAAGCAGGGAGCGATAAACAAATATCAGTCTTGGTGGAAGAATATCAAATTTTGTAAAAAGATCATTGACTCGCGTTCGGGAATGCGACCGAGTGATGATCCGAAGGATGGAGTTGCACACAACATTGAGCGAGCGGAAGGTTTGGGCATATATGCTCCGCCCCAGAATTCTATACCATATATTAGGATACTGTATACATATGCCTAATACACCATCCTTAATTTACTTTTGGAGAGCCATTTTCGTAGTATACAGAAAAAGAAAAAAGATTTCCTTATACTTATAGGTCTGTGGTACCTAGTTTAATTTGCACTTAAGCTTGCAATGATACAGTCGAAGTACAAGCGTGAACTGAACTTTTATTGACAACGTAAATTTCAGGTAAACAAACTAACAGGTGTCACAAACAGGACTGGAATGAAAACACAAAAATTAACTGGAGACCGCTACAAATCACCCCCCTCCCTAATAACAAAGATAACTCTCGAATTTTGCCGGGAATCGAACAACTCTCCCTGATCGCATGCGGTATGGCGCCCTGCTGTCCGGTGGTTGCGGTAGCTGCTGTGATGGTGCCAAAGAAGGAGCGACTAGTGGTTGAGGTGGGATGGGTGAATGGGGTGGGGTGTGCTGTGGTTGGTTGGAATCTGCAGGGTATGGACATGGCTGTTTTGGGGTGAAAAGGACTTCTTGCGGCGGTGCTGTGCCTGGGATGGGATCCTGATTTGTTGTGAATGCTGGTTTGAGACGATCTATTGTGACGGATATTTCTTTGCCCCTAACTAAATTTTGAATGTCCTGTCCCGTCTTTCCTTGACTTCATAAGGGCCGTCACAAGGTGGCCGCAACGCACTGCGAATCCCATCGAAACGTAGGAAAACGTGGGAAGCCTTTTCCAATTCAGGGTGGATGAAAACTGCTTTGTGTCCATGCCATTTTGCTGGTTGGGATTTCAGGGTGTCCATCGCGTGGCGTAAACCTGACACAAATTCATGAGATGGGGCTGAAACGGGGGATTCTTCAAAGAATTGGCCTGGAAGTCGGAGAGTGGTTCCATAAACAAGTTCTGCTGCACTGCATCCGAGGTCTTCCTTCAATGACGAACGAATTCCTAGCAAGACCAACGGCAAAACGTCAACCCAACGGTCGGTATTATGGCACCTGATGGCTGCCTTCAGCTGTCTGTGCAGGCGTTCCACCATACCATTTGCCTTTGGGTTATATGCAGACGTGAAGGTATGCGAAATCCCGAGAGTAGAGGTGAGTTGTTGGAAAAGAGAGCTTTCAAACTGACGTCCTCTGTCCGACGTTATTCGGCAAGGGATTCCGAACCTACTGACCCAATGCGCGCAAAAGGCCCGTGCCACCGTATCCGCTTTGCAGTCAGTGAGAGGTATGACTTCTGGCCATCTGGTGAACCGATCTACGCAGGTTAGCACGTATGTGTATCCCTGAGATGGAACCAATTGGCCGACAAGGTCCACATGGACGTGGGAGAAACGATCGCTTGGTGGCCGAAATTCTCCTAAAGCGCTGTGGGTGTGTCTCTGCACTTTGTTCCGCTGGCAGTCGTTGCATGCCAGTACCCACGCTCTACAGTCCTTAGCCATAGAGGGCCAGATCTACCTTTGACTGAGTGACTTATGAGTTGCTCTGCCACCAGGGTGTGACAAACTGTGCACCGAATCAAACACATGACGCCTAAAAGTTTGTGGAATATAGGGCCGTACAAAACCGGTGGAGACATCACAGTACACAGGAGCACGCGAGTTAGCAAACTGGATCTGCTTCCACTGTAATGACGAATCCGTTGGGAGATCTTCTTTGCACTGCGCCTTAGCTAACGCGTCATAATCTATCGTCCATGAGGCAACAGCTTCGATTCGTGACAAACAATCTGCTACTACGTTGTCTTTTCCAGAAATATGTTGTATGTCAGTTGTGAATTGGCTAATGAAATCGAGGTGTCTTATTTGTCTTGGTGCTGCTTTGTCTGGTTTATGGAGGAATGCATAGGTAAGTGGTTTATGGTCAGTGTACAGTGTGAAAACTCTTCCTTCCAGCAGGTGTCGAAAGTATCTTATGGATTCGTGCGCAGCTAGAAGCTCTCTGTCGTAGGCACTGTAGTTTTGTTCAGTGGCAGTTAGTGTGCGTGAGAAGAAACTGATTGGTTGCCATTCTCCATCTACTTTCTGCTGGACACTACCTCCAATAGCAATATTAGACGCGTCTACCATAACTGACCAGGGGACGTCTGAACGAGGGTGCGTTAACATAGTTGCTGCACGCAACTCGGCTTTGCACTGTTCAAATGCACTGCGAGCTTCCGGAGTCCACGCTATTTCGGAATTCGCTTTTCCTGCGTGTCCCCGAAGATAGTTTGTGAGAAGAGAAAGATGGTCAGCGGCTTTGGGTATGAAACGACGATAAAAATTGAACATTCCGAGAAATCGCCTCAAGCTTTGAACATCTACTGGGGGTTCGAATCTCTGTATAGCTTCAACCCTAGTTGGTAAAGGTGTTATACCTTGAGTGCAAACCAAGTGGCCTAAGAATTCTATCTGTGATTTTCCAAATTCGCACTTGGATGGGTTGATGACCACCCCAAATTCTCGGAAGCGTTGGAAAAGTTGTCTGAGATCCTTCAAGTGTTCTTCCCGCGAGGAATTAGCCACCAGACAATCATCAATGTATACCCTAACATTCGTTAGTCCTCGGTTCAACTCATTGACAAACCGTTGAAAAGTCTGGGCTGCATTGCACAAACCAAAGGTCATTTGAGGAAACTCAAAAAGTCCAAAAGGAGTAATTATCGCAGTTTTTTCGATATCCTCGGGAGCCATAGGGATCTGGTGGTACGCTTTCAAAAGATCGATTTTGGAAAATATAGTTTTGCCATGAAGATCTTGTATCATGTCTTGTATATTGGGAAGTGGGTAACGATCAGGAACTGTACTACGTTTGAGAGCACGATAGTCCCCGCACGGCCTCCAATCGCCAGTCTTTTTGGGCACCATGTGCAATGGGCTTGACCAAGGGCTCTTGGAGGGACGGCAAATACCTTGCGACACCATGTAATCAAACTCCTTCCTGGCAATCTCGTACTTTTCAGGATCTAGACGACGAAACTTGGCAGATATAGGAGGTCCAGACGTAATAATATGATGAACGACGTTGTGCTTGGGCTTGACCGCCGTGAACGAGGGCCTCGTAATATCTTTGAATTCAGCCAGAAGAGAATGATAGCAGGAGGATGACCCTATGGTCATTATTATTGGTATACTGGGTTTACAAAGTTGTCCCTTGGCTGATAAGGAAGTGAGAGAATCGTGTAAACATCGACGCTGCAAATCAACCAGGAGACCATAGTGGGCCAAGAAATCTGCCCCGATGATAGGTTTTGACACATCAGCAATGACGAAGGGCCAGTGAAATGATCGGCGCAAACCTAAATCAACTGAAAGGAGTGATGTGCCATAGGTCTTTATTTCAGTACCATTTGCTGCAAAGAGTTGGTATTTAGACTGTCGCTTTTTTTCTGTCGGTGAAGGAGGAACAACGCTGACATCAGCACCTGAATCGACGAGGAAAGTTTTCTTGGAACTCTTGTCCCCAATGAAAAGGCGGCTACTTGTTTGGCCAGCATCGCCTGCCGCATCTAACGATTGGCCTACTGGTTTTCCGATGGCTTACAGTTCTGCTTGGAGTAACAACAAGGAGGTTCGCAGTTTATAGCTTTATCATCAAATCGAAAGTGATACCGGCATCGTGAGATCTAGATCGTGATCGTGAACGTGAATGTCTAGGTTTTCCGTATTGCAGTGAAGCAAACCTACGAGTCAGCGCTTCAATTTTATCGATCAGGTCATCATATGAGGGATTATCGCTACGCTGAGATTACGTACCTACAGCATTTATTGAGGCACATTCGTGCTTTGTGTCGGAAACTTCCATGATCTTATCAGCTAGGGGCACTAAACTTTCTAAGCTAGCATTAGAGCTTACTGACAGGATTGCCTGTGTAGTCGTGGGAAGTTGCTGAAGCCATAATGATTTTAGGATGGTATCGCTCACTTTGTTGTTTGCCAAATCTTTCATTTCCCTGAGTAGTTGGCTGGGTCGACGATCGCCGAGGGTCGTTCCTTTCAGGAGACGTTGCAGCTTCTTGTCTTCGGAATCCGAGAACGAGTCGATGATCCTTGCTTTGACTGTTTCGTACTTGTTCTGCGCAGCTGGTGAGATGACAAGATCGCTCACCTGGGAAAGAATGCTCGAGTCTATCGCTGCCACAATACAGTCGAATCGGTCTTGGTCGTTGACAATGTTCTTCATTCTGAATTGTGCTTCACATTGACCAAACCAAATGGAAGCATTGGCCTTCCAAAACGGAGGTGCGATGAAATTGATTGTTCGGACGTTGTCTCTCGATCCTTCCGGTGCAGTTTCAGGTATGGAAGCATTGCCATCACGTATCGCATCCATTATGATCACGTCGGGGTCACCACTTTATAGGTCTGTGGTACCTAGTTTAATTTGCACTTGAGCTTGCAATGATACAGTCGAAGTACAAGCGTGAACTGAACTTTTATTGACAACGTAAATTTCAGGTAAACAAACTAACAGGTGTCACAAACAGGACTGGAATGAAAACACAAAAATTAACTGGAGACCCCTACATACTCATTGCTAGGGTCTCTATGTGCATCCTCCTTTTTAGGTGCTGGTCTAGTTGGAGTCGTAGATATTTAATGCTATTGACTTGCTCAAGCTTAGTACAATTACATGTTTCATAATTTAAACATGAGGCTTCGTGGATTTTTAAATTGGTGGAATCAGGTTGACCTGCGGAGGTTATAGAGAAAGTGACATAGTTGGTCTTAGAAATGTTCATTGTTAGGCTATTAATGCAGAAACATTGGTGTATTTGAGTAAGAGTTTTACTTGCATCCTTGTGGACGTCCTCCCATGATTTATTTGTCAGTATTACTGCTACGTCATCAGCAAAGGCGACGAACTTGCCACATCTTTGTAAATTGAAGAGTAAATCATTTATGTACAGTAAAAATAGTATAGGACCTAGAACAGATCCTTGGGGTACACCAAATCTAATAGGCAAGGAATTACTGCGTACATCATTAAATTCAACACACTGACTTCTTTTGGGAAGATATGACGAGAACCACTGAACTGCTACCTACTCATCTAATCCAAGCCTATCTAGTTTATTTATCAACCTGCTTGTCTCAATGGAGTCGAATGTTTCGTTAGATCAATGAAAACACTAAGCACCTTATCCCCATCATTTAGTGTATTTCAAATTTCGTTAACTACTTCAGCAAGAGCGTCTTGAGTACTCCGATTCGGTCGAAAACCATACTGTGCAGGTGATAGTAAATTGTTAGTTTCAAGGTAATTCACAAGTTGCGATTTGATCATCTTCTCAAAGATTTTGGCAAAGTTTGGGAGCAATGAGATTGGTCGATAATTTGACGACGAAGACCTACATCCTTTTTTGTAAAGAGGTCGATTTTTAGTGAATCTGGAAAACAACCATTAAGTATGCTGAGGTTGATTATATGGGTCAATGGAGCACTAATATATACTCCTAATGTTTTGATCAAGTTAAATGATATACCATCCCAGCCAGGGCTGGAGCCACCTCTGATTGACTGAATAGTTCTGAAAACTTCTTCAGTGTTGGTTAATTGTAGGCTCATCTTGCCAGTAGTTCTAGGGGGGAGGTTATGCATAGGATTGTAATTGAGAAATCTTTCGTTCAGTTGCTGGCTGATATGAAAAATTCATGGAGTCCATCAGCTATTTGACTGGAATTTGTGGTTTCGGATCCATTTATGCAAAGTTTTTCTATTTTAATAAATTCTACGCCCTTTCCTAGTGCCGTGTTAATAGTTGTTCAGAACTTGGCAGGATTCCCTGCTTTTTCAATTTCCGTTTTAAAATAGGAATTTTTCGTTCTTTCTGTAATGGTTTTGAGTTTGTTCCTATATCTAATATAGCTTTTTCGCAGTGATTCACCATTAGGGTTATTTTTGCTAAGTTTTGCCAATTTATCGCGCTTATTGATAGAAGTCACTATGCCACTGGTAATCCAAGGTTTGAGTTTTCTCATTTTATGATTTTTGGCTACAGCCGGTGAAGAGCATAAGTCTATACAATGACTGAGAACATCTAAAAACAAATCATATGCAACGTTGGTATCACTTTGATTATAGACATGTATTGTTCCTCGCGTTGATTTAAGGTACAGGTTGAGAAGTTATAAATCCCGCACATAGAACATTACATATATATTAATTTTATTGGGCTACTAGATGGATAACACAATGGTATAAAGGAGAGTGAATCGCGTACAAGGTGCTACGGCAGACTGAACCGGAGGGCGATGTCCTGAGGGGAGTTCGGGAAAACTGGGTCGAGCTGACCAAAGCAGTTCCGTCGAACTGGCTCATAACAGACATATGACCAGTCGATAGACTGCATGATTGACTTCTGTTTATCATTAGTTACCCGGACATAGGTTACCTTTTGTTGCTTATCCTTACAAACACTCGGATCACCGGTTCTGGAAGCAATAGTTGAGTGGTCAGTAATGTTTGAGTGAAATATAGCTGAAGCTGAGTGCCTAAAACCATCGAAGGGAGACTTAACCATAACGTGATCCAGACACGCTCTTTCCCCCGTAGGTACCTACCTCAATCTAACTTATATATCCTAATTCTAGTAGAAAATCATAATACTCCGACACAAGCGGATCATTAACAATGTTTAAAATGTTCATGTTGATTTGGCCAATGAGGATGCTCGTATTTCTGCAGTTCAATTGTGTAAGTTGTGTTTTGAAGTCCTGAGAAATGAAGAAACTGAGTATGTTGTGTGTGATCGATACAGCCCAATCACAGTGAAATGTTTTTGATTAAAGGAGGTCTAATTTAAGTGTCGATGAGCCGGTAATGAAGATTTCTGTTGCATCATCAATCTGGATGTCGTTCGCTACGTAGGCAATAACACCGCACGCTTTGTTAATGGTATAGCGGAGGTCACGTTCAAGGAGTAGCCGTGTACAGAAAATGCGCTGGCGTAGTGGCAGGCGGATGCGAACCAAATTTCAGCAGGACGATAACCTTAGGTTTGTTTGTCATCTGGTCTAAGTAAATTAAGAACTGATACGAATTAGCTTTCATACTTCGGATTTTCAGAGACATTATGGTGAATTCTGATAGTGAGAAAAAGTTAGGTATCTAAATCGTCAACATTATTGCATATAATAGTTTCAAGTCCACCGTCATTATTGTCACTGGCTGCATGACCATGTGGTAGACCGAATTTATTGCAGTTTGCGCAGGATGGTGGTTGTTCACTCTTTGTGCAGTCCTTAGTTGAATGATCCCCACTGCAGTGTCCACATGTTGGAGTGGTGTTTTTACATGTTTTAGCTACATTATTGAAACCATTGCCATTGTAACAACGTGAAACTCTTATGAAACCCTCAACACGGCAGCAACTCCATCCAAGATAGATTTTACCAAGGTCAGGTAGTTTTTTCCTCAATCAGGCGACATCTCAATTACATGATGCGTGGTTATTTGATTCCTTTTACCGAATTTGAACGCAAAACTCAATTGTACGTTTACGGTTTTTTCATCCAAGTGGTTTAATCCAACAAGGCTTTGCTTGATCTCGTGCTGGGTCATTCCTGCAGGAACACCGTACATTGCAAGTCGAGGAAGTCTTCTTTGGGGTCTGCTAACGTTCAGTCCAATGTCACGGAATTTAGAGCATGCAAATAGAGCGTTTAGATTTTCCTTATCGGCAGCCCGAATAATGAGTCCTTTCTCACCCAAATTCCTAATGCTGGTGATTTTTAAGCCCTGAGAGACCGGATCTATTACAGTGTTTATGTCCTTTTTGATATCATCAGCCTTTTTTGTGCTATTTTTGTCAGACGGGAAAATCACTGCGCTGTTATCTGATTTTAAGGGCTTGTTAATTTTTTTTTTTTTTAGTTTTTAGTACAGTGGCAAAGGAAGGCGTTTTTTCAGCATCATCGTTTTGTAAAGTAGACACTATGTTCAAAAAATCGAGAGGGTGTTAGCTTCCAAGGTAGAAACGAGCGTTTCCTTACCTTCTATGTAGGTACTTTCCATACAACCCACTCAAATGAAGTCCGAAATCATTCACATATTGCACCATCGTCTTCATCATTATACTTGCCAAATGAGTAGTTCCCGATTTCCCTATTTCATTCTTACTTTCCAAGCAGAATCTCAGAAATGTTTCTTCATTTTTATTAACGGCTTCACAAACCTTCCGTACGTACTCATCCGCGTCCATCTTGCTTGGCGATCCCATTGGGCCACGCAGTCACTTCACTGCACCGTAGTTATGAAAACAATCGCGCTCACTGTAGATGTTCTCGCTTAGACGGCTGAACGACAACTCGTAAGATAAGAAGATCGCATCCTTCATGTTTCGTATATCTAGGTACTTATTTCGGGAGGGGTTGGCCAGGTAAGGGACGGCTCCCCCACTACTCTTCTCTTCCTCGAGGGTTGAAAACTGGCTGAGCGGTGAGTACGTTCTGAAGTGTCCACTTAGACGGTACTTGCGATTAAAACCGAACTTTCTTTTAAACGATCAGTTATTTTTATTTAATAGTCCTCTTCTCGAAATATATATACCATTGCAGTCAAAATTTCTCACATAGAATTAATAAAAGGGTGAAAACCAAATTGAAAAAAAGGTTTTGTTCCTGTAAAGTGAACAGAAGGGGGCTGGATTTAAAATCTAGTGAGAAGAGGTGATTGTTCTTGAAATGAATTGTTCTCTGTCACCTACTAGCCTGTTTCTGCATTATCTACATTTATTATAAAAACAAAAACTCAACTTAGAGACCGTTTAAAAACTTGAGTAGTTTTAAGGCTTCTATGGTCCTTATCTGAGTTCCTGTTAATCCTGTTGATTCTAATTCAGGTGTAGTAGGTACCTACAATACGTCCAATACAAAGGTACCCACATTTTTGTAGGTATTGTGTTTTGATAAGCTCCTGATATCACTTGCCTTCCTATACCTGGTAACCCTGATCCCGACATACACCATTAGAGGACCTTTACGTATAACCAACTATGTATGGAGGGGTATCGAAAGTCAGATAACACCGACTGCAGAACTAACAATTTATTTATATTTTTTCATTAGAAAGTTACACCTTGACATTGAAAGGAATGAGTCAGTAATAAATTATAGCAAACTTAATGCATACAATACATAAAATAAATATACACTTTATTTACAGAACAAAAAAAAAACAAGTATACACTAATGAGTTTTTGGGAAGCCGGGAAATTCTTGTTATACATAAAAACCTATCAAGACAGAAATATGGAAATCAGGCAGCGAGATACCAATAGTAAAGTAACAACACTGAAAGGCATTCCGAACAATCATGCTATGAACTGAAAATTGAAACTTCCAAGTCTTACAATATCCTAGTCACTTTGATGTGATTTCATATAAAAGATGTAACATTGTTCCACTTTCTGATGGATTGATATGGTGAGTTGTACCTACGAGTATAAGTACCTACTACTACGTCAGATATCAGTTTTTCTTCCCCGACAAATAAAGAATGTTGCCGTAGATAATATTCCACTACAAGATCACTGTACCTACTAGGAATTGGTAAGTTAAGGAATTGATAAGTAAACAATATTTATAGACACATTTTTGTCAGCATGATGTATGAGTAAGGTACCTATGCTTAATTCAAGCTTACTTTTGGTAGAACAAAACGGAATGATGGGAAACAATGTGCAGGTTATGCGATTGCCCGGCACTGCTTTGTCAGTCATTTTCAAATCACAGACTCTTATGGGGATGATGTTAACGAGTGAAAACATATAGGTACGTAATACAACCAACATTTCGTCAACGGCCCTTGAACAATGCTCATTTGCCTATCAAAATATAATACAATTTGTTATATACTTATTAATAATGAAGAGTTTCAGAACTAATCATTGGTGATAAATGAAAACCAAATTGAAGACTGTACACATGGCATTATAAATAACTAAATTTCATCTGAAAATATCACAAGACAATCAAACTTACCCTACCCTTTTTGGTGCGTCAAGATATTCATATAATCATAATTACCTACTAAGTGTTTACTGATATATGGTTGCGAATATAGACGCAATGATGATTAATGATTCATTTATGATTTTTTTCAATACGAAAATGACAGACTATGTCTTATTATGAGCACTTTTTATTGCACCTTCCCTTCATTATTGCTGCCACAGCGCACTACGAAACGCATGTCATCATCGTGACCTGATTAGTCGAAGCGTAAACGGCCAATATGAGAAAGAAGATCATTATCATTATTGAATCTGTATGAGCCAACAGAAAGAAGAGCTTATAAGTCGAGCAATTATTGCAACATAACATACTACAATGACATCAAAGGATTCTATTGTATTCTGAAGGAAATTCTAAGTAAATATTCTTTTAATTAGGTTGACGTATATCTTTTTGAAGATTGAGCACCTTCGATAAGTCTTTTCAAATCTCTTCGATAATGAATTGTATTAAAATATTTTCAAAGTGAGATCCAATTCCTACTGGCGTTGCTCAAGAGGGGTCATGAAACCGTGATGAACTTCAAATTATTAAACAACAGGCGCTTATATTCGTTGTTAGAAGTTGAACTTCGATGATAATGATGGGACCTTGCAACAATATTTGGACTGCTGAACGATTGTGGAAGATACAAAACAATGATTTCAAGTGTTATTTACAAAGAGCTGCATGTGTGTTTGTAATGGAAGCACGTAGGAGGCACCTACAATTGAACGTAGGTTTCCTCAACGTTCTGCAGACGTGAAAAGGTCGACAAACAATCATCAAAACTCGTCGGTATTACAGATAGCACCACAAAAATGGGATGCAACAATTCGTAAGAAGCGAAATAAGTACAGTCGATTTTAATTCGTATAGTTTGTACACTCTATGTGATTCTTCAGGCTCCTGAAGGCACAAAACCACGTAGGTTTGTGCCTCCCGATTGTGAAGCACCTGTTGATGACTGATTTAGAGCTGGAAGTTCTGCATGCTTGATGCATACTCCGGGCGGTAGACGGACGTTTTGGACCGACCGGTTCTGTTGGAAAATTCGGAATATCTGTCCATGTCCCCTGGTTGGGGCATCAAAAGAACTGGATGGAGATTCAATGACTTTCGCGAGCCAGCCATAGAGTGGCCGTCTCCCATGAATCCTCCGTTGACTTCACCTGTGGATTCAATTCGTTTACATTAGAGATTGTTACAAACTATCGTCCCATGACTGGCATCTGAGAAAACGTGGGATTTCTATGGGCTTTCCCTGAACTTGTTAAAACTTATGCTAGGAGCTGATCCATAAATAGAGCAAAAGGGGAGCTTAGATAGGTGGCTCCTTTTCATTTTTCATGGTTGCAAATTTTCTATCGGTTTATTATTTTCTATATTGTAAACTGATCTCCCTTCAGTCTAGATCACGCTACACCCACGAAATGCCCATCACACACGAATTGGCAGAATGAGAAAGAGTTTCCCCGAAAAATATGTTCCTCCTTGGTGACCAAACGTAAAAGATAGTAGGGACTTTGCCCACCGGTGAGTTGATTAAATATTCACGTTCCTTATAACATTCTTACATTAGGATAGACCCGAAGATTTTTCATGGTTTTGAACAACACTTCTTTTTCGAGAAGCACCTACCAGTAAATATTCGAAATACATCCTTTTCTCGAATTTGAGAGTATTCCAGAACAACAACTCGATTTAAGAAAACCAAGCTTGATTTGAAGCGGCTGTTTCTAGGAGCCCTACGTACACATATTACGTGACGCGTTTTTTCAGCATTTTCAATCCTCCCCCTCGGTCATGTAACGCACCGTAACGCTTCGCTTGAGCATAACCGCTCCCCCGCATTGTGTTACTTAATCATAGTAAACTCAAAAAACAGCTTGAATCCTATAAACATAATTTTATGCGTAATTTGGTAAGGATTTCCATAAAATAGTATTTTTAATGTGTTGGTTTTATTTGTTCAAAACAAAACTGGTACAAACAAACAATAATGTTACAAACAAGAAAAAAGAGAAAAATTACACCAAGTATGTCATGGTCGTACGCTCTAAAACAACACAAAGCTTTAAAGTAGTAGAAAACTGAATTTTTTTAATTTTGACTCGTATTAAAAGGGAATACCTACCGGAAGAATGTTTTATATCATTAATTGTAATCTCTATTAAGATATCCGTTCATACATCTTTCATTTTAAAAAGTTTATAACATTATCAACCGAAGACGTATGCGCGCCAGACCTAATAAGGTAAAATGTGTGAGTTAGGCTGAAACAGACCCGCTCCACCAAATAACGCTACGCCGCGGCCGTACCACATTAATTTCTAGCAGATTTTTCTGTGCTCCTCCAAAAGCAAAGTCAGAATTGAACCAAACAGGCTCATTCCTGTTTTTAGGCTTCAACACTTATAAAAGTCAGTCGTAGCATGGTGGGTTGGGAAGGAAACTGATTCCTTGCATTGTAATTCTAAAACTCGCCCCCTTGCATGGAAACAAAAAACGTAGTAGTAATATAACTGCTTCATGTCTGGCTTACTTGACGGCTCAAGCATTTCCCTAATCTAAGTGAGGCTGTAGAGATCCTAGAAATATTGTGCTGCCCTAGCCCATCTGTAGTGAAACTGACATACTTCTTGTTTCTGGAGGTTTGCCAACTCCGTAACCTCTGCCTTTTTGAAGATCAAAATAAAACGTCACTGATGCGAAAGGAGAACTTTAATATGAAGTGAATATTATGCATTATGCAAAAATGATGGTCTAAGCTTACTATAATCAGTGAGTATATTATGTGACAGTTTCTACCAACTGATTGTATAACTTTCTGTGTTCTATGATTATGCAAGTTACTTCCAGTATTTTATAGCCTGTGCTATAAAATACTGTGTGTGCTAATGTAAATTTATGTCTCATTTTCAAATTCTACTATGTAAATAGTTTCTAGGATTTTCTTATAATCTGCAAGTTAACTGAAATGTACATAATGTATTCTGGCTGTGAGCCCATGTAATAACATAAACTATGTCAAATCATTATTATTATATTCTATTCTCTATTCTTATCACTAGTGGTTGGTTCGTAAGGAATGGAGGACCAAGGATTTCGATTATGCGCATGCGCAGTGGTAACATCAACGATCCGATCGTTCTGAAATGCATAGGGAACCATCTGGGAGCTACAACCCAGCTACCCACCGATTTGAGCAAAATCTGGCCTTGATTCATAAGAAATTTAGTACCGCGGATTTCGCAAGCGCAGTGGCCATATCAAAGATACGACCTTTCACAAATTCGTAGTGGGCCATCTAAGGCCCAACCCGCACGATCCCTGAGAATTTCTGTAAAATCGGATTTGAATTGAGGAAGTTACGCGTGTGGCAAGAATGTGCGGACACACAGACGGACAGCAAGACTGACACTGAACTAGATTTGTTCAGAAAGCTATAAAACGCAAAATGTGGGAGGCAATTTTTATTACGGAAACGAACTTTTTCCTCTAAAAAGTGAAAACAAAGCTTCCGCTACCTTGGTGAAATCGGAGGCAAACTTGATATTAGGTACCACTATATTTTGCAGGAAAATAGATATATCCTACTTTGTACAGACAATAATTATATTCTATTAGGCCAACTCAGTGAAACAGTTGAAGTAAGACTCGTAATTGAGAAACTGAGCTCTTTTTCATTTTTTTTCTTTTTTGTGTAAAAGAAACAAATTTTGGAACGCTGGGCTTCAAAAGTAGGTACCTACCTAACAATCAATTTCTGGAATATTCAACGAAATGTACCTACCTACAACCACCAGGAGAGGCGCTAGCAATATTCACTGTTGAGGGGGGGGGGGGGTCAATTTCGCCAACTTTGTCCTAGCGTTTTCAAAAAACAAATCAATCCCCTCTTCAGGAACTGCTAAACGTCAAAATTTAACCTACAGTTCTCAGCAAGTTAAAATATTGTACATAACTTGAACAGTAACCAGGACTTGCCGCGCGGAAGCGGCTGCATCAAGTCCCTTTACTTCCCATTCCCCAAATAATTCAATTAATGACCTCAATCCTTCTCTCTTTCAGCTCGTTCCATTTACTCACAATTGAGTCGAAATCAATATTGGCTGCCGATACCCAGGGTCTGAAAAACGTGTTTTTTTTTTTTTAAATGAAATTATAGCATATTGGCACCAATCGCACTTTCTGCTAAGTAGTTTTTATCCTATGATTTTTGGAAGTTTGGCTGCTGAAGACTAGCTGCTCATTTTGGCCTGACGCCGATCATGAGGAATATACTATTATTGTGCATGGGAATATACCTACTTGCATGGCAACCTCACTTTCAACCACTTTCTGACGCCACATCAACGTCACTTAGCTATTAAACCTAGAAAATGTTGGACCCACTGACATGTTTTTTTGCTGTCAATTAGCCAAATGGAATGCGATCGAGCTCAAAATCAATAAGCATGATCTTAGACATCCTAACGAAAATTTTGGTACCAACTGCACCAGTTTTGGTACATTTTTACGGCAGTTATAGTTGAAATCGAAAAATTAGAAAACCCATCGTAACTCCCTTATTTTTCCACCTAGAAAGCTCGTTCTCATTTCAAGTTGGAGTTCAACGAGCTGAACAAAACCCGAAAAGAAAATCTGAAAAAGACCATACTCTGAGGATGTTGTGATCATTCGAAATTCTTTTTTTTTCCTACGGAGAGGGCGCGCCATTAAACAAGAATAAATAAATAAATCAAATAATGGGGAGACGCCTAGCATTACCCGACGCCATAGGGACGATGAGGGAAGTTAGGAAGAGAAATTGGGGTGAAAGGAAGTGCCCCTATAGAATGACCACCAGTTTAAATATGAGCCACACAAGACGCGGGTGGTGATACCACGGAGTACTCCCACAGAGATGCCCAGCTTGGGTAACTCCATGGCACTTTTCCCACACCACACCCCGCGCCATGACGAGGTCGCTGCCAGTACCTCGATGTTCTCAGCCACCACTCCCTTGTGCCTGGACAATGGTTGCCGCAAATCATTCCTTGTACTTGCTTTTCTTACCCCTACAGGTCTTCTCCATTTCAACGCTACCATTGACAACCTGGACATCCAGGATAATTGCAGACCCGTCGGGCTTAATGGCAACCATCTCCGGCTTCAACCCACTGCTGCCTGGCACATGGTACAGCCTCTCCCTCTCAACATCCCAGCCGCTAGATGACAACGCACCTGCCACCTGCTTGGCAACCCCATCTTCACGCTGGATGTGGCCACCATCAGTCCGTGAACAGACTTGCACCACATGATAGAGATTCTCATTCGTGCCTCCAAAGGCAAGGCAAAGGGTGTTACAGTCCCGTGACTACCTCTGGAACACCGTACCACTGTGGCTAGTGAGGCCACGCGGACGGCATGAAAGTTTCAGTAGACGCGGGCCTCTATGCCCTCCGAAGTCCAATCCACCCATTGGAATGAGAAAGGGACTTCGGAGCACTGTCGGAGCTCTTTACCATCTAATGACTCATGCAGTGCAGTCGCGAACTCGGCAGGCAAGCTGGGGTTGGGAGCAGATGGTGTTGCTCTGTCGCACCATGCCAACTGCTGCTTGACAGCGTCAAGGTCAGCAGGGACACGGGTGCCCTCCCAGCTCAACCCCTGAAGCGCTAGCAGGCGCCGGCGGCCAAGTGCTGGGATGCTTGTTGAGAGAGAGGCAATGCCAAGGCCACTGGCTTTCACCGGTGCGTGGATATAGGCGCTTGACACCAGGTGGGAGCTTCAGCCAAGAGCACACAGCACAGCAAACATGTAAACACGTAGGTATATACATACATACGGAGAGATATCAAGTGGAAACCCGTCTAGAAACTCGTTTTGTGCACTTCGGAACAAGATTCCATGGTTTTCCCAAACACCTATTGTTAACAGTATGACCATACTTCCTTCCATTCATATAAGAACATGGAAGTAAAAAGGACTTTAGTGCTAGACATGTTGTGGACACTGATTCACAAGTTGGAAACAGAAATGCCAACGGGGATTTTAATTTTTCACATACCTGTTACTATTGTTTATCTCCTTGTGTACCTAAAATCCTATTTCCAAATCTGCCTCTGGACTCGAATTTGCCAACAGACCGATTTTCTCTGAGAATTGTGAGGGGAAGGGGGGGGGGGGAGCTCCCTTGAAACCAGCCTTGACAACCACGAGTATAGGAGGGAAAAAAATAACATCATTGATCAAGTTACCAGAATTCTTTCTGTGTTGTACATTTTGTTGACCTCAGCCCCGGACATGGATATGGTATAAACTTACTGCCTAACTCACATGGTAGTTGTAAAGTAGAACAGTTGGTGTGACATGTGTAACTGTGTTTGTCATATATATGTATAACAGCTTCTCTGTTTTCAGCCGATCAAACTGTCCGTGTCTTTGGGCAATGCTGTGAATTCCAAAACAATTGGTGCCAAACTAGAAGAAGTTTCTGGGTGGAGGACTGATTAGAACTTATAGGATGAATAATGCATTAATCGCGAAGAAGTATGGGTAACTTGTGAAAAGTTGAAGTATTATATAAGGTGACATGCACAGTGAGACTTGATGAAAGAATAAAACACAAACCTTTGTATAGTGAGCCGTTGGTGGTGTAAGTAGGCTCTGGTTGGAGCTTGACGTGCCTCGTGGCGAGGATGAAGGCCAAAGTGGCGAGAATAAAAGCGTCGAAGCAGCCAATGACTGCCAGAACATAGGACCATCTTATAGAGCAGTCGCCTAAATTGAATTTCGAAGCTTCTTGGCCACACGTTCGGGTGACCACGTGCGAGTTCCAACCCAATGGATAGAAGCACACGCTTCCTATGAGACACAATCCTGGAAAAGAAACAAGTGCGTTGCTATAATAATGATCATCCGTTCAGTCAAAATTCGGTATCTACATATCTAACATTTAGGACTGACGCTTGTATACAGATTAATTATACTCAGTTTGTTCCAGTTGACCCCAAGTCGCAACTTCGAGAGTATATTGAAGGGAGGGGGATACACCCGGCCAAACCTTGGCGCTTGTTTCGTGAAACGAGACCCTAAGTAAAAAGTGAGCCAAGCAAAACATTCCAAGTGTTCTAAGGTTCGGGTCATGATGGCTCCATGCAAATTTCAATTAGCAGCGTCAGTGATGCGCAAACAATACCTTTTTTAACGCTCACGCTCCGTTTCGATAGCTGGTTTCAATAAATACATTCTGTGGATTACCTACGTAAGTTGGGTCACAAATAGTCCCCTACGAATATCATAGTTGGCGCAATGTAAGTTTCCGCGCAATCGTAAACATGACTTCTTTGTAACTCAGTTCGACTCAATGTATTTGAAATGTTCATGGGTTCTGCAAATTTGCAGAGGTTAAGCTATACCTACTAATTCATTCAGCCCAAGAAACTACTTACTAGCAACTTTAGACCTATATATGCGCCAATCTGAAATCCTATTATTTTTTCAACTTATCAAGGATACTTCGTCCGACTCTGCCTTTTTTTAAAGTAAGGCAGAGGGTGGTAGTAAAAACGATAGACGCGAGTACCTACATTAATTATATAATTCGTGTGAAGAAGCATTGACAAGGCCCACCCACTAGATGGATGTTATAGTTTACGGTCGCTATTGATTTATTTATACCGTACTTGACTAGGGGACAAAGAGTTCGGGCCAACTAAAAGTGAAAGGTTGTTGTCCGGCCGATGTGTTTGGGCCAAACGGCAGCGATGCTTCTGGGCCAGTTATCTTCGCTGCAGTTGGTAGGTAAATATCTAGGTATATTTACCTAGGTACCTATATTTACGGTCGGTATTGATTTATTTATACTGTAGGTAAATATATAGGTTATAAATATACGGTAGGTAAATATCTAGGTAAATCTCTAGGTAGGTAAATATTTAAGTAAGTAGGTAAATATATAGGTAGATATATATCTAGGTATGTAAATATCTGGGTAGGTAAATACTTATATAGGTATGTAAATATATAGGTAGGTAAATATCTAGGTAGGTAGGTAGGTAGGTAGGTAAGTATCTAGGTAGGTAAATACCTAGGTAGGTAAATATCTATGTAGGTGAATATCTAGGTAGGTAAATATCTAGGTACGTAAATATCTAGGTAGGTGAATATCAAGGTAGGTAAATATCTAGGTAGGAAATATCTCGGTAGGTAGGTAAATATCTGGGTTATAAATATACGGTAGATACATTTATACGGTAGCTAAATATCTGAATACTTATTACAATTGAAATATTTTTTTTAAATACGAAAAATGAAAAAGATAAAATAAAAACAAAAAAAGGGCGCTTGAGAATTCCTACTATTGTCCATGAAGTGAGCCCTGAGAACACCGAGCGAAGGCCGCGATCTCAACTGCAATGGGAGCGAGTTTCACAAACTTGCACCCGCCACAAGGAAGGAGTTATGGAAGTGACGAGATGTGGAGTGACGTTGATTAATAGTGAATGAACGGCTAGAGGAAGAGAATTTGAAGAAGACGCGGAGAAAAAATAGAATTTTGAATCCATCCGGAAGAAAAATTTTAAACATCTGCGAGACACACCTCCATTCGAAGAACGAGGAGATGTTTGTTCCCAAAACAAGAGATTTGTCAGTGGGATCCAGGTGGCCTCTTGATTTCCTCCCCAAAACATAGCGCGTACATGAGTTGAGAGCAACCTCCAAACGCCTCAAAGATGTCGCATTAAGGGAAAGGCCAAACAAGATGTCACGGTAACTAAAAACGCTGCAAAGTCTCTGTCACATGGGTTTATTATTCTATTGGACATACCTACAGAAATGCTGGCTGTTCATTTATTGTTTCTTTCATGTGAAATAATTGAAATAGCCATTTCTGATGGTTTCCACCAATTGTGGCCCCCCAAAACACAAATTAGGTGCTCTCCCTTTTTTTCCAAATTATCTTGATCATTGGTAGTGCCATTTAATCGTCTTGAACCACGTGTTGACACATTTTCTAGTGTTATTCTACAAATTGATGGTGATTTCAGAAGATTTCCCAGGTTTATGACTCATAAAAAATCAATTTTGGGAGCTGAACATCTGATAGAACCTCAATTTTCCACTCCTTGGTCAAAATCGACTTCATATTCGGTCTTCTCGTCCCCAAAAACATGGAAATCGATACCTCAAACGCTCATTTTACTAACATGTTACTAAAACACAAAAAGTACCTATTTTTATACACATTTTCACTCATAACACCCCTGGATATATTCCGATCGGGCTGAAAAGTTTCGGGACACAGCTAGGGCCCAAATGGAGCCTGCCTGTGTGCGAAAGAACGACTTTTGGTTTATTATTCTGTGAATAATACACCTATGTAATCGCTCAGCAAAAAATTTTTATAACACCCCCTCAAACTTTTTTCTTTTCCGTTTCAAGGTGTGTAGATTCAAAAAATGCAATGTCCGTCCGCCGTACGCCGTACGCCGTACGCCGTCCGCCGTCCGCCGTCCGCCGTATCACGTGTACAGGCTTCATTTTCGATCTAAAAAAGTCGTTCTTTCGCACACATGCTCCATTTGGGCCCTAGTTGTGTCCCGAAACTTTTCAGCCCGATCGGAATATACCCAGGGGTGTTATGAGTGAAAATGTGTGTGAAAATAGGTACTTTTTGCGTTTTAGCAACATTTTGGTAACATGAGCTTTTGAGGTATCGTTTTCCATGTTTTTGGGGACGAGAAGATCGAATATGAAGTCGATTTTGGCCAAGGAGTGGAAAATTGAGGTTGTACCAGATGTTCAGCTCCCAAAATTGATTTTTTATGAGTCAAATACCTGCGAAATCACCATCAATTTGTAGAATAACACTAGAAAAAGTTTCAACACGTGGATCAAGACGATTAAATGATGGCACTACCAATGATCAAAGATAATTTGAAAAAAAAAAAATCGTACCTACCTAATTTGTGTTTTGGGGGCCAAAATTGGTGGAAACCATCAGAAATAGCTATTTCAATTATTTCACATGAAACAAACAATAAATGTACAGCCAACATTTTTTCTTTTACGTTTCAAGGTGCGTAGATTCCAAAAACGCTGCAAAGTCCTTGTCACATGGGTTTATTATTCTATTGGACATACCTACAGAAAGGTTGGCTGTTCATTAATTGTTTCTTTCATGCGTAATAATCGAAATAGCTACTTCTGATGGTTTCCATTAATTTTGGCCCCCAAAACACAAATTAGGTACGTTCTTTTTTTTCTTTTTTTTTGGTTTATTATTTTCAATAATGAACCATTGGAATCGAGCATGAAAAAAAAAATTCTTACCCCCCCTCAAAATTTGATGGTTTACGTTTCAAGGTATGTAGAATCCAAAATTGCAATAAAAATATTTCTGTCTGTCCGCCGTACGCCGTACGCCGTACGGGCCACTTTTCTTAGTTACCATGAAAAAAAATTGATGAAATTCGGGTTATAGGTTCCGTTCGGCGTCTAGTTGGTCCTCGAAGCTCGACGTTACTGTGAGTCATCTCTAAGGGGTTCAAAATAGGGGTTGACATTTTCAAAACGCCTATACCATTTTTATACGTAAATATTTTTACGGTTTTAAATAGTTCTTGAACTTGCGAGTTTTTTAAGACCATCCGGAGCATCGTACGTCCAGCCGTTCGTTCACAGTAAGGCCCCTAAGTTTGCACCGACAGGCATTTTCGACTCCAGTGTGAATGAAATTGTATACAATTCAAACCAAATCTCGTAACCAGAGACGCGCCCACAATAGGAATTTGTGAATACGGCCAATCATTGGTAGGGATCACCTGATTATATTGGCGGAGTATGAAGTCGAGTTGGTTGTTCTGTGATATTATTTCGCTTGAAAAATGATGGCTCTTTTGGAGTTTGTTGGTAGGTAGTGAAACTTAAACAAACGTTGAAGTATTATTGATGGGTAAATTATTACTACGGTAAATCATTACTCAACGGTAAATTATTACACAACGGTTCAGTATACCATCTACGTAGAAGGGGCTGGAGTTTGTTGGTAGGTACTTTTGCAACTTTTTTCACTCCTCATCAACAATTTCTTTTCAGAACTTCATTATGTGCGTTTCTTTTTGTTAGGTACTGTTTGTCATCGGCAGAATTATTTTAGCAACATTTAACTCGTGATTTAGGTAGGTACCTAGTAACGAGTACGGGGTTAGGTACTAACCTACGGAGGGTCTGCGATCTACATAATATGTATATAATAGAATAGTACATATCATATTATATAGAAGGGTTATCTATACATAGAGCTGTGATCTGTAACAGGAGGGTATTCTATACAAAATAATAAACCGTTGTGCAGGGATTTGCAGCGTTTTTTTACTAATCACTGGTCGGCCAGGCAGGGAAGGACTGTGGCATTTTGAGGGGGCTGCTTTGAAAAGCCGAATGGAGATCCTAATGAAAAACTGTGCGATGGTCCGTTTCCTACTCAACCGATCCAAACAGAAGGCTGCGATACAGTCCTACTACATAAATATTATTTACGTGATGATAAATGTGTTAAATAAATAAACCCTTATTGCAAGTCACCAAAGCCATGGTACTACAACGTCATGGGTCATTGACGTTGTGATATGGAGAATTCTCGTCAAAAAACTTTCTTGGGAAAAAAAAAAATTCTCTTGGAAAAATGGTAGTTTGTAACAGTGGGCTGTTCTCGATACATTTTTTCTTCCGGTGGAGACGGGATCGGTTTGGGGAAGACTAATCGATATCCCTTCTTAACCGGTGATAATCTCGCTGGTCTAGGAGGGGGACTCTCGAGGGTCCACCCTCACTGTCACACTCTGTCATATGGTAGCAGAACGTGGTTTGGTAGTATGCGCTCAGCACTTCACCATACTCCATCCACTTTTTGTGGGCTTACGAGAAGGATAAGACCAAAGGTTTCCCAGAAGGATTCCTTTACTGACAACCTGTCCCTTCGATAATACATGCATCTATTGGCTTCCCCCCCTCCCCCACCCCCTTTAGAGTGTCAGGATAATTAAAATATACTGAGCTCATTAGAAGGCGATTGATGCCGTGTCCCAATTGAGAAGTCCCAATAGTTGTTCCATCCCAGCGATGGAGGTTGATCACCTAGAGGTTGCCCAGATGAGCACAATTCACTGGACAACAACCTAATCCGCCAATACTCGTATGTAGGAGCTTTGTTCTCCTTGTATAACACCCCCTCAAAATTTTTTCTTTTCCGTTTCAAGGTGCATGGTTCCAAAAACGCTGCAAAGTCCTTGTCACATGGGTTTATTATTCTACTGGACATACCTACAGAAATGTTGGCAGTTCATTTATTGTTTCTTTCACGTGAAATAATTCGAATAGCAAGGTATTTCTGATGGTTTCCACCAATTTTGGGCCCCAAAACACGAATTAGGTACGATTTTTTTTTCAAATAATCTTTGATCATTGATAGTACCATTTAATCGTCTTGATCCACGGGTTGACACTCTTTCTAATGTTATTATACAAATTGATGGTGATTTCAGACGATTTTCCAGGTTTTTGCCTCATAAAAAATCAATTTTGGCAGCTGAACCATTGGTATACCTCAATTTTCCACACTTTGGTCGAAATCGACTTCATATTCGGTCTTCTCGTCCCCAAAAACATGGAAAACGATACCTCAAAAGCTCATGTTACTGACATGTTACTAAAACACAAAAATTACTTACCTAGTTTTATACAAATTTTCACACATAACACCCCTGGGTATATACCGATCGGGTGAAAAGTTTCTAGACACAATTAGGGCCCAAACCCCAAATGGAGCATGTGTGCGAAAGAACGAATTTTTTAGACCAAAAATGAAGCCTGTACACGTGATACGGCGTACGGCGGACGGACATTGCATTTTTGGAATCTACGCACCTTGAAACGGAAAAGAAAAAATTTTGAGGGGGTGTTATAAAAATTTTTTGCTGAGCTATTACATAGGTGTATTATTCACAGAATAATAAACCAAAATGCAATGCCCGTCCGCCGTATCACGTGTACAGGCTTCATTTTCGGTCTAAAAAATTCGTTCTTTCGCACACATGCTCCATTTGGGCCCTAGTTGTGTCCCGAAACTTTGCAGCCCGATCGGAATATACCCAGGGGTGTTATGAGTGAAAATGTGTATACAAATAGGTACTTTTTGTGTTTTAGTAACATGTTAGTAAAATGAGCTTTTGAGGTATCGTTTTCCATGTTTTTGGGGACGAGAAGAACGAATATGAAGTCGATTTTGACCAAGGAGTGGAAAATTGAGGTTGTACCAGATGTTCAGCTCCCAAAATTGATTTTTTAAGAGTCAAAAACCTGGGAAATCGTCTGAAATCACCATCAATTTGTATAATAACACTGGAAGTAGTGTCAACACGTGGATCAAGACGATTAAATGGCACTACCAATGATCAAAGATAATTTGAAAAAAAAAGAAAAAAAAAGGCGCGTACCTGATTCAAGTTTTGGGGGCCAAAATTGGTGGAAACCACCGGAAATAGCTATTTAAATTATTTTACATGAATGAAACAATAAATGAACAGCCAGCATTTCTGTAGGTATGTCCAGTAGAATAATAAACCCATGTGACAAGGACTTTGCAGCGTTTTTTAGACTGAAAATGAAGCCGGTACACGTGATACGGCGGACGGACATTGCATTTTTGGAATCTACGCACCTTGAAACGGGAAAGAAAAAATTTTGAGGGGGTGCTATAAAAATTTTTTGCTGAGCGAATACATAGGTGTATTATTCACAGAATAATAAATCAAAAGGGAACAACAAGGGCCCTAAGTCAACCTGAGACGCATCATAGGAGAAATAAAAAAATCCAAGTTTAAAAACGCTGCAAAGTCCTTGTCACATGGGTTTATTATTCTATTGGACATACCTACAGAAATGTTGGCTGTTCATTTACTGTTTCTTTCGAACGTAATAATCGAAATAGCTATTTCTGATGGTTTCCATTAATATTTTGGCCCCTAAAACACAAATTAGGTACTTTTTTTTCTTTTTTGGTTTATTATTCTGTGAATAATACACCTCCTATGTATTCGCTCAGCAAAAAATTTTTATAACACCCCCTCAAACTTTTTTCTTTTACGTTTCAAGGTGCATAGATTCCAAAAATGCAATGTCCGTCCGCCGTACGCCGTCCGCCGTACGCCGTCCGCCGTCCGCCGTATCACGTGTACAGGCTTCATTTTCGGTCTAAAAAAATCGTTCTTTCGCACACATGCTCCATTTGGGCCCTAGTTGTGTCCCGAAACTTTTCAGCCCGATCGGAATATACCCAGGGGTGTTATGAGTGAAAATGTGTGTAAAAATAGGTACTTTTTACGTTTTAGCAACATATTGGTAACATGAGCTTCTGAGATATCGTTTTCTATGTTTTTGGGGACGAGAAGACCGAATATGAAGTCGATTTTGACCAAAGAGTGGAAAATTGAGTTCTACCAAATGTTCAGCTCCCAGAATTGATTTTTTATGAGTGAAAAACCTGGGAAATCGTCTGAAATCACCATCAGTTTGTATAATAACACTGGAAAAAGTGTCAAGACGTGGTTCAGGACGATTAAATGGCACTACCAATGATCAAAGATAGTTTAAAAAAAAGAAAAAAAAGAGCGTACCTAATTTGTGTTTTGGGGGCCAAAATTAATGGAAACCATCAGAAGTAGCTATTTCGATTATTACGCATGAAAGAAACAATTAATGAACAGCCAACCTTTCTGTAGGTATGTCCAATAGAATAATAAACCCATGTGACAAGGACTTTGCAGCGTTTTTCAAGTATCTTTGATCATTGGTAGTACCATTTAATCGGCTTGATCCACGTGTTGACACTTTTGGTTTATTATTCTGTGAATAATACACCTATGTAATCGCTCAGCAAAAAATTTTTATAACACCCCCTCAAACTTTTTTCTTTTCCGTTTCAAGGTGCGTAGATTCCAAAAATGCAATGTCCGTCCGCCGTACGCCGTCCGCCGTACGCCGTCCGCCGTATCACGTGTACAGGCTTCATTTTCGGTCTAAAAAATTCGTTCTTTCGCACACATGCTCCATTTGGGCCCTAGTTGTGTCCCGAAACTTTTTAGCCCGATCGGAATACACCCAGGGGTGTTATGAGTGAAAATGTGTGTAAAAATAGGTACCTTTGCGTTTTAGCAACATGTTGGTAACATGAGCTTTTGAAGTATCGGTTTCCATGTTTTTTGGACGAGAAGACCGAATATGAAGTCGATTTTGACCAAGGAGTGAAAAATTGAGGTTGTACCAGATGTTCAGCTCCCAAAATCGATTTTTTATGAGTCAAAAACCTGCGAAATCGTCTGAAATCACCATCGATTTGTAGAATAACATTAGGAAAAGTGTCAACACGTGGATCAAGACAATTAAATGGCACTACCAATGATCAACGATAATAAAAAAAATAAAATTAAAAAAAAGGAGCGTACCACCATTGGTGGAAACCATCAGAAATAGCTATTTCAATTATTTTACATGAAAGCAACAATAAATGAACAGCCAGAATTTCTGTAGGTATGTCCATAGAATAATAAACCCATGTGACAAGGACTTTGCAGCGTTTTTCCAATGTTGTTATACAAACTGATGGTGATTTCAGACGATTTCCTAGGTTTTTCACCCATAAAAAATCAATTTTGGGAGCTGAACATTTGGTAGAACTCAATTTTCCACTTCGGTCAAAATCGATTTCATATTCGGTCTTCTCGTCCCCAAAAAACATGGAAAAAGATACCTCAAAAGCTCATGTTACTAACATGTTACTAAAACACAAAAAGTACCTATTTTTACACACATTTTCACTCATAACACCCCTGGGTATATTCCGATCGGGCTGAAAAGTTTCGGGACACAACTAGGGCCCAAATGGAGCATATGTGCGAAAGAACGAATTTTTTAGACCGAAAATGAAGCCGGTACACGTGATACGGCGTACGGCGGACGGCGTACGGCGTACGGTGGACGGCGGACGGACATTGCACTTTTGGAATCTACGCACCTTGAAACGGAAAATAAAAAAGTTTGAGGGGGTGTTATAAAAATTTTTTGCTGAGCGAATACATAGGTGTATTATTCACAGAATAATAAACCAAAAGGGAATGAAGAGCACCATAGATCCTCCTACAGACAGCCGAAACCTGGTGATTCCACGATAGGGTGCAGGAGAAAATTTTGACCAAATTTGTCACTACACAATAATACGGAATTACCGATCCATCGATCATGCCGGAATTACCGATCATTCCTTGAAAAATACAATTGCCTGGGACTTCTTAGAGGTAATGTTAAGCAGATTTCTTTGAAACCATCCATGGATAGAATGAAGTTCAGAATTGATAAGAGTGATGGTATTATGCAACATAGTAACAGTACGCGAATAAAAAAAAAAATATGAATTTTTTAAAGATTCTGAAATATCATTTAAAAATAGAGATAATACTAGTGGCCCCAAGACAGATCCCTGGAGGAACTCCTGTCCTGAGACCAGCCACACGAGAACTGAGAAGAACTGAGCAAGGAACAAGCTGACCGACTGAATTTATATTGAAATTTCGATTTATTCAGCAAAATATCGAAGTTTACAGAACCAAACGCATTGGAAAAATCAAGCAGAATTAATACTGTTGACAAATTTTTTCAATACGACAACGCACTGATTCATTTTTTTTATATTTTTTTATATTCAGAAAGATACATTCTTGGGCAGTGCCCTATATAGTTGGATAATAACGACGTATAG
This sequence comes from Leptopterna dolabrata, assembly GCA_954871275.1. Classification (NCBI taxonomy): domain Eukaryota; kingdom Metazoa; phylum Arthropoda; class Insecta; order Hemiptera; family Miridae; genus Leptopterna; species Leptopterna dolabrata. The sequence continues at coordinate 71,987,258 of OX940974.1, read as the reverse complement.
CACAAAAGTGATTCACATGTACAGAAATATTTAGAGGAAAGAGTCAGTCAGTAGCTCTTATATATGAGCAGAAGGTGGAGATAAACTCCTAACATAAACGTAAAGGGGCACAGAATAAATATTAACAATAGACGAATAAATAAATTGCATTAGAATATAGACGTATAAGGTTCACAAAATGTTAGTTAAAGCCATCAGCGTTGTCCGAATGGTGTTTTCTTTTGAGGCGGCGAGCAAGTCGAGGAGGAGGGCGGCGCATGGGAATAGAATTGACCAGAGGATTTGGGTGGGCAGGTGCCTTTAAGTACATTTGATGATAAATGGCGATAAGAGTGTCGTGGACAGTAGGAACTTCCAAGTCCTTATAAGTATGTAATTCCTGTATGTAAGTATGTAAGTATGTAAGTATGTAATGTAATACATGTATGTAATTCCTCGTTTCGGATATACCAAGGGGCGCTGCATATTAGTCTGAGTACACGGTTCTGTAGGACCTGTATACGACCAACCTGGGTTCGTGACGTGGGTGGTCGCACAGCTATAGCCAGGCCTAAAAAAAGTCTGATAAGGAGATACAAAATTATTGTTGCGAATATTTTAAAGAATCTGTTTATTAATAACTACTTCTAAAATCTTGGAGAGAACTAGCAAAATACTAATTGGACGGTAGTCAGATTTAGATTTTGGACTACTAGTCTTAGGAAGGGGTTTAACAATGGCATGCTTCCAACTCGAAGGGAAAGTAGAGGCAGTCAAACAGAAATTTATAAAAAAGTAAGATGACTAAGGATAATGGGCAAAAGCATAACGATGAAGGACAGAGGAATACCATCATCACCAGCCGAATTAGATCTAATAGAATTAACTGCGACAACGATCTCACCCTCATCCACATTCCTGAGGGAGAAAGAATCCTGGCAAAAGTCTTCCCTAGAAGATGCCGAAGGGGGGATCGGGTCATCCCTTACTGGGGAAGACATCTGACAATTGACAGCTGGGGAAGCAGGCACGTTGGCGAAATGATTATTAAGGATCGGAGGCAGAAATGTTTGGGGAAAATCCGTAATTCTTAATCTTACTCCAAAGATTAGAGGGATCAAGGGACTGGTCAGCCCTAATGCCTAAGTGGGCTTTTTGGGCTTTTATACGAAGGGACTTTGATCTACTCCTCATTGCTCTATAAGCCTCACGGTCATGGTCAGATTTCGTTAGTTCCCATTTACGAAAAAGGTAGTCGCCCAGAAGCATTGACTCTCTGATAGAATCACTGAACCAGGGATTTGGAGCCTGAGACAGAGAGAATAGGGGCAAATGTATCCATAAGCGTAACAATATTAGATGCAAAATGAGATACCAGAAGTTCTGAATCACCCAAAGTACGCACAGAATCCCAATCCAACTATGAAGCAGCAAACCTCAGTTTTCCAAGATTTATAGTCTTAAATGATCTCCTGGTTATTAGAAACTTAGTTTTCTTATCGGAGGAGTTTTAAGAGCAGTCACCAGCATCTTATGATTGGAAACAACCGGGATATCAAAAAGCTCAAATCCCTTCAGCTTGGGACAATCCTTAAGGATAAAGAGAGTCCAGCCTACTGCTAGAACCACCCGCAAAGTACGTAGGCCCAGAAACCAACACTGTCAATCCCAATGCTGGGATCGTGCCACTGAAATTCCGACAGGGATGTAAATCTGGTTAAGACTGAGGTCACCGACAATAATAACCTGATCATACTGGTGAATAATCGTAGAAAGAACTGGTCCCAGGTCCAGAATGTTAATACAGTTACGGAGGGCGATAGACCACACCAGCGAGAAGTTTAAGTGATTCAATAGAAACAGAAACAAATAGGTATTCAACAGATTTCATAGGAGTACCAGATGACTCAAGAACAACTTCGAATTTGAGATTAGCCAGCAAGTAAAGCGCCACACCCCCACCTCTCACCCTCTTGCGATCATTCCTATAATCAGTCTGTAACCCCGGAAGCTCACATACAGCAAGAGCACTGAAGTTTCACCCATCGAGATGGTAACGAACTTGGTCGATATGCTCAAGGAGACTCTGTGCATTGATATGACCCAGAATGAAAGAGCGTTTTTGGGAGGCTGTAAATGACTTAACGGAACTTCGAATTGAATATTGGAGGGCAATATTAATGTCAATTGGAGGATCAGTAACAGGAATATCATGGGGAGGAGAGCTGTTCAGTTAAGCTGTCATCAAGAAGTTGGCAGGGTAAGGCTGAAAGAGCAAGGCTATCCACTGGGAGGCAGGCCAACACCAGCACTGACAAGGCACACAACAAAACACAGCAGGAAAGCACTCGTTAAACACGGAAAGGAACTTGGAAGAAAAATAAAAATATAGTAGAGATAAAAGAGGATGACCAAGTAAGAACATCAAACGTAAAATCATGGTAAAGTTAATAGTCATAAAGCTCACTAAAATAGGTGGACCTATCAATGACCAGTGGATAATAGTTTTGTCAAAGAACATTGAAGTGGAACGAAAACACCCATCAGGGTAGACTTGAGTCAAATGTGAGAAAATATAATCATACTAGATTAAAGCAAAAACTGATGTGTAGCCACGTTAATAACGTAAAATGCCAAGATGAATTAAAACCTAGTAGGTATATAAGATGTATCCTTAGTGAGACAGAGTAAAAATATCGAATATCTTCAGGTTCCAGAAAACTACCCAATAGATACCAGAAAACCATCAAATAGGTACCAGAAAACTATCAAATAGATATCATAGTCTCAATAAAAAATAAAAAGATTGCAACAATAATATATGGTCCAACTACGTACCAAGGTAGAAAGCCAAATGTAAACTTAATTCGTGGAAATACGCAAAAATAGACCACTTCTAGAATAGTATGGTATTATAATAGACTCGAATTATGGAATATTTCAAAATAAAATTATACACGTAACGGAACAGAACAGTCTTCAACAGCGAGAGATCAGTACAAACTTCAAATTAAGAGATTCAAGAACGAACTACAAATGAAGAATCAGTCATCAATCAAGCAGTGGTGTTGATGTTATGGCCAGTAGGCAGTCTTCATAAGGCAGGGAGCTGAAGTTTCCTCATGTGCGAGGCGTTCTCCAGGCCGGCCTTCTTGTTAAACTCATACCTACATAGGTGAGGCGGAAAAGATTTTGTCGCCATCTGACCACTTGATCACTCTCCGTTGTAGGACCACACACGTCTGGGAGTAAATCTGTGCATAGCAGCAGCATAAATTTGACGTCGTTGGAAGGTCAGATTTTCAGGGATCATTGTTGTTCCTTTCAACTTCTTCTTATTGTTGAAGACATCCATACGAACAGTTTGCCTGACAAACGAAATCACAACAGGCCTGGAGGATTCAGTTGGGACAGACTTGTTTAATTTCGAGTCGAGTTTCCCACCACCCATCACACGAGCAATCATACTAACATCAACAGCCTTATCAGTCATCACATGACTGTTGATAATATCAACAACTGTTTGTTCCAAAATAGCCTCACTATCATCGTGAGACGGATTTTCAGGAACTCCACGAAGGCAGGTATTGGTAGAATGAGAAAACTGTTGTTCGTATTCTCCCGATTACGCAATTATTTATCTAAGGCGGTCTTAAGAATAGTTTATTTTGCGTTGGTGCAGTCGGTATTAATGTATGGATTGCCGGTGTGGGGTGGAGCATACGACACGACTTTTTTGCCTGTTGTTTTAGCACAAAAGGCCATCGCCTGATGTGTGGGGCCTCATTTTACTCTCATTCTGCCCCATTGTTTGGGAAAATGAGACTGATAAAAGTAGATACCCTATTTAGTTTTTGTTCTCTGAAGCAATTGTTAAGAGCTCTCGATCTACCAAGGCACAAAATGCGTATTTTTATAGAGGTGTAAAATACTTTAATTTATTGCCTGTAAGCCTTCGAAGGCGTATTTTTATGTGCCGCGATTTTGATGTCATCAATAAGTTATTAAAAAAAGACTACTGGTCAGGCTACAAGTAATGTGTTCATCTACAACTTCTACTTTCGTTCATCTACTTTCTTTTTTGATTATTGTTGTATTCAGATTGATTTTTGTTGTGTGAGCTTCTTTTTTGTATGAGATCTAGTTTCTTTTTTGATTTTTGTTGTATTTAGATTGATTTTCGTTGTATGAGATAAGAGTGGACTTGCTGGTTTGACTCATCTCCCTAACAAGGGCATTTGCCCATATAGGGGATTAGTTTTCGAGTAAACTATGTATATATTCTTTCTGTACAGTTTTGTAAAATAAACATATTTCATCATTATTTCATCATTCTTGTGACGGAAGCATTGGTTAGCCTCATCCACTATGCCCAGGCACTCATTGCGAACGTTATCATAACATGCGCTAACTGACTTGGCAATGATTTCGTCGATGTTTTTTCGAAGGTTGGACTCGAACAGCGTGAGAAATTTATCATTAACAGTAATAGTTGAACCAGGAATAAGACAGCTCATTATACCCTCAATCGCGGAGTCAGATTCAACACTCGATCGAATCGGTAGGAACCACAGGCATAGATGACATGGAAGAGGACGGCTTACCCTTACGTCACGTAACGAAGTCTTGAGAAGCCATTACTGGAAATATTATCTTCCGAATAGTAAAACTCATTTCGAGATAGCTATATATAAGTAAGTCGATTTATTCCTATTGTTACTTGTCCATAAATTATTTTACTTGCCTTTTCGAGGTACCTACTTGGGGTAAGATGCATAATACCAACCCGAGAAAGCTATTTTCTTGTAACTTCTGCTAAAGGATTAGTTTAATTTTTTTTAATACCACTTGAAACGTTTGAGCTTTTCATACTTTTCAGTCTACTATACCTATTGTTATACAGTAGAAAATGAATATTTCTACGGTGGAGAATACCCACTATTGGGAGGTTCCTATTCATTACAACGAATGAAGGTACTCATTACTATTAAATTTACAGCTACATTACGTTAAATTAGTATTCACATTCATAATACCAATTAGGTACCTACTAAATAAAATAAATAAACTTCCCCAAGGAACTAACAGAACCAGAAGCGAAATAATAGAAGCATGAATAATAAGTTAACACACGAGCATTAAGTTATTTCAGAATATCACCACCTTGACGTTGTTCAAAATTGAAACCCAAATTTACGAACCATTGAAAAAAATTTAGTTTCAAGTCCACTGGGTCAAGAAAAGTTGAACAGGTACATCCATGATCAAATAAAAGGAAGGTACCTACCTATCTTCGTGCAATTTCATATCTAATAAAGCCATGATTAAACTATAATATGGTACCTATAAAATTAGAAACACCCCTACAGCTATTTTTTTTAATTTAAACTTCATATTATCTACTAGTAATGTCGTGGTATCCTCCCAGAACCACTCCTTGCAAACTTAAGATCTCGCAAATAAACTCACAGAAGTGGGGACGAAAGTCGCAGGTGGTTGAAGCCCAACCTGGGTCCCCACCATCCCCTACCAGCTAGGGGATGGAGGGAGACGGCTTCCAGGTCTATAAATACTAGCCGCCTCCGCCTTTCTAATCATTCTACTTTCTCCTCTAGTCGTTGACTACTCTCTCTCCTCCTTACCTCGTCTCTCTCTCCTAACCCAAAATAATCCGTGAATGGTGGTGGTACGCCCATAACCAACCGACACCCTTCCTAAAAAAGATCTCGGAAATGGTGGTGGTCCGCCGATAACCAAACCGAGCACACATCCAAAAAGAGCCTGGGACTGGTGGTGGTCCGCCCATAACCAAGCCAGGCAACGCTCCTAAAAGAATCTGTGAATGGTGGTGGTACGCCCATAACCAACGGACACATCCGAGAAGATCCCGGGAATGGTGGTGGTCCGCCCATAACCAAACCGGGCACATCCTCCCTCGCACCGCTCGTGGTGGATGTACGCCAAAAACACATTCATCACAGTGGTGAACCCGGCGTTCACGCATCCTTCTCGATATGGAATCTCCCTCCGACTTCTCGCAACCCCTCTTGTCGCTCCCCTCCACCCACCAACGAATTCGCCTCCCCCTCTCGAACGCCACCACCGCAGACCCCTTTCACTTTCTTTCGCTCCCCTCTCGACTACGCTCACCAACATCATCAATACCCCCTCTGCGACCCCACTCACCCTTCCACCCTTTTTCGCATGAACAAGGAGGGGAGATGAGTCGGCGACTGGATGGGAACGTAGAATCACCCACCGCCACCCCTTTTTCACAAGACCGCCCCATTCTCCATCGGCGACCCACCCCCCTCCACCCACGACTTCCCCCAACCTCATGGAAGGCCTTACGCCCAACCCCTTCCACCACTCGCCAGTACGGCAAGCGCCACCTTACACCCCCCCCTTCACCAATAAGGTGCGCCTACGTCTCAGCCCTCTTGTCCCCCACCCCCTCGACCCCCGACTCACAGGGGGAACCCACAGCTCAACCCCTCCACTCGCTCAGGGGCCCTCTCTTTCCACCCCACGATTCCCCTCTTGTCCACCACCCCCTCGACCCCCGACTCACAGGGGGAACCCACAGCTCAACCCCTCCACTCGCTCAGGGGCCCTCTCTTTCCACCCCACGATTCGCTGGGGGCTGACCACTTCTCCCCCCTCACCAGCCCCCCTTTCTCCCGACACACAGAAGCCTTCCACTGCTCGCCACAACGGCCAGCGTTAACTTCTCCCCCTTCGCCAGCCCCCTTCTCCTCACACATGGAAGGCCTCCACCACTCGCCAGACCTGGCGAGCACTCTCCCCTCTTCGCCCCTTCACGGCCCCGCCACCTTCACTCGCCCTCTCCCCGCGACGGCCCCGCCACCTTCACCCCCCTCGCCAAGACTCCAAGGTGTGCCCAGGCCTCAGCCCCTCACCACCACCCCCATCCACCCCCGCCTCTAGGGGGACTCATGCGTCCTCAACCCCCCCAACTCACTGGGGGGACCCAGCACCTGTAATATACCTGTAAATATCATTCCTGTAAATACCTGTAAAATACCTGTACATATCGATCTCCCTCTCTTATATGTCAATGTAAATCATCTCTATCATCCAACTATATCCTAGCTGTAAGTCAATTCTTTTTGTACGCCACCCATCACTGTAAATAATCTCTGTCACCTCCTCATTTAACTGTATATTCCCTAGCTCTAAGTCATTTATTCGTTACTTTCTAGTCCATATTGTACTCTAAATTTTTGTAAATATTGTTACTTCGCGCCAATCTTCGCCACGTTTGTTACCTAGTTTAAGGTCAGCTGCCTTCAGCACTACTGTCAACCACTGCCTTCAGCCCCCTTCCTGTTTGCCGTAGCCTTCAGCTCCTGTAACTCTGCGCCCTCAGCCTTGTCAACCATTGTTTACCTTGCTCAATCTGGGGGGACCTATGTCGTGGTATCCTCCCAGAACCACTCCTTGCAAACTTAAGATCTCGCAAATAAACTCGTAGAAGTGGGGACGAAAGACGCAGGGGGTTGAAGCCCAACCTGGGTCCCCACCATCCCCTACCAGCTAGGGGATGGAGGGAGATGGCTTCCAGGTCTATAAATACTCGCCGCCTCCGCCTTTCTAATCATTCTACGCTCTCCTCTAGTCGCTGACTACTCTCTCTCCTCCTTACCTCGTCTCTCTCTCCTAACCCAAAAGAATCCGTGAATGGTGGTGGTACGCCCATAACCAACGGACACCCTTCCTAAAAAAGATCTCGGAAATGGTGGTGGTCCGCCGATAACCAAACCGAGCACACATCCAAAAAGATCCTGGGACTGGTGGTGGTCCGCCCATAACCAAGCCAGGCAACGCTCCTAAAAGAATCCGTGAATGGTGGTGGTACGCCCATAACCAACGGACACATCCGAGAAGATCCCGGGAATGGTGGTGGTCCGCCCATAACCAAACCGAGCACATCCTCCCTCGCACCGCCCGCGGTGGATGTACGCCAAAAACACATTCATCACAAGTAACAAACAGGAAATTTTCAAATTAAGCTTGAACGTTATTGCAGTTAAAACTGTATTAATTTGTTGTTTGCCCCGGACTAAACAATGGTTCAATGATTGAGGCTGACTGAGGCCCACTTTCACCAAAAATTTGAAACGAGTTTAACCCGGAAGAGGTTGCAAATTAACGGAGTTTACCGCTCACTGTCTTTCACCAGAGCTCTGTGCGAGCTTAAACTTCCACCTAGGGGGCTCAAGTTTAAACGCCCGAAATCCTGCAAGTTAAAGTCGCTAATCTCCGTTATCCATGAGATCCAAATATGGCCGCCTAGCTCACAGCTGATTTTCGGTTCCGTTGTTATAGAGCTGTGAAATGAATTAACGCGAGTTGGCATTGTATTGGTATTTACGCTATACCATGTGTTCCACAATGATATTATAGGTACCTTACCTCGTGACTGGAGTCGTTGTAAATCAGAAATCACTTTGGCAATTTACAGTTTATTATTACAGCGGAACAATGGAAGCGGGAATCGACATCAGCTGAGTGATGGTTGTTGTTGTTTTGAAGAGTTTATACTCCTGGCGCGTCATATTGTCCAACTTTTGCTTGGACATTTTAAACTAAACTCCGTCAGGCAAACTCCGCTATTAAATAGTTTGCCTGATTAAATAATTTGAAATTTTCAAACTGGGTTTAACCGACATTTGGGTTGGTGAAAGACGCCAGCTGCCCTTCCAGGTTTAAACCTCGACGTTAATTTTAACGGAGTTTGGCTAAACTACGTTAAATAATTTTCTGGTGAAAGTGGGCCTGAGTCGTTTAGTTAGTTACCTAAAAATCAATGTACTTAGGACAACTTGTGGCGAGGGCGGAAACGTTCAACTCGTCACTGACCGTTTCAAATTGTCAAGCAACTTACGAGTACGGTGAAGAGTGACTTCTCTCTTTCCAACCAGAAATATATGCGAAAAATCTCGCTTGTCCCATCCTCGACAATCGAAAAAACAACAAAAAGAAAGAGAGCCGGTACCTACTAATTTAGAGATTCAGGTACCTAGCTCAGTATGTGGAAAAAATTATAACTGGCCTGGACCTCCTGCATGTCTAAGAATTATGGTATAATTATTATGGGCAATATGAATTTAAAATATACAAAAAACGATGTAGGTACGTGATTTAAATGATTTAGGCAAGTGATGATGTGAAAAATGATGTTGACAGGTGATACAAAAAATGATGTAAAAAATAATTTAAATGATTTTTGAAGAAATAATTTTGATAAATGATTTTTTGAAAAAATAATTTTAATAAATGATTTTGGACGAAAAAATTATTATTTTCTTCCTATTTTTCCCTTCTCGAAAAGTAGGTGGAATTCACAACACATCGTTTGGAGCTCTTCGGATGAATAGGTGGAATTTACGCTTTGGCCGATGGGGACCTTTGGTGGAGTAAATTCATCATGGCTTAAGACGCTGGTAGTGGTAGTGTGTCTGGTGGAGTTTAAAATCGCCCGTTATAATCATCTAGTAGTTATTAACAAAATTAGTATTATTAAACATAATCAAAAATGCTTATTATGAAGTGTTCACTAAAAACATCGGACAAATTAGGCTGGACACTAGGTTCTTCCATCAAGCAGGACACCTACATTCAAACTGCTTGTTTTATGAAATATCCCTCGGTTTACTGGGTAATAAGTAAATGTGAAATAATATTTTCAGCAAATACATAAAGGTTGGATGCTCAAACATTTGAATAGGTATTCACTGAAAACCTAGGAAAAACTAGGCTGGACACCACTAGGTTTCTATAAGGATTCTGTGTTGGATGCGTCGAGGCTGACGTCGTCACGATCAGCTGATCGGTCGACCTACCGTCTTCCTCAAGGTCATCTGCGCGGCAGCCTACCTGTTGGTATATTTATTCTATCATGGTTAGCCCCGACGCGACGGTGGCTCAGTCTAACAAGGAAATGCTCTCGCTAACTATATAGTATCCCAAATCCCAACTCATATTACCCATTACCTACGCCCCCGCTTTCAACATAATTAACATTGTGAAAATTGTACTAGTGGTCACACTGCAAATCCAAGTTTCTACAGTTTCCCAATAAGCGTCCCAACCAATCCCTGTCTGGCTATTATGTTATCGTGTTGAATACGCGGTTAACCAGTGAGAGATTTTCTATTTTTTTGAAATTTTGAAGGTTTCAACATGGCATGGCATCAAACTCTGACCCTCTACGTATGAGAGGCACACAGCATGATAAACGAAACTGGCACAACAACGGTCACCCTACTATAGGTAATTGTTTTCTTATTAACGTATTTCGCCCCCCAAGGAAATGCATAACATTTTGCTATGCCGCCCTCAAGCGGAATCACATGGAAAGACATTTTTATACGATTCCGACAAAGGTATTAATCGCTGGAGTGAAAAGCGAAAACGCGACATGAAAAAAAAAAAAAAAAAAAAAAAAAAAAAAGTTCGGGTTCCATCCGTCTAGAGGTGAAAGTGGGCGAACCTACGTAAGTGGATATTTGGAACAATGGAACTTCCACAGGGTTCTTTCGATGTCTGCTCCTCACACGAAATCCAATTGAGTTTCGAAAATGCCAAAATAAATTACCACAGTACAACACAACGGGTCTTTGTTCAGAAGTTATGAAGTGTATCAGTGAACAAAATCATGAACCGGCGAAACACCTCCAGCAAACCAAAGTGCAGTTTCAAAATGTGCTTGCTGATCTGAGTTTCCGGTATTACCTATTTGGCCAACGGTATCGATAATACAGACTTGTTACTTTTTCAACCAGTCGACCAATTTGTCGTGTAGAATGACACCACCTTCCAAGAGAAGGTGGCGCACTGCAGCAGACGACTGTGGTACTATATTACATATAGGTATGTAGTGAAAGTCTATATAGGTTAGACAATCTTCTTTCTAATATATAATTATTACGTGCGAGGTCAGTGTTGGAGCAGAAAGCAGCCTTCCCAGCGGTGCACGGACATCCTGCCCCACTTTAATAATGAGATGAGCGATAAGAGCTGTATTATATAGAACACATGTTCAAATCACCATCAAATGTCTACCAACATATGAAGGTCCATAAGAAAAGCGACCAGAGCAAATCAGAAGATCCAAGGATTGACCAAGCTGTCAGAGAGGGATGAGGCGGTGAACCTAATCCATGGTGGGACTGGTTAAACGGTTACAACTCACTCAAATACTTTTTTTTTAAATTTTTTAGAAAAATATGTACCTAAAATTTCTTTCTGAATGCCAAGGAGATAACTGCAAAGTTACAAACAACGTGACCACACCACACCGTAGAAGCTACATCCATTTATGTAAAAACGTCATGGAATAGCGTAACATGTTGATTGACGAACGGTTTATTGATAGTTAGGACTAAAGGAGCGTTTCACTCCTAACGGGATAAATACCTACAACCATTGATAATAATATAGAACGCCCTATGTTATTCCTACTTCCGTGGTAGGTAATGAAGAAATGAGGAATGGACGTCCATTTTTTTAATTCTTTTGGATTATAGGTCTAACGGAGAGCTTTCTAAAAAGGTGTTAAAGGATCAGGAATTTATTGATTTATTAATTAAATTATACGGGATAGAAATCCCAATTCCAAAGAAATAATTTATAGAAAAAAATAACCTGGCCTTTAAGAAGAATATACGGAAACAATGACAAACGAAATCATCACATCCAATAAATTAATGTAATGAGTTCTGAATGAAATAGATATTAATTAACCTCACTGTTCGAAAAATAAGAATACAATAATATAGCTCCTCCATCTCAAAATTCAGATCAATATGATTATTTACTTATATCACTCACTAACTGATCTCTGAATCCTTATCAGTGGGCTGTTGTAACAGTAATACTGGTTCGCTCAAAGTCCGGAACAAAAATATCGGTATTTCAAGTATGGTAAGATGGTACCTTGAAATTAATGTTCTCAAGCAACGAAGGGGCATCATAATTATGACCCATTCATTGATTTAGGTAGGAATACAACATCAATTACTACTCTCCTATCGGTCATTGAGTTAAGCTGTAATTTATCCATTAATAATTCATCACTGAATATCGACAATTTGGGAAATGTATGCTGCACCCTCTCAATTTCCTCGATATGTAGGTACTTTGTAATATGGACTCCATATAGATGACGCAAACTCCAGATGAATCCTAACCAATGACGTGCGTAATAGTTAATGCGTTTTAGACTGTGAAATCGTGTAACAGTAGATACGCATCAAAAAACCAAGCTGCCGCATGGCTCCAGACACCATCGGCCGACAATGGAAAGAACCGAAAACGATTGTGAAACTCACTGTTGAAAATGATCCCTACGTCGAGAATGAACGGAAGAGGATGAAAAAGAGAAGAAAAAACGCTGCAAAGGCCTTGTCACATCGGTTTATTATTCTATTGGACACACGTACAGAAATGTTGGCTGTTCATTTATTGTTTCTTTCATGTGAAATAATTGAAATAGCTATTTCTGATTGTTTCCATTAATTTTGGCCCCTAAAACAAAAATTAGGTACGCTCCTTTTTTTTGCCAACTATCTTTGATCGTTGGTAGTGCCATTTAATCGTCTTGATCCACGTGTTGACACTTTTTCCAGTGTTATTATACAAACTGATGGTGATTTCAGACGATTTCCCAGGTTTTTCACTCATAAAAAATCAATTTTGGGAGCTGAACATTAGGTAGAACTCAATTTTCCACTCTTTGGTCAAAATCGACTTCATATTCTCTTCTCGTCCCCAAAAACATGTATACACGGAATACATTTGTAGTCGCAAAACAAATTGATAACACCCTCTCAAAAGCAAGCAAACCCCTGGAAACCTGGGAAATTGTCTGAAATCACCATAAATTGGTATCAACGACGTAGCATCAATAGGTGAATCAATACAATTAAATAGCACTATCAGTGATCAAAGATAATCTGTAAAAAAAAGAAAAAGAAAAAAGAAGGAGCCTAATTTGTCCAAAGGAGCCTAACAGTAAACCAAAAACGCTGCAATGTCCTTGTCACATGGGTTTATTTTTCTATCGGACATACCTACAGAAATGTTGCTGTTCACTTACTGTTTCAACAGGTATCAACAATGGTTTTATTATTCTATCGGACATACCTACGGTCGTTATGGGCCGGTAACCTGGCCACCTGGGAGCCCTGATATGACCCCTGTGGACTTCTACGCATGGTGTACGTTAGTCCTTAGTCTACGCAGAAGCTGTGGACACGAGGGAAACCCTCATCAGGAGGTAAGTAGATTCCGAGCAATAAAAAAAGTTCTTAAAATTACAAAAACTATAGTTACCAAAATTTCTGTGGATACAATACCCTGACCCCTGCTACTACCTAAACGATTACTCAAACTAGTGCATTCTCTTTTTCCAGAGTGCAGGAATGCGGCGGGGTGTTGCAAAATGCTCGCCAACTACGGGACGTCACGAGGAGCGTGCTTGAAAGATGCCGCATTTTGAGAACCTACTGTTGAACCATCCCTATTCGCGATGTTATTTTTTAAACTGAATCAATTTAATAACTGGGATGCCAAAAAATGAGTATTTTCATGAAGCAAGTCGGCTTTTGGTGGAAAACGTTGATTTTCACCTAAAAACCCACGTTTTTCAGGACTCAAACGTCATTTTCTCCACCAAATTTCACAGTGAATTTTTTTTTCTTATTCCATTGGAAAGCTGAGATTCTGGGCAAGTTTTTCCCGAGGATTGCACGCCGAAAAACCTCCGTACTGGTAGCGCAAAAACCGAAAGAAAAAAACGGTTATTTTTAAGAAATCTTCAAATTTTGAACTTTAGCCATTTTTTTCACCAATCAGGGCTGATTAAAACAATCGGATTTATTATCAGAGAGATAGGAAATTTCACGTTCTTTCCAACGGACTCCTCAAATTTGAGATTGCATCGATAAATAAGGGAGTTATGGCATTTTTTATGAGGCAGAGTGGAAAACGTGGAAAAAAATTAAAAGCTAAAAAACTCGGGTTTACCATGGACTAAAAAAAATTGTTAGGAGACAAAATTTGTTGCAAATTAGCTGTAGAATCGATTCCCTGAGTTTTTCCTATAATAACTGTAGAACACCCTGTATATATTCTTTAAACCCGGGAGTACAAGGGAAGTTTTTGAGACGGAAAAATTCTAAAACTTCTCTACTGTTGTTCGTCACTAAAAATGTTTCGCTCTCCACTGATACGTACAGAATATTCTTAAAAGTTCCAGTCATGCAGCATGGCTATAAGAGCGAATTTTCAAAGAAATATTCGTGCTATTGTGTAAAAAGATGATGCAGCGAGAAACCGGAGTTTAAATATGGAAAATCTGAAATGTTAGGTTGTTCAGTCAGTAACAGTTTACCTTTTATCGGAAATATACGATGGTGTGAACGGATCAGTAATTTGATCAAATCCCAGCTCATCACAGCTTTGATCTCATTACAGCTTATCGTGAACTTATATATTAAACTTTTCGCGATTTTAGTCATTTTTACCGATTTTTGGCCCCTATCAAGTTGAACTTGACCCATGCCTACTCTTTCAAAGATACTTTCATTGTTGAAATAGTCCCTGGCTTTCATATCAGATCACCATTCCATAACACAATTTGTAAAATGATATAATTTTTTCGTGATTTTAGCCATTTTCACCAATTTTTGACCAAAGTCAAATTTGACCCAATCTTTTTTGAGACAAATATCTTTATAACCAAAACAGTCCCTCTTCTGTCGCTAATCAACGTTAGGTGAATTAATATTGACTTCAGCCCTTAATAACAATTGTTGACCCCCAAAAATCAAGAAATCCCCCCTAAACTACTACATACATGTCATGAGCCATTTTTCCTTCCAACAATATAGGGTTGAAATATTCTCTGAGCACACCGTAAGGCATCGTGTATCTTCTTCGAGATGGACTAAGACGCATTCGAAGAGCCACACGCCACGTATATTTCCGGTTCAATTTAGCCGGTTTCTATCAGGTTTTCAATGGTTTTATCTGGTTTTCAGTGGGGCTCAATATGGTCAAACATGAATTTAGTCCGGATCGGACTCACAGCAGCCCTTGCTCATATGACATCGTGGAAACCTCTCACAGACCATAAACTCTGGTTCATTAAACCAACTCATTGTGGAGGAAATTGTCAATAGATATGCAATTTTTCCTGAATAATAAATATTATAATCATGGTAAGGATAAAAGGAAGCTATGTACCACATTTTGGCAAACTTTAATTACACTTCAAATCGGTGCATATATATTGTATCTTTTTTTTTATGAATCAGACTCCCAGTTTAATGTGTTGTTGTAGCTTAAGTGTGTTACCTGCAACCGAAGATGCATAATTATTTATGAGAAGTTTTCGGGTACTTATTCAATTGGGGTTGAAAATGCCATGTTTTACTTCACCATCGTGTTCATTGTTCTAATTTTCAGCTCAAATTACCGTGTTGGCTACAAATGAATGGTAATTTGACGTGAGTCAGACACGCAGATTAACTAACAGCAAGCAAACAATTACAGCTGTTGTTCGCTATTGACGACGGATTGATATCCGAAACCGTTATTATACCGTGCTATTTCGTTTTTAGCGGAAATACACAACGTTCGAATAATAAATATACAACGCTTCTCATTTGCAATGCGTATCCACGATTTTATTGCGAGTGATATATAGTTCATACGATGAATGTACAATACGTGCCATGTTACATTCTGCTTGAATATTATAGAGCAGTTTTGTAGGTACAAAAACAGTAAATTTTTTCATGAAATTTCAAACTTCATCGAATGATGGCAAGGTAGTTTGTCAAATTCCGACCGATTCAGTCGTGAAGTAAACGAAAATTTCGGTTTTCATTCGATAGATTACATCAAATTCCAACATTTCTCGATTTCTGAAAGTCTCAGATTTTGACTGCCCTGAAGTTAGCTGCATATTCAAAATCGAAAACTTTAAACGTTTGCCACGGCTCGTCAGGTCAAAATTTTTGAATTTTGATCATGGGAATGAATTCAGCTACTCAAATGCTAGGAGGTATACCTTTTAGAATTTCGAAATTTTGATCCAAAATTTTAAAATTTTGCCCAACTTTAAACGTTTGCCCTGACCTTATCGATGACATATTTGATGTTCTGATTTCAAATTCTGTTAGTATATATTCTCCTCTCGATGGTATATCTTCCGGATTTTCGAAATTCGACCTTGAAATGGTAATATTCATGCCCTGAAGTTAGCTGCATATTCAAAAAGTTTAAACGTTTGCCACGGCTCGTCAGGTCAAAAGTTTTGAATTTTGATCACGGGAATGAATTTAGCTACTAAAATGCTAAGATGTATACCGTTTAGAATTTCGAAATTTTGATCCAAAATTTAAAAATTTTGCCCAACTTTAAACGTTTGCCCTGACCTTATCAATGACATATTTGATGTTCTGATTTCAAATTCTGAAAGCTTATACCTTCCTCTAGATGGTATATCTTCCGGATTTTCGAAATTCGACCTAGAAATAGTCAGCTGCAACAACTGAGGCAAACATGATACACGGAAAATGGCTGTATGCTGACTTTAAACGCTTGCCCTGACCTTATCAGTGACATATTTGATGTTCTGATTTCAAATTCTGAAAGCTTATACCTTCCTCTAGATGGTATATCTTCCGGATTTTTGAAATTCGACCTAGAAATAGTCAGCTGCAACAACTGAGGCAAACATGATACACGGAAAATGGCCGTATGCTGACTTTAAACGCTTGCCCCAACCTTATCAGTAACATGTTTGATGTTCTGATTTCCAATTCTGAAAGCTTATACCTTCCTCTAAATGGTATATCTTCCGGATTTTTGAAATTCGACCTAGAAATAGTCAGCTGCAACAACTGAGGCAAACATGATACACGGAAAATGGCCGTATGCTGACTTTAAACGCTTGCCCCAACCTTATCAGTGACATATTTGATGTTCTGATTTCAAATTCTGAAAGCTTATACCTTCCTCTAGATGGTATATCTTCCGGATTTTCGAAATTCGACCTAGAAATAGTCAGCTGCAACAAGTGAGGCAAACATGATACACGGAAAATGGCTGTATGCTGACTTTAAACGCTTGCCCTGACCTTATCAATGACATGTTTGATGTTCTGATTTCAAATTCTGAAAGCTTATACCTTCCTCTAGATGGTATATCTTCCGGATTTTCGAAATTCGACCTAGAAATAGTCAGCTGCAACAACTGAGGCAAACATGATACACGGAAAATGGCTGTATGCTGACTTTAAACGCTTGCCCTGACCTTATCAGTGACATATTTGATGTTCTGATTTCAAATTCTGAAAGCTTATACCTTCCTCTAGATGGTATATCTTCCGGATTTTTGAAATTCGACCTAGAAATAGTCAGCTGCAACAACTGAGGCAAACATGATACACGGAAAATGGCCGTATGCTGACTTTAAACGCTTGCCCTGACCTTATCAATGACATATTTGATGTTCTGATTTCAAATTCTGAAAGCTTATACCTTCCTCTAGATGGTATATCTTCCGGATTTTTGAAATTTGACCTAGAAATAGTCAGCTGCAACAACTGAGGCAAACATGATACACGGAAAATGGCCGCATGCTGACTTTAAACGCTTGCCCCAACCGTATCAGTGACATATTTGATGTTCTGATTTCAAATTCTGAAAGCTTATACCTTTCTCTAGATGGTATATCTTCCGGATTTTTGAAATTTGACCTAGAAATAGTCAGCTGCAACAACTGAGGCAAACATGACACACGGAAAATGGCCGTATGCTGACTTTAAACGCTTGCCCCAACCTTATCAGTGACATATTTGATGTTCTGATTTCAAATTCTGAAAGCTTATACCTTTCTCTAGATGGTATATCTTCCGGATTTTTGAAATTTGACCTAGAAATAGTCAGCTGCAACAACTGAGGCAAACATGATACACGGAAAATGGCCGTATGCTGACTTTAAACGCTTGCCCCAACCTTATCAGTGACATATTTGATGTTCTGATTTCAAATTCTGTTAGTATATATTCTCCCCTCGATGGTATTTCTTCCGGATTTTCGAAATTCGACCTTGAAATGGTAATATTCATGCCCTGAAGTTAGCTGCATATTCAAAAAGTTTAAACGTTTGCCACGGCTCGTCAGGTCAAAATTTTTGAATTTTGATCACGGGAATGAATTTAGCTACTAAAATGCTAGGAGGTATACCGTTTAGAATTTCGAAATTTTGATCCAAAATTTTAAAATTTTGCCCAACTTTAAACGTTTGCCCTGACCTTATCAATGGCATATTTGATGTTCTGATTTCAAATTCTGAAAGCTTATACCTTCCTCTAGATGGTATATCTTCCGGATTTTCGAAATTCGACCTAGAAATAGTCAGCTGCAACAAGTGAGGCAAACATGATACACGGAAAATGGCTGTATGCTGACTTTAAACGCTTGCCCTGACCTTATCAATGACATGTTTGATGTTCTGATTTCAAATTCTGAAAGCTTATACCTTCCTCTAGATGGTATATCTTCCGGATTTTCGAAATTCGACCTAGAAATAGTCAGCTGCAACAACTGAGGCAAACATGATACACGGAAAATGGCTGTATGCTGACTTTAAACGCTTGCCCTGACCTTATCAGTGACATATTTGATGTTCTGATTTCAAATTCTGAAAGCTTATACCTTCCTCTAGATGGTATATCTTCCGGATTTTCGAAATTCGACCTAGAAATAGTCAGCTGCAACAGCTGAGGCAAACATGATACACGGAAAATGGCCGTATGCTGACTTTAAACGCTTGCCCTGACCTTATCAATGACATATTTGATGTTCTGATTTCAAATTCTGAAAGCTTATACCTTCCTCTAGATGGTATATCTTCCGGATTTTTGAAATTTGACCTAGAAATAGTCAGCTGCAACAACTGAGGCAAACATGATACACGGAAAATGGCCGTATGCTGACTTTAAACGCTTGCCCCAACCTTATCAGTGACATATTTGATGTTCTGATTTCAAATTCTGTTAGTATATATTCTCCCCTCGATGGTATTTCTTCCGGATTTTCGAAATTCGACCTTGAAATGGTAATATTCATGCCCTGAAGTTAGCTGCATATTCAAAAAGTTTAAACGTTTGCCACGGCTCGTCAGGTCAAAATTTTTGAATTTTGATCACGGGAATGAATTTAGCTACTAAAATGCTAGGAGGTATACCGTTTAGAATTTCGAAATTTTGATCCAAAATTTTAAAATTTTGCCCAACTTTAAACGTTTGCCCTGACCTTATCAATGACATATTTGATGTTCTGATTTCAAATTCTGAAAGCTTATACCTTCCTCTAGATGGTATATCTTCCGGATTTTCGAAATTCGACCTAGAAATAGTCAGCTGCAACAAGTGAGGCAAACATGATACACGGAAAATGGCTGTATGCTGACTTTAAACGCTTGCCCTGACCTTATCAGTGACATGTTTGATGTTCTGATTTCAAATTCTGAAAGCTTATACCTTTCTCTAGATGGTATATCTTCCGGATTTTTGAAATTTGACCTAGAAATAGTCAGCTGCAACAACTGAGGCAAACATGATACACGGAAAATGGCTGTATGCTGACTTTAAACGCTTGCCCTGACCTTATCAGTGACATGTTTGATGTTCTGATTTCAAATTGTGAAAGCTTATACCTTTCTCTAGATGGTATATCTTCCGGATTTTTGAAATTTGACCTAGAAATAGTCAGCTGCAACAACTGAGGCAAACATGATACACGGAAAATGGCCGTATGCTGACTTTAAACGCTTGCCCCGACCTTATCAATGACATATTTGATGTTCTGATTTCAAATTCTGAAAGCTTATACCTTCCTCTAGATGGTATATCTTCCGGATTTTTAAAATTCGACCTAGAAATAGTCAGCTGCAATGACTGAGGCAAACATGATACACGGAAAATGGCTGTATGCTGACTTTAAACGCTTGCCCTGACCTTATCAGTGACATATTTGATGTTCTGATTTCAAATTCTGAAAGCTTATACCTTCCTCTAGATGGTATATCTTCCGGATTTTTGAAATTCGACCTAGAAATAGTCAGCTGCAACAACTGAGGCAAACATGATACACGGAAAATGGCCGTATGCTGACTTTAAACGCTTGCCCCAACCTTATCAGTAACATGTTTGATGTTCTGATTTCCAATTCTGAAAGCTTATACCTTCCTCTAAATGGTATATCTTCCGGATTTTTGAAATTCGACCTAGAAATAGTCAGCTGCAACAACTGAGGCAAACATGATACACGGAAAATGGCCGTATGCTGACTTTAAACGCTTGCCCCAACCTTATCAGTGACATATTTGATGTTCTGATTTCAAATTCTGAAAGCTTATACCTTCCTCTAGATGGTATATCTTCCAGATTTTCGAAATTCGACCTAGAAATAGTCAGCTGCAACAAGTGAGGCAAACATGATACACGGAAAATGGCTGTATGCTGACTTTAAACGCTTGCCCTGACCTTATCAATGACATGTTTGATGTTCTGATTTCAAATTCTGAAAGCTTATACCTTCCTCTAGATGGTATATCTTCCGGATTTTCGAAATTCGACCTAGAAATAGTCAGCTGCAACAACTGAGGCAAACATGATACACGGAAAATGGCTGTATGCTGACTTTAAACGCTTGCCCTGACCTTATCAGTGACATGTTTGATGTTCTGATTTCAAATTGTGAAAGCTTATACCTTTCTCTAGATGGTATATCTTCCGGATTTTTGAAATTTGACCTAGAAATAGTCAGCTGCAACAACTGAGGCAAACATGATACACGGAAAATGGCCGTATGCTGACTTTAAACGCTTGCCCCGACCTTATCAATGACATATTTGATGTTCTGATTTCAAATTCTGAAAGCTTATACCTTCCTCTAGATGGTATATCTTCCGGATTTTCAAAATTCGACCTAGAAGTAGTCAGCTGCAATGACTGAGGCAAACATGATACACGGAAAATGGCTGTATGCTGACTTTAAACGCTTGCCCTGACCTTATCAGTGACATATTTGATGTTCTGATTTCAAATTCTGAAAGCTTATACCTTCCTCTAGATGGTATATCTTCCGGATTTTTGAAATTCGACCTAGAAATAGTCAGCTGCAACAACTGAGGCAAACATGATACACGGAAAATGGCCGTATGCTGACTTTGCAGGTTTGTTGTAACCTTATCAAAGAGGATTCCACGAGCTCATGGATAGCGTGTAGAGGAAGAAGTATGTAAGGAAGTCTCACTCTGTGTTAAATTGTCCGATGGGTGGATACTATACATTTTGCATTGCTACCTTTATGTCACTCTTCGGAGTTAGTGTAGTTCATCAGTGAATCATAGAAGCCGCATGATCGCGCGTCATCCTGGTTCCCGCCAGTATTGAAAACGCTCAAATGGGTACTGCTAGGCCTGTAATTATTCTACCGTTCTACTAGGCTGCTTTCATCTATCCTCTTGGAAACCCTGTAACTACCAAGGAGTGTTGTAAAGATAGCGCCAAAGTCAAACTGTGCACGCCCCGCCCATGTTTTTCCCCTGTTTTTCCATGAGTCAGATAAAAAAGGCAAATGGATTCAAATGGATTCAAAGAAGCATGGGATTGTATGAGGAAGCATGGATGGACGAATATGGAGGGGCATTGATGGTGTGTTGAGGAACTGTTTTATCACAAGTTCGATATAGAAATGACTCTAATTATTTACAAGCAGGAAACGAACGCTCTTTATTTTTGAACACAAGGCTTTTACATACATGTCAACTAACGACACATATCGTGGGAGAATACACACACTCCCTCAGAGTAATAGTCATCATAGAGGTGTACTTCCGAAGTTCTCTTACGTGCCACTGGCCGCGCCCCTAACAGGAAGAAGGCGAAGGAGTCAGTAAAAGAAGATTATATAGTTTTGCAATCCTTGTGTCATCGTCATGAAGGTGGTGACATGCACATCCCGTACTGTTGTGTGGAAGTAAGATAAGGATAGGAGTTCATGTATTCTTTGAGTATAATGAATTGAACTGTTTCTTGGGATATGGCAGATTGATGTCTTATCAGTAGGATATGAATGGTGGGACCATTGTTGCCGTTGATGGAGTAGTGTTTTGGTCAAGGTGAATCTTGACGAGGTAGGTGCATGAAAAACCCACCTACCTTCCTTTATTACCTACCCACCCACCTTCCAGTATTATTGATAGGGATAAGATAATCATTCTAATAGCTGCTGTTGTGTTGGCACCATTGGCACTTTAAATTGTTCGTCCGAGAGGTTGCTCCATCTCTACTTCTATTACTCTATGATGATCAACTGTGTTTCGCCTTAAAACGTTTCCGTTTGACTGTTGTCTTTTATAATAAATTATATTCGTTTTATACCATGATTCTTCGTATCATTCCACGACCTTCAATTATCAACCCAGTTACCTTGTAACCCATTATTACCTACCTACCTCTTTTCAATATTACCTACTCACCTCATTCCAATATTACCTACCACTTTCCTGTCTTACCTAACTTCCTTCAAGTATTACCTACCAACGTAGTTTCCTCCCATCATTACCCACCCACCTTCCAGTGTTATCTACCCAGTTACCTTCCATTATTACTTTCCTACCTACCTACTTCCAATGTTACCTACCACTTTCCTGTCTCACCTAGCTACGTTCAAGTAAGTATTATTACCTACAGCTTCCTCCCATCATTACCTACCCACCTAACTACCTCTTTTCAATATTACCTACTCACCTCATTCCTATATTACCTACCACTTTCCTGTCTTACCTATCTACCTACTACTTTTCTCCTATCAAAATTTCGAAATTCTAAACGGTATACCTCCTAGCATTTTAGTAGCTAAATTCATTCCCGTGATCAAAATTCAAAAATTTTGACCTGACGAGCCGTGGCAAACGTTTAAACTTTTTGAATATGCAGCTAACTTCAGGGCATGAATATTACCATTTCAAGGTCGAATTTCGAAAATCCGGAAGAAATACCATCGAGAGGAGAATATATACTAACAGAATTTGAAATCAGAACATCAAATATGTCACTGATAAGGTTGGGGCAAGCGTTTAAAGTCAGCATACGGACATTTTCCGTGTATCATGTTTGCCTCAGTTGTTGCAGCTGACTATTTCTAGGTCAAATTTCAAAAATCCGGAAGATATACCATCTAGAGAAAGGTATAAGCTTTCAGAATTTGAAATCAGAAAATCAAATATGTCACTGATAAGGTTGAGGCAAGCGTTTAAAGTCAGCATACGGCCATTTTCCGTGTGTCATGTTTGCCTCAGTTGTTGCAGCTGACTATTTCTAGGTCAAATTTCAAAAATCCGGAAGATATACCATCTAGAGAAAGGTATAAGCTTTCAGAATTTGAAATCAGAACATCAAATATGTCACTGATAAGGTTGGGGCAAGCGTTTAAAGTCAGCATGCGGCCATTTTCCGTGTATCATGTTTGCCTCAGTTGTTGCAGCTGACTATTTCTAGGTCGAATTTTGAAAATTCGGAAGATATACCATCTAGAGGAAGCTATAAGCTTTCAGAATTTGAAATCAGAACATCAAATATGTCATTGATAAGGTCAGGGCAAGCGTTTAAAGTCAGCATACGGCCATTTTCCGTGTATCATGTTTGCCTCAGTTGTTGCAGCTGACTATTTCTAGGTCAAATTTCGAAAATCCGGAAGATATACCATCTAGAGAAAGGTATAAGCTTTCAGAATTTGAAATCAGAACATCAAACATGTCACTGATAAGGTCAGGGCAAGCGTTTAAAGTCAGCATACAGCCATTTTCCGTGTATCATGTTTGCCTCAGTTGTTGCAGCTGACTATTTCTAGGTCAAATTTCAAAAATCCGGAAGATATACCATCTAGAGAAAGGTATAAGCTTTCAGAATTTGAAATCAGAACATCAAACATGTCACTGATAAGGTCAGGGCAAGCGTTTAAAGTCAGCATACAGCCATTTTCCGTGTATCATGTTTGCCTCAGTTGTTGCAGCTGACTATTTCTAGGTCGAATTTCGAAAATCCGGAAGATATACCATCTAGAGGAAGGTATAAGCTTTCAGAATTTGAAATCAGAACATCAAATATGTCATTGATAAGGTCAGGGCAAGCGTTTAAAGTCAGCATACGGCCATTTTCCGTGTATCATGTTTGCCTCAGTTGTTGCAGCTGACTATTTCTAGGTCGAATTTCAAAAATCCGGAAGATATACCATCTAGAGGAAGGTATGAGCTTTCAGAATTTGAAATCAGAACATCAAATATGTCATTGATAAGGTCAGGGCAAGCGTTTAAAGTCAGCATACGGCCATTTTCCGTGTATCATGTTTGCCTCAGTTGTTGCAGCTGACTATTTCTAGGTCAAATTTCAAAAATCCGGAAGATATACCATCTAGAGAAAGGTATAAGCTTTCAGAATTTGAAATCAGAACATCAAACATGTCACTGATAAGGTCAGGGCAAGCGTTTAAAGTCAGCATACAGCCATTTTCCGTGTATCATGTTTGCCTCACTTGTTGCAGCTGACTATTTCTAAGTCGAATTTCGAAAATCCGGAAGATATACCATCTAGAGGAAGGTGTAAGCTTTCAGAATTTGAAATCAGAACATCAAATATGTCATTGATAAGGTCAGGGCAAACGTTTAAAGTTGGGCAAAATTTTAAAATTTTGGATCAAAATTTCGAAATTCTAAACGGTATACCTCCTAGCATTTCAGTAGCTAAATTCATTCCCGTGATCAAAATTCAAAAATTTTGACCTGACGAGCCGTGGCAAACGTTTAAACTTTTTGAATATGCAGCTAACTTCAGGGCATGAATATTACCATTTCAAGGTCGAATTTCGAAAATCCGGAAGAAATACCATCGAGAGGAGAATATATACTAACAGAATTTGAAATCAGAACATCAAATATGTCATTGATAAGGTCAGGGCAAACGTTTAAAGTCAGCATACAGCCATTTTCCGTGTATCATGTTTGCCTCAGTTGTTGCAGCTGACTATTTCTAGGTCAAATTTAAAAAATCCGGAAGATATACCATCTAGAGAAAGGTATAAGCTTTCAGAATTTGAAATCAGAACATCAAATATGTCACTGATAAGGTTGGGGCAAGCGTTTAAAGTCAGCATACGGCCATTTTCCGTGTATCATGTTTGCCTCAGTTGTTGCAGCTGACTATTTCTAGGTCAAATTTCAAAAATCCGGAAGATATACCATCTAGAGAAAGGTATAAGCTTTCAGAATTTGAAATCAGAACATCAAACATGTCACTGATAAGGTCAGGGCAAGCGTTTAAAGTCAGCATACAGCCATTTTCCGTGTATCATGTTTGCCTCACTTGTTGCAGCTGACTATTTCTAAGTCGAATTTCGAAAATCCGGAAGATATACCATCTAGAGGAAGGTGTAAGCTTTCAGAATTTGAAATCAGAACATCAAATATGTCATTGATAAGGTCAGGGCAAACGTTTAAAGTCAGCATACGGCCATTTTCCGTGTGTCATGTTTGCCTCAGTTGTTGCAGCTGACTATTTCTAGGTCAAATTTCAAAAATCCGGAAGATATACCATCTATAGGAAGGTATAAGCTTTCAGAATTTGAAATCAGAACATCAAATATGTCACTGATAAGGTTGGGGCAAGCGTTTAAAGTCAGCATACGGCCATTTTCCGTGTATCATGTTTGCCTCAGTTGTTGCAGCTGACTATTTCTAGGTCGAATTTCAAAAATCCGGAAGATATACCATCTAGAGGAAGGTATAAGCTTTCAGAATTGGAAATCAGAACATCAAACATGTTACTGATAAGGTTGGGGCAAGCGTTTAAAGTCAGCATACGGCCATTTTCCGTGTATCATGTTTGCCTCAGTTGTTGCAGCTGACTATTTCTAGGTCGAATTTCAAAAATCCGGAAGATATACCATCTAGAGGAAGGTATAAGCTTTCAGAATTTGAAATCAGAACATCAAATATGTCACTGATAAGGTTGGGGCAAGCGTTTAAAGTCAGCATACGGCCATTTTCCGTGTATCATGTTTGCCTCAGTTGTTGCAGCTGACTATTTCTAGGTCGAATTTCAAAAATCCGGAAGATATACCATCTAGAGGAAGGTATAAGCTTTCAGAATTGGAAATCAGAACATCAAACATGTTACTGATAAGGTTGGGGCAAGCGTTTAAAGTCAGCATACGGCCATTTTCCGTGTATCATGTTTGCCTCAGTTGTTGCAGCTGACTATTTCTAAGTCGAATTTCGAAAATCCGGAAGATATACCATCTAGAGGAAGGTGTAAGCTTTCAGAATTTGAAATCAGAACATCAAATATGTCATTGATAAGGTCAGGGCAAACGTTTAAAGTTGGGCAAAATTTTAAAATTTTGGATCAAAATTTCGAAATTCTAAACGGTATACCTCCTAGCATTTCAGTAGCTAAATTCATTCCCGTGATCAAAATTCAAAAATTTTGACCTGACGAGCCGTGGCAAACGTTTAAACTTTTTGAATATGCAGCTAACTTCAGGGCATGAATATTACCATTTCAAGGTCGAATTTCGAAAATCCGGAAGAAATACCATCGAGAGGAGAATATATACTAACAGAATTTGAAATCAGAACATCAAATATGTCATTGATAAGGTCAGGGCAAACGTTTAAAGTCAGCATACAGCCATTTTCCGTGTATCATGTTTGCCTCAGTTGTTGCAGCTGACTATTTCTAGGTCAAATTTAAAAAATCCGGAAGATATACCATCTAGAGAAAGGTATAAGCTTTCAGAATTTGAAATCAGAACATCAAATATGTCACTGATAAGGTTGGGGCAAGCGTTTAAAGTCAGCATACGGCCATTTTCCGTGTATCATGTTTGCCTCAGTTGTTGCAGCTGACTATTTCTAGGTCAAATTTCAAAAATCCGGAAGATATACCATCTAGAGAAAGGTATAAGCTTTCAGAATTTGAAATCAGAACATCAAACATGTCACTGATAAGGTCAGGGCAAGCGTTTAAAGTCAGCATACAGCCATTTTCCGTGTATCATGTTTGCCTCACTTGTTGCAGCTGACTATTTCTAAGTCGAATTTCGAAAATCCGGAAGATATACCATCTAGAGGAAGGTGTAAGCTTTCAGAATTTGAAATCAGAACATCAAATATGTCATTGATAAGGTCAGGGCAAACGTTTAAAGTCAGCATACGGCCATTTTCCGTGTGTCATGTTTGCCTCAGTTGTTGCAGCTGACTATTTCTAGGTCAAATTTCAAAAATCCGGAAGATATACCATCTATAGGAAGGTATAAGCTTTCAGAATTTGAAATCAGAACATCAAATATGTCACTGATAAGGTTGGGGCAAGCGTTTAAAGTCAGCATACGGCCATTTTCCGTGTATCATGTTTGCCTCAGTTGTTGCAGCTGACTATTTCTAGGTCGAATTTCAAAAATCCGGAAGATATACCATCTAGAGGAAGGTATAAGCTTTCAGAATTGGAAATCAGAACATCAAACATGTTACTGATAAGGTTGGGGCAAGCGTTTAAAGTCAGCATACGGCCATTTTCCGTGTATCATGTTTGCCTCAGTTGTTGCAGCTGACTATTTCTAGGTCGAATTTCAAAAATCCGGAAGATATACCATCTAGAGGAAGGTATAAGCTTTCAGAATTTGAAATCAGAACATCAAATATGTCACTGATAAGGTTGGGGCAAGCGTTTAAAGTCAGCATACGGCCATTTTCCGTGTATCATGTTTGCCTCAGTTGTTGCAGCTGACTATTTCTAGGTCGAATTTCAAAAATCCGGAAGATATACCATCTAGAGGAAGGTATAAGCTTTCAGAATTGGAAATCAGAACATCAAACATGTTACTGATAAGGTTGGGGCAAGCGTTTAAAGTCAGCATACGGCCATTTTCCGTGTATCATGTTTGCCTCAGTTGTTGCAGCTGACTATTTCTAGGTCGAATTTCGAAAATCCGGAAGATATACCATCTAGAGGAAGGTATAAGCTTTCAGAATTTGAAATCAGAACATCAAATATGTCATTGATAAGGTCAGGGCAAACGTTTAAAGTTGGGCAAAATTTTAAAATTTTGGATCAAAATTTCGAAATTCTAAACGGTATACATCCTAGCATTTTAGTAGCTAAATTCATTCCCGTGATCAAAATTCAAAAATTTTGACCTGACGAGCCGTGGCAAACGTTTAAACTTTTTGAATATGCAGCTAACTTCAGGGCATGAATATTACCATTTCAAGGTCGAATTTCGAAAATCCGGAAGATATACCATCGAGAGGAGAATATATACTAACAGAATTTGAAATCAGAACATCAAATATGTCATCGATAAGGTCAGGGCAAACGTTTAAAGTTGGGCAAAATTTTAAAATTTTGGATCAAAATTTCGAAATTCTAAAAGGTATACCTCCTAGCATTTGAGTAGCTGAATTCATTCCCATGATCAAAATTCAAAAATTTTGACCTGACGAGCCGTGGCAAACGTTTAAACTTTTTGAATATGCAGCTAACTTCAGGGCATGAATATTACCATTTCAAGGTCGAATTTCGAAAATCCGGAAGATATACCATCGAGAGGAGAATATATACTAACAGAATTTGAAATCAGAACATCAAATATGTCATTGATAAGGTCAGGGCAAACGTTTAAAGTTGGGCAAAATTTTAAAATTTTGGATCAAAATTTCGAAATTCTAAAAGGTATACCTCCTAGCATTTGAGTAGCTGAATTCATTCCCATGATCAAAATTCAAAAATTTTGACCTGACGAGCCGTGGCAAACGTTTAAAGTTTTCGATTTTGAATATGCAGCTAACTTCAGGGCAGTAGATTTTGACGGTGTAGGTTTTTACAAGACTCTGCCACGATTATTGTCCTGAGTAGCTAGTTAAACAAGTTGTAACGATACAGCAGCTGTTCTATCAGAGCTTCATCTTCATGCTCTTGGATGATTTTCCTCTGGTTCCTCGAGATTCACTTTCACCGTGAATCGCACTGTCCTGATTTGGTGTCTACTCTCTTACCGTGCTGATTGACGCAACACCGCAGCATAGGTACCACTTAGCGTGCTTATTCAATAAACTCGAGAAATGAATACCGAGATTATCGATATTGATGGACCTCCAAAATTTCTCGCTTACCGCACCACCTATGAAAGACCAACCCTATTAGAAGGCTGTAAAATTATTAAGTAGCACGTGCAGGAGCCCGTGCTGCAGCGCAGAACAGTGGGTATTGAGCTATTGTTTCTATTTTGTTCCATGAATGTTACGGCGTTAGCTGCAAGCGTACTGTTAAGTCAACAGTCAGAATAGTTCAATTCTACGACAGTAAGGTGCACCTTAGATTTGGATTAATATTGTTTTTTGACCAGAAATATTATAAAAAATAACTCCATAGCGTTCAACTCCAAAGCGACACACAATCAATTGGGGAACTTAAGTACGTATCAACATCGTAAGTGTAAGTACCTTCCTTATTATATATACTTCTAGCATCAAACACCTAAAGTAAGTAGGCCTTAATAACACTAGTGGGTCAGCCGACCAGTAGCCTCATACACGTTTCTCTAGTAAAACGAATATCACGTCTACCTCCCACAAATTAGCTGTTTTTGGATTCTGTGGTGCCACTAACTGGCTCCGTCTTGGTACCAAAACCTATATAGCGATACCTGACAGTATATCCTGAAAATTTGAAGTCATAAGATCCGACTATTACCTGTGTTTTGGCTCTTCCGGCGCCGTGGTGCCTTTCCCCGGCGTCGTCAAGACACCAAAACTATACAGCAAATTCTGGGGGCCCAAGGATTCTACTGTCAACATTTCAGATTTTTACGACGGTTCCAAGGGTAACTTTTCGTGGTGCAGACATACGTATACACACATAACCACCCACAAATGTCGCTCAGTCTGAGCAAGAGCCTCACTGACGTTCGGCAATAATAATTCGATTCTGTTTAAATCAAGGCAACGTATAAGTATCTATTAATAATGTCTAAATCTGACAGATTTAAAGAGGGCAAAGGAAGAAGAATCCCGGAGGTCCTTATTCATGTTTCAGGTATTCTCAAGAGGATTCTTATTGAAAGCCATCGCTGCAATCAAATTGAAGGGAATGTCTCGCCAAGCAGGCATTATATCATACCCAAAGCTACATTCAATACTAAAGTGAATGAAAAAGTATCAGCTGGAAAGACCAGCGCCTAATATTATCGTCACTGCCAAAAAACATGAAGAAATGTTTAGATAAAAAATGAAGAATTAGGACAAATTTGAGTTTTTTTTTGGGGCGAATCGTAATATAAATTTTGCTACTAAGATCACCAAAAATTGTAATATAATAGTGACTGGAGATATAAAAATACTATTTTAATAGAGGTAATCAAAAATATTGTTCACATAATTCTGGGTCGAATTTGAGATTTTGGAAGTCAAAAAGTACTAGAAAAAATTTTAAAAACCCGTGAAGCACCCCGCGTGCCCATGTGTTTATATAATAACCACCGGAAGTGGTACCTACAGAATGGTGACTAGAAACAGAAAACGACTACACAGACGTAGCAAACAGCTGAGAGGCTGCTTGACGAAAATAACGACTCTGACGCCATTTTCGTTCAAATGACCTGCTTCAACTCTCACTCTGTTCTTGAGGATCCCCACTAAACGCTACGTGCATCAAAACTGGAAGAAAAAAATATATCGAGGCCTCATAGCAACCTTACTCTCTGGATGACTCTCGTATCAAGCCAAAAGTTTGGCAAAGCTTCTTTCCAGTCGAGACAATAAATAATGACCGTTTGAAATAAGTATTAATATAAAGATCGTTGCCCACTATATCCAAACAAACAACTTTTCGCCAATTTGTGGAACCGATTGCCTTCCTAAATTTTCAAATAGAAGTTTCTCTGAAAATGTTAGGTTGGCAAAGCGATAACACTAAAAAAGTGTTAAGGTAGTAATTGTAATAGTAATAGTAACTGACTCCTCAAGCCGGCGCCTATGACGGTATGGATACTGACTAAATCACTCGCGACGAAATCGTGGAAACCCGTTTCAAAGAATAAAAACGAAGTTATTGAAAGGTTGTCTATTTCCACTAACACATGTACCAACCTATTAGTGGAAATAGACAACCTTGAAATAATTTCGTTTTTATTCTTTGAAATTGTATGGATACGAAGAAGCTAAATGCCATACTTACATAACACCCCCTCAAAATTTTTTCTTTTCCGTTTCAAGGTGTGTAGATTCCAAAAATGCAATGTCCGTCCGCCGTCCGCCGTACGCCGTATCACGTGTACAGGCTTCATTTTCGGTCTAAAAAAATCGTTCTTTCGCACACATGCTCCATTTGGGCCCTAGTTGTGTCCCGAAACTTTTCAGCCCGATCGGAATATATCCAGGGGATTTATGAGTGAAAATGTGTATAAAAATAGGTACTTTTTGTGTTTTAGTAACATGTTAGTAATATGAGCTTTTGAGGTATCGTTTTCCATGTTTTTTTTGGGACGAGAAGACCGAATATGAAATCGATTTTGACCAAAGAGTGGAAAATAGAGGTTCTAACGAAGTTCCGGCCTTCAATTTACGTTAAATTTTGGTCTAAAACCGCCGTTCTTCCGCACACAGTTTGGGTCCCCATTTAGGTCCTAGTTGTGCTCCGAAGCTCCGCAGCCCGATCGGCATATCATGGGAGAAAAATGGGTGTAAAACTAGGGGTTTTCGAGGTTTTTTTGAGGTTCTAGTGAACATGAGTCTGTGAGGTATCGTTTTCCATGTTTTTTAGGGCGAGAAGACCGAATAATAAGTTGATTTTGACCGGAGTGACGAATTGAGGTTGTAACGAAGGTTAAGCTCCCGAAATTCATTTTTTATAAGTCAAAAATCTGGGAACTTGTCTGAAATCACCATAAATTTGTAGAATAACACTAGAAGTAGTATCAACAGGTGAATCAATACCATTAAATTGTACTATCAATGATCAGATAATCTCTAAAAGAAAAGCCTAGCCTAAATCATGTTTTCGGGGCCAAAATTGGTGGAAACCATCAAAAATAACCACTTCAATTGTTGCACATGAAAGAAACAGTAAATGAACAGCCAAAATTTCTGTACGGATGCCCAATTTAATAATAAACCCATATGACAAGGACTTTGCAGCGTGCTTTTGAGGTATCGTTTCCATGTTTTTTAAGACGACAAGACCGAATATGAAGTCGATTTTGACCAAAGAGTGGAAAATTGAGGTTCTAACAAAGTTTCAGACTTGAATTTACGTTAAATTTTGTTCTAAATTCGTCGTTGTTCCGCACACAGTTTGGGTCCCCATTTGGGAACACATTTGGGTCCTAGTGGCTTTTCGATTTGAGGTTTTAGTGAACACGAGCTTGTGATGTATCGTTTTCCATGTTCTTTATAGAGCGAGAAGACCAAATAATAAGTTGATTTTGACCGAAGAGTGAAGAATTGAGGTTCTAACGAAGGTTAAGCTCCCGAAATTAATGTTTCATGAGTCAAAAATCTGGGAAATTGTCTGAAATCACCATAAATTTGTATAATAACACTAGAAGTAGTACCAACAGGTGAATCAAGACCAGTGAATGGTACTATCACTGTTCAATGATAATCTGTATTTGAAAAAAAAAAGAAAAAAAGAAGATGCCGAGGTTGTGTTTTTGGGGGCCAAAATTCCAAAACTGGCGGAAACCATCTAAAACAACTGTTTCAATTATTGCGCATGAAAGAAACAATAAATGAACAGGACCATTTTTATACGTATGTCCGATAGAATAATAAACCCAAATGACAAGGACTTTGCAGCGTCAAAGTCATCATCTTAAAGTTTGATGCTCCATTTATTTCACTACGGAAAGCTTTTCTTTTTCCTATAAAATACAAAGTTCTCATAAGATGCTCCATTTATTGTTCTACGGAAATCTTTTCTTTTCCCTATAAAATACTAAGTTCTGATCAGTATTCGGAGGTTCAAGTTTTATTTCGCATTAGAAGAAATGTAAATAATGGTACTGAATGGTTTCGGAGCGAAACACGTGACACCTCGTATAACAAACCTAATCGTAAAATGAATCCTATTACGTCAATTATTATCTATTATAATATTGTTATATTAGCGTCAAATGTGATCTATGGCAGATCTTTAGGTACCATTTAGGGATCTTCACCGGTAGTACCTATGACAAGGTACTTAGAAAAGATGGCCTTGAAAAAAAAACTAATAAAAATAGCCCGCTCTATCGTTGCTTTCATCTTTAATGTTCGCTATGTCACCTATTCCAACCCTGAATCGGTTAAATCCTTCCTACGTCCTCAGCAACGGACACTGATAAATAAATTCAACTGGGAAAGTGTTCTCAAATTGCTAAGGTCGGCAAGGCTAATCTTTTAATTCACTTATATTCTTGACTATTTTAATCGACCTCAACACCTATGCTTTCTATAATTTTCTCAACACTTAGATATGTTTCGGGTAACCACGGCTGGCATTATCATTATCCTACATCCAACCGTATATAATGGTGCACATAGAATGAGAGATGAGTTTTAATCGTGTTGCACTGAATGTAGATAAGTTGACTCTTGTTGGCCTTGCTCCGATATGGAGCATATTTCAGTTACTTGTTGGATTATTGATCTAGTTTAGTCACTTCCTCATTTGATAAGAACGTATGCGAAAAATATTATAAATACCAAGCACTTTTTAATCTGCTTGGTTAGAGGGGAGGCTCAAGTTATGTACGGAATGAAGGTGAAAAAGTGGAAGGTGTGTTAAGGTCATTCCTGAAGCAGTATTGCCAGACGGTGCTGCTGCGATTGGCAACAATGTAAAGCGTAGGGGACCGTTATGGCAAAAGGTACTCACCTGGGGGCAGAGGGGTGAAATCCTGCCCTAGATAACGAGATACCATATAGCGTGCTATTGTTTTACTTACCAGACACTATCTGAAGCCACGCGCAAGCTTTGAAGACGGTCGTGGAGGCGACAAGGAGGAATAGGAGCATAGCAAGGATTGTGACGGCAGCCAATATTATCGCACCCGCGGACAGCGCGGTAGCTATTTGGAAAGGTCGGCTAGGTATTGAGTTGAAGTCGTCCAGCCTGCCAGTGCATTCTTCTCCTGGCACGCTGAGGCTTGGCCCATAAAAACAAATTTTCCACAGTCCAAATCTTGCAGGGTATTCAGATTCCGACGTGTCCCCCATCCATTCTGGGGTAACAAACGCCACTACTATTATAATTAGGTAGCATATTGTGAATATGCCCCATAGAACACCGATAGCCTTGGAATTCCTCACGTAATTTGTCGCATACATATGGGTCGAATCGACGTATTCCACTTTGGAACCCATATTATTTGGTTCACTGAATTATGTCACGGTAACACACGAATGTCGTTCATTTCTGATTCGCACCAGCACTTCCCCACTGTCACTCAATCATTTCGAGACGGACTGAACTGCACTGAGGACCAACAAACTTGTGTACGTCAAGTCGGGAAGGTGAGTGGGAGAGAAGGAAAGGAGGAGGCCTCCCAGAGAGCGCCACCAGGTACCCATTTACTTTCTCCCCATAGCTGCAGCAGCTGTCCTTTGAATCAAATCGCTCATCGGTTGTATCAGGTGAAAATCACTTCACAGAATGAGAGTGAGAGGGGTTACAGGGAAGGCATCCTTTTGTGCGAGCTCCCTGTCCCATCGCTTTATGAGGAGGAGGAACATTTTCCACCTGTTGGTGGCAGGCATCTTTTAGAATAGTGAAGGAGTTAATTTCTACATGCTGTCTTCAAATCATCAGTTAGTGCCATAACTCCGTGTAATGGATAAAATCATATTTCAAAGAAATGGAGCTAAACACCCCAATTTCCAGCACTCGAATAAGGAATTTCGCGACGGGGTTTCACGCGTATTAAATATAGGTAACACGAATTGTTTTCAAATCATTTCCCTTTTTGTATTTTCGGTAGTCTCTACGCTCAGAATAACTGAGTTGAAACAGGATAATTACAGGATTATTTTCAAATTAAAGGAAAGTAGATAGGTAACGTCCAAAAGCTGCAAGCTCCACTATTGGGCACTTCCGGTTTTCAGCTCCCCCAAATTACCCAGTTATCGGCACCACATTCCCAATTATCGGGAGGCAGGTAGGTAGGGCGGTAATGGGAAAAATCATTCGAATTATCTTGATACTAAAAACTGTGGATACCCTCAAGTTTTTACAATTATGCAGGATGTTGAACCACAAAAAAAGTTGAGATTTAAGATAAATTATTTGAATTATATTGCTGATTATTTCATTAGGTATTTGTGAAGCATTAGTGAGAAATTAACGTCAAAAACACAGGGGACTGCTAGAAGTCTATGTGATTTAAAGACGAGAACCTGGTGGAAGACACTCAGACATAGACTTATTGGAAACTGTTCCTTGCTCTCTGTTAGTTTTCAATCAATGCTATGTACACATATCTCTCACAACTGCGCATACGATTGTTAGAAGAATTTAATGAACCGTAGGGTGATTTCAAACCATTTATCTGATTTAAGATGCAAACATTTGAAAGATCCTCCCATTACCTTCAAATTAGTTTTGGATAAAAAGTACCTAATCATTACTTGAGTGTCGCTAAATCATAAAAAACCCGAAACAAACAAACAGTGTAGGTAGGAAGGTAATATATTTCAATCGTAACCTTGAACTGTTAAATGAACACTAAATTAATTCTCGAATAAATTATCTCTTCATGCTGAACCTGGTGTAATCAACCAAATCAATCTGATGAACGTTGATTCTCATTTCAAAAACGAGTTGGAGCTAGATGCTTCGTGGGGCATTGTGTTGAAATAAATTTTTAATAAATGTTTAAGGGACTTTTTCCGTTCCTCAGACATTTATTCCAAGCTGTATTTCAAGGTTTAAACCTCTAACGCTCTTAAGGTCTCTGTGTAAAATGTTCGTTCCCCTAACCATTTGAGTTAAGTAGATCCTAACTAGATTAAAAATAGCTCAAACAAGAAGGCACTTCAAATTCATCAAAATGTATGGGGGAGTCTCCTGTGACTCCGGGCACCTGCGTAAAATAAGGACCAAACTGAAAAAAACATGTTGACAACACGTGTTTCAATTAGTCCATTCCATTAAAAAAATAATTAAATTAGCTGATACTCAGGATTTTTACTGACTTGGATTTCAGGAAGTAGGTAAGTATCCACAAAAAATGACTAGGACCTCGCGGGCCCCTTCGAAACAGGGATTGAGTAGGTACCAATCTACCTAGGTTAGCAGGCGAGGAATTGAAAATCATCCAGTGATGAATACCTACTATTTACTCTTATAATTCCATATCTCTAACATTTCCTCATCATACGCTGATCGATTTGTGGAGTATACTATACTCCATGGAGGTCTGTTGCATGTTACCTAGACAAAATGTCACGGTTCACCATTGATTGACAATACACACAAACATATACATATAGTATAGGTACCTGGTAATACATAGAATTCTAACTTATTTCAGTATAGGTGCATCGTAGTATAGTGGTTAATATCAGTCCAAGAATCACCTGCGATGCACTTAAATGGTAGGTCCGACTGAAGCTGTCAGCGTGAACGATAGGTAGGTACCTAATGCAATAATGAATAGGTATAGAGTGTATCCCGAGAACAGGTCTACAAGAAGCAGGCAAAAGTCCTCAGTTTTATTGGTGAAATATGGGAGTAAAAATAAGGGTTTTCGTTGGTTAATTTTTTTTTTTTTTTGGTTTTAGTGAGCATGAGCTTGTGAAGTATCGTTCTCCATGATTTGGTTTACTATTCTGTGAATAATACACCTATGTAATCGCTCGGCAAAAAATGTTCGTATTACCCCCTCCAAATTTTTTCTTTTCCGTTTCAAGGTGCGTAGATTCCAAAACGCTGCAAAGTCCTTGTCACATGGGTTTATTCTTCTATTGGACACACCTATAGAAATGTTGGCTGATTGTTTATTTCATATAAAATATTTTAAATAGCTATTTCTGGTGGTTTCCACCAATTTTGGCCCGCAAAACTTGAATTAGGTACCTACCTTCGCTCCTTTTGGTTTATTATTCTGTGAATAATACACCTATGTATTCGCTCAGCAAAAAATTTTTATAACACCCCCTCAAAATTTTTTCTTTTCCGTTTCAAGGTGCGTAGATTCCAAAAATGCAATGTCCGTCCGCCGTACGCCGTATCACGTGTACAGGCTTCATTTTCGGTCTAAAAAAGTCGTTCTTTCGCACACATGCTCCATTTGGGCCCTAGTTGTGTCCCGAAACTTTTCAGCCCGATCGGAATATACCCAGGGGTGTTATGAGTGAAAATGTGTATAAAAATAGGTACTTTTTGCGTTTTAACAACATGTTAGTAACATGAGCTTTTGAGCTTTTTCCATGTTTTTGAGGACGAGAAGACCGAATATGAAATCGATTTTGACCAAAGACGCGGAAATTGAGGTTTTACCAAAGGTTCAGCTCCCAAAATTGGTTTTTTATGAGTCAAAAACCTGGAAAACTGTCTGAAATCACCATCAATGTGTACAATAACATTGGAAAAGTGTAAACAGGTGAATCAAGACCATTAAATGCCACTACCAATGATCAAAGATGATTTAAAAAAAAAAAAAAAAAAAAAAAAGCGTACCTTTTCAGCCCGATCGGAATATACCCAGGGGTGTTATGAGTGAAAATGTGTGTAAAAATAGGTACTTTTTACGTTTTAGCAACATATTGGTAACATGAGCTTCTGAGATATCGTTTTCTATGTTTTTGGGGACGAGAAGACCGAATATGAAGTCGATTTTGACCAAAGAGTGGAAAATTGAGTTCTACCAAATGTTCAGCTCCCAGAATTGATTTTTTATGAGTGAAAAACCTGGGAAATCGTCTGAAATCACCATCAGTTTGTATAATAACACTCGAAAAAGTGTCAAGACGTGGTTCAGGACGATTAAATGGCACTACCAATGATCAAAGATAGTTTTTAAAAAAAAGAAAAAAAAAAGAGCGTACCTACCTAATTTGTGTTTTGGGGGCCAAAATTAATGGAAACCATCAGAAGTAGCTATTTCGATTATTACGCATGAAAGAAACAATTAATGAACAGCCAACCTTTCTGTAGGTATGTCCAATAGAATAATAAACCCATGTGACAAGGACTTTGCAGCGTTTTTTCAAATTATCTTTGATCGTTGGTAGTGCCATTTAATCGTCTTGATCCACGTATTGACACTTTTTCTAGCTTTATTATACAAACTGATGGTGATTTCAGACGATTTCCCACGTTTTTGACCCATAAAAAATCAATTTTGGGAGCTCTTATCATGCTAGGAGGAATCTTTTGGGATCTTATCATGCTAGAAGATGACCATCAAGTATTCGTTTGTTGCACAGGAAATTTGTGTGGTAGCGACAAAAAAAAACAAGGCAATCGCGCACCAAATTTTGTTTTCTTTTCAAACGATTTTTTCTTCTTTTTTTTCAAGTCAATAGAAAAAACGTCAGAATTGATTGTTGTCGGTGTTGTTATTTTATGAACTTGTTAACACGACTGAATTCCAACTTGTATTGGTTTCTGAGAACAGCCGGCTGATGACAAGCTGCGGGAGAAGGCGCATGCACTCTAACTGCTGTTTATAAGAGAAGTCTTTAGGTACCTGGTGGTTGTTTTGAAGAAGTTGGACACTCGGTTCATGAGCTCGCTTCTGAATTTGGTCATCTCATCTTCCATTTTGCGCATTTCAGCTTCGAACCTTTCACGGATGTTGCTGAACTCTGTGTCGATGACGCTGAAGTCTCCCAATTTGATAGGGATGTTCCTCTTAACACCTTGGTCTGCCATATGAAAATTCACCGGGAGGGTTTTTTCCTTTTGTAAGAAAAGGGACGACTTTTTTTTCTCACGGAAAAAAAAGGAAAATTTGAAAGTTGTTGGTGGTGGAGAGAGAGAGAGAGAGAGAACGGGAAAATACACTGCCAAGGTGATGGCACAGGAGCTTCCTCGTCACAATCAGAGTGACCCATTATAAAATAGAACAGACTCGGAAGCAAAATAACATAACATTACATTACATTACATAACGTGAAATATACATATTACCTACATAACATTACATTACCTTACATAACATTGCATAACATGACATGAAATATACATATTACATAACATGACGTCCATAATACATTACGTCCATTACCTATACATAATTGCGAAAGTTATGCGTGTTTGAAGAATTTCACGTTAGCGCATGCGCAGGGCGAACCGCTGACTCTATCATGTTGAAATTTATATGGGACCTCAATGGGCCCTACCCGCTTAATCCCTGAGAATTACATTGAAATTGGGTGAAATCTTTGGTTACTACGGCTGTAACAAGGAAATTGATTCTATTTCACGCCAGCGCATGCGCAGAGCGCACCGAGGGTCCGATCATGCTGAAATTCATACTGAAACTCACTAGGCCTTGCCCAAACAACCCTTGAAAATTTGAGCGAAATTGAATCAAAATTGTGAAAGTTATGCGTGTTTGTTGAATTTAACGTTAGCGCATGCGCAGGGCGTACCGCTGGATCAATCATGTTGAAATTTGTATGGGACCTCAAGGGGCATTATCCGCACCAGCCCTCAAAATTTGAGCTGAATCAATTCAAAATCGTGGAAGTTATGGCTGTAACAAGGAAATGCGGACAGACTCACAGACTTACAGACCGTTTTTTCACAGACGTTTTTTCGCACACAGGCTCCATTTGGGCCCTAGTTGTGTCCCGAAACTTTGCAGCACGATCGGAATATACCCAGGGGTGTTATGAGTGAAAATGTGTATAAAAATAGGTACTTTTTGTGTTTTAGTAAGTAACATGAGCTTTTGAGGTTTCTTTTTCCATGTTTTTGGGGACGAGAAGACCGAATATGAAGTCGATTTTGACCAAAGAGTGGAAAATTGAGGTTCTACCAAAGGTTCAGCTGCCAAAATTAATTTTTTATGAGGCAAAAACCTGGGAAATCGTCTGAAATCACCGTCAATTTGTATAATAACACTAGAAGAAGTGTCAACACGTGGATCAAGACGATTAAATGGCACTACCAATGATCAAGATAATTTGGAAAAAAAGGAGCGCACCTACCTAATTTGTTTTTTGGGGGCCAAAATTGGTGAAAACCATCAGAAATGGCTATTTCAATTATTTCACATAAATTAACAGCCAACATTTCTGTAGGTATGTCCAATAGAATAATAAACCCATGTGACAAGGACTTTGCAGCGTTTTTTTTTTAAGCGAGAAGAAAGAATATGAAGTTGATTTCAGCTCCCAAAATGCATTTTTTATGATTCAAAAACCTGGGAAGTTGTATGAAATCGTGAATGTATGAACGAATTTTTTAGACCGAAATTAAAATAGGTATGGATGATATGGCGGACGGCGAACGGCCATTGAATTTTTGTAGTCTACGCACCTTGAAACGTAAAAGAAAACTACAGAAATGTCGCTGTTCATTTATTGTTTCTGTTTCGTATTTAATACTTCTTTAAATACTTAATTAAAGTTTGAAGAGCAAACGAGGAGAACAGAAAAAGACTGCTTCCAGTAACAGGATAATAATGAATTTATTCCATCGCTCACGTCCGTAACCTTCCCACAAGGTTATCCGTGGTGGTGGTTGTTTTACATCATCAAACAGTTTCTTTCATGCGCAGTAACTGGATTAGTTATTTTTGATGGTTTCTACCAATTTTGGCCCTCCAAAATCACGATCTTGGCTCATTTTGGTTTATTATTCTGTGAATAATACACCTACGTATTTGCAAAAAAAATTTTATAAGGTGTGTATATTCCAAAAATGTCCGCCGTACGCCGTCCGCCGTATCACGTGTCCTAAAAAATTCGTTCTTTCGCACACATGCTCCATTTGGGCCCTAGTTGTGCCCCGAAACTTTGCAGCACGATCGGAATATACCCAGGGGTGTTATGGGGGGGAAATGGGTGTAAAAATAGGGGTTTTCGAGGGGTTTTTTCGGAGGTTTTAGTGAACATCAGCTTGTGAGGTATCGTTTTCCATGTTCGAAAAGACCGAATATGAAGTTGATATTTACCAAAGAGTGAAGAATTGAGGTTGTAACGGAGGTTCTGCTCCCAAAATTCATTTTTTATGAGTCAAAAACTTGGGAAATGGTTTGAATCACCATAAATTTGTATAATAACACTAGAAGTAGTATCAACAGGTGAATCAATACAATAAAATGGTACTATCAATGATCAAAGATAATCTGTAAAAGAAAAGCCGAGCCTAATTCATGTTCACTAAAACCTCAAAAAGCCATATTTTTACACCCATTTTACCCCCATAACACCTCTGGGTGTATTCCGATCGGGCTGCCGAGCTTCGGAGCACAACTAGGGCGCAAATCTATTCCCACAGGAGGACCAGAACTGTGTGAGGAAAATCGTCGATTTTAGACCAAAATTTAACGTACATTTAAGGCTGAAACTTCATTAGAACCTCAATTTTCCATTCTTCGGTCAAAATCGACTTCATATTCGGTCTCCTCGTCCTATAAAACATGGAACACGATGCCTCACAACCTGATGTCACTAATAACACCAAAAACCCCTATTTTTACACTCATAACACCCCTGGATATATTACGATCGGGCTGCAAACGTTCAGGACACAACTAGGGCCCAAAAAATGGAGCCTGTGTGCGAAAGAACGAATTTTTACAGCATGATACAGCGGACGGACATTGCATTTTCTGAATCTACGCACCTTGAAACGTAAAAGCAAATATTTTGAGTGGGTGTTATAAAAATTTGTTGCTGAGCGAATACATATGTCTTATTCACAGAATAATTAACCAGAGTGAAACATTTATTGATGAAAACATTATCCAAATTATAAAACGTACCCACGAGTAAGTAGGATCAAAGAAAAACGGAGTTATTGAAAAATAGTCTATTTCCACTAATACACGAAAAACGCAAAAAACACTGTTATACCGGTTTCGGTGATCAAACCATCGTCAGTAACACACAATAACTGAAGGCATGCTGGAGAGGAGACCTTATATATAGTCACAAAGTGAAATGTGGTCGATTGGGATTGGTTGTGAAAAAGAATGGCGAAGGGAACAAAGGGAGGGTGGTCGAATCTGATTGGTTGTGAAGAAGAATGGTGAAGGGAACAAAGGAAGGGGGTCGATTCTGATTGGCCCAGTAAGAGAATGCCAAAAAGTGAAAGGAACATGAGGTGATAGGGTGGTGAAGAGTGGGGGGAAGAGGGGTGGAACCAAGCTGTTACAGAAATGAATGCAATAATGGAGAAAAACTTAAAGGAACTACATCATTCAAAGATTTACCCAACCTATCACTCTTAATAATTTCGAATTTTTCAAGTACATCCAACATGCTCCCTTTTGGGCAAAAATGAAGATATTCAATGAACTGTCTGTCTGCAAGATCAAAATTGAAGCTATGACTGGATTCATTCAAGTGACGTGCAAAGGCCGAATCACCCTTATTATCCCTGAAATCTTTTTCATGTTCCTTTATTCTTTCTCTAAACTTCCTACCAGTTTGACCACAATAGTCAAGCCCACAAGAACACTTTAATTTATAAACACCACTTTTATCTTGAACATTAATTTTATCTTTAACTGAACTTAATGAAGATTTGAGATTATGTTTAGTTTTATATCCTACTTTGAACCCTTTAGAAGTTAATATTTTACCAATTTTATCCGAAATTTTCTGCATACAATGAGATACAATAAAATATCTGCAAGCAATGGAGACAATGGAGATCCCATTGCAACCCCTGGTTGAGTATAGTATTTCCCATCGAACAAAATATACTCAACCAGGGGTTGCAATGGGATCTCCATTGTCTCCATTGCTTGCAGATATTTACATGGATTTTCTTGAAAAACAAATTTTCCGAAAATGTAAATCAGATAGCCTCCTTTATTGGTATAGATATGTAGAAGATATCATCATTCTTTGGAAAGGGACTGAAAGACAACTTGGTTCATACAAATTAATAACGTAGATCCATTCATTAACTTTACCTTAGAATTCGGATCTAATCACCTAAATTTTCTTGATCTTTCCATTTCGTTGAATAATGGAAAACATGAGTTTTCCATATATAGGAAAGATACTTACAGCGATATTACCATTCATAGTACTTCAAATCATCCAGTAGTCCACAAACATGCTGCTTTCCATAGTATGATTAACAGAGCTTTATCTATACCAATGAGTGAACAGAATTTAGCTAAAGAAAAGTCAACTATTAAAAGTATAGCGGCGAGTAATGGCTATGGGGGAGATCTCATTGATACAATATGGAATAGGGTTCTTAGAAAAAAGAGTAGGGAAGGAGTTTCAAACCTAGTTAGGGAAGCTACGACTGAGGAAAAAATTTGGATCAGTATACCGTATTACGGAAAAATTTCGGATAAAATTGGTAAAATATTAACTTCTAAAGGGTTCAAAGTAGGATATAAAACTAAACATAATCTCAAATCTTCATTAAGTTCAGTTAAAGATAAAAGTGGTGTTTATAAATTAAAGTGTTCTTGTGGGCTTGACTATTGTGGTCAAACTGGTAGGAAGTTTAGAGAAAGAATAAAGGAACATGAAAAAGATTTCAGGGATAATAAGGGTGATTCGGCCTTTGCACGTCACTTGAATGAATCCAGTCATAGCTTCAATTTTGATCTTGCAGACAGACAGTTCATTGAATATCTTCATTTTTGCCCAAAAGGGAGCATGTTGGATGTACTTGAAAAATTCGAAATTATTAAGAGTGATAGGTTGGGTAAATCTTTGAATGATGTAGTTCCTTTAAGTTTTTCTCCATTATTGCATTCATTTCTGTAACAGCTTGGTTCCACCCCTCTTCCCCCCCACTCTTCACCACCCTATCACCTCATGTTCCTTTCACTTTTTGGCATTCTCTTCCTGGGCCAATCAGAATCGACCCCCTTCCTTTGTTCCCTTCACCATTCTTCTTCACAACCAATCAGATTCGACCACCCTCCCTCTGTTCCCTTCACCATTCTTTTTCACAACCAATCCCAATCGACCACATTTCACTTTGTGACTATATATAAGGTCTCCTCTCCAGCATGCCTTCAGTTATTGTGTGTTACTGACGATGGTTTGATCACCGAAACCGGTATAACAGTGTTTTTTGCGTTTTTCGTGTATTAGTGGAAATAGACTATTTTTCAATAACTCCGTTTTTCTTTGAAATGGGTTTCCACGATTTCGTCGCGAGTGATTTAGTTCGTAGTAAGTAGGATCTTGATCAGCGACCACTTGTCAAGTAGTAGGTATGTTCACTAGAAACTTGTGTGGAGGACAGATTCCCACGAGATCTCATTATAATGAATCAAAAATTAGAAGTTAATTTGTCTTTTAGAAATGTATTCCTAATTCCTACATACTTGAAACTAAGGAGAATCGAGAGAGAGAGAGAGAGATAGAGAGAGAGAGATGTTTTTATTTGCCGTCACAAAACAAATTGTATGACAATGGTCAAAAATTTTTCTACATTTAAGGTAGGCGTCACGTTACCGTTAGGTTAGGGTACTGGGCAGACTGAAAATGAAAGGGGCTGCAGCAGCCCTGAAAGGTGCAGCAGCCCCAAGGTTGCTGGTCGGGGCCTCAATGCCCCGACCGGTCCGGGCCCACCCACCACGGCGGCTCCCAGGGCCACCTGCCCATTGCTG
This sequence comes from Leptopterna dolabrata, assembly GCA_954871275.1. Classification (NCBI taxonomy): domain Eukaryota; kingdom Metazoa; phylum Arthropoda; class Insecta; order Hemiptera; family Miridae; genus Leptopterna; species Leptopterna dolabrata. Next base: position 71,942,370 of record OX940974.1, on the reverse strand, counting down.
GGCAGGCAGCCCAAATGAATGACGCAGAATTGTCTACGTGCCATTCCAAAGAACAAACCGAGGGGGCCGCCCCCAGGCCGGCCAGTGCACCGGCCCCACAACCTAAGACTAAGCACATTCACACAACATACTACATTCTAATAAATTACTTGCACTCTCGAAAACCATTCATACCCCGTATCTAATATCACAGTCGCCATTCAATACATAAACTAGATGCAAGTTAGAGTACTAGTATAAATTTCCTCTGCTGCCATATTAAACCTAAAACTAATTGATAAAAATATTAAAATTAAAGACAATAAATTATTTTAATTATTTTTAAAAACTCTTCTCATATATTAGTCAATAACTGACAGTCAGTGCCCATCATAAAATTAAAATATTCATCAAAATCATAGGGTGCCGATTTCAAAAGGATTCTCTTACAGGTATTAAAATATGATTTAAAATTGGTATTGCTGATATCTTGAACCTCTTCAGGGAGGGCATTAAAAAATGTCTGGCACCACCAGCCAACTGAATTTCGGGCCGCATTCAACCTGCAGGGTGGTTGGGCAAGGAGTCGTGCACTTCGAGTATTGTGTGCATGATTTGGTTTTTTTAAATACTGAGGGTGCTTCCCCACATAACTCAGGCACAGCAAAATATACTGACTCGGCAACGTCAAAACCCCCAATTCTTTAAAATGTCTTCTACAATCTAGTGACCTTTAACGACTGCACGTATGGCCCTGCGCTGACAAGCAAATACATCAGAAGCAGATGGTGAATGGCACCAACTCAACAAGCAGTACTTACCTCATGCGACTATGAAATAAGGCGTGGTATGCACAAACGATTGCTTCCCTTGGCATATGGTCATGGAGTCTTCTTATCAGAAAAATAACACTATTTAATGATCTCACCAATTGTTCACAATGGACATTCCAACGTAATTTGGGATCTAGGTTAACGCCTAGTACATTTATCCGACCCGGATTATCGAACAACGTGAGATCTCTGAGTCCGAAAAACATGCACTGCGTCTTAGCTTCATTCACAACCAATTTGGTCAAGGTGAACCAATCCGAAATATACTTAATTGACTCAGCACACTTAGCTTTTAGCATGTCAGCATCTCTGTCGCACGTTACAATTGTCAGCGAAAAGAACGTTGAATCTGTTACAGGACTGGGCTACATCATTTATGAAAATAAGGAACAGGGTAGGTCCCAACACGCTGCCCTGGATCACCGAAAGGTCCCCCAGACTCCGGAATTCCGACAATTCGTCATTAAGACGAACTGCTTGAAATCTTTCAGACAGGAATGACTCTATCAAGGCTATTGAATCCTGGCTGAAATTGTACCTACGTAACTTGCTCAAGAGTAGTCCATGTGAGACACAGTCAAAGCACTTAGCCACATCAATGCAAATAGCTGAGGCAAAGTTACTCATCAAGAAATTATCTAAAATGTGACTCGTCAGTGATAAAACAGCATCCTCAATTGACCTCGACAATCTGAATCCGAACTGACTGTCCACAAAAAGTGTATTACCTACTCTCAAAAAATGAGGTGATTTGCCCTTTTATTGCCTTTTCATAAACCTTAGAAAACACTGGCAATTTAGAAATGGACGGAAGTGGCTAATCTCGTCAAAAGTACCCTTCTTGTGGAGGGGAGTAACTTCAGCCACTTTCAGGACCGAGGGGAAACGACAACTCCCCACGGACTCATTTATTAGATGAGTCAACGAATATACTATGGCAAGAGATGATATAAGCCTCACCATTCTAGTACTCAGTCCCAAATAGTCGCAACCATTACTGTTTCGTAGCTTGGAAATAATATCGAACACTTCATGGGGCTCGATTGAAGAAAACTGGAAGGCGGGTAGATCCGATGGGACCTCAAAATTTAAGGGATCACCATCTATGATAGACGTTAAGTTATTAACCGTGTCTCGAGCTATGCCACAAAAATAATTGTTAAAATCTGTCGTGAGTCCCTCCCGGGAACACTCCTCTAATTTAAGTTCTCACCAATATCCAAACGCTAAAGTTAAGTTTCCATCAATAAACGAATGAGTGGGGAGACAAGCCACAGAACCCAGGGTACACAACCTGGGGCCCCACCACCAACCCCTAACAGGGGGTTGGAGGGAGAGGCCTCCATTTCCTATAAAACCCTGGATCCTGGGGCTTTAGCTTCATTCGACACTTCCTCTAACCAGCTCTCTCTTCTCTCCTCTACCTTGCTCTCTCTTCCTCAAAAGATCCTAGATGTCGGTGGATATCCGCCGCCTGGGCAAAACCTCCTCTCCTTCAAAAGATTCTAGATGTCGGTGGATATCCGCCGCCTAGACAAAACCTCCTTCTCCAAAAGATCCTAGATGTCGGTGGATATCCGCCGCCTGGGCAAATTCTACCTCTCACCTCCACCTTTTCACTCTCTCAAAAGATCGTAGATGTCGGTGATAACCGCCTGCGCATTTCCTCACGCCACCGTGATGAACCAATTTTAAATTCATCACAGTGGTGAACCCGACGTTCACCCAACCTTCCTTACCTTCTGTGTCAACCCCAGTCAAGTTCAGTTCGGTGTCCCTTTTTCAATTTCAAATTCGGTCAGTCAGTCAGTTAACGTTCGCAATTTTCGCCCACCGCTCGGAGATCGCACACCTCTCACATCTCCGCTCAACCACACACACCTCCGCTCCCCATTGGCGAATTTTGAATTTGAAATTTAAAATTTGAATTTTTTCAAATTACAGACTCGACCATGGACCCGCACTCATCGCCGCCGCCGCTCCTCCGGCCATCCACGCTGCAGCCACCCGCCGCCACGACAACGGACGCAGCGGCCACTATCGAGAACCCGTTCTCCACCCTTTCACCAACCGGCTCCACCTCATCACCTGCGCCCGCCGCCGCCGCCGCCGACGTCATGACCGCCTCTGCGTCATTCCCCCTCACATTACCACCATTTTACTCTCATGACCCCGCATTATGGTTTTTCCAGGTGGATGCAGCGTTCTCGGCCGCAGGGATCCGCAGCCAAAAGACACGCTACTCCCGCATAATCTCCCTCTTGCCGTACGACATCTTGCTGCAGACGTCAGACATTTTCCCCGACGCCGCAACCGCCTACGACGACCTCCGCGGCCGCCTCATCTCCCTCTACCAGCCATCTAAGATCGCGAGAGTCGCCGCCCTGACGCAGCCGCTACACCTCGGCGATATGAAACCCTCCCACCTCTACCGGCGCCTGCGACATCAGCTGCAAGGCATCATGACCGCCGACATCGCCCGGACTTTCTGGTTGCGCGCCCTACCCCACCCCATCCAGATGACGCTCGCCAGCCACCTCGACGGCCCGGACGAACCTCTCCTCCGCCTCGCCGACACGGTGCATGACCTCGCCGCTGCCGCCAGCGTCGGCGAAATACACAACCCCCGCACCGCACCCCCTCCACGAAAACGCGCCGCAACGTCCCGCGAGCGCGGCCGTCCCCACTCCAACAGCACCTTGCTCCGCCACCACCCCCTCCCCCGACCACACACCGTTCCCCCACCCAAGAACGGACCCCACTCACCAACCTCCACGACCGCCAACGTCACAGCCGTACCTCGCTGCACCGCCGGCACCGCCCCCCGGCCGACAACCGTTCCCCCACCACGGAATGGGCGCCCCTCCCTCCACGTCTCCTTTAAGGGAGACAGACCCCCACCACTGACCGAACCCACCACCCCTGCTGCCGACCCACCACCAGACCAACCACACCCCGCCCCCACTGCCGCGATTTTGCAACACGCAATCCCCACCCATCAACGTCTTTTCCTCCGCTGCAAGAAAACCAATGTTCCCTTCCTCATCGACACAGGGGCGGCGCTTTCAATATTTCCAAATTCTATCCTACGTCGTCAGGCGCGCTGTTATCGCCAGCTTCTCTACGCCGCCAACGGTACCACCATCCCCTCGTACGGGACGTACCGCTCATCAATTTACATGAGCGGACTCGCGTACGAGTGGGAATTCACCGTGGCGGACGTAGAGAAGGCGATCCTGGGGGCCGATTTCCTGGCATATTTCGGCCTCCAGGTCGACGTCAAAAACGCGCGCCTGATCGACCCCTCCACCAACAAACCAATCCCCGGCTTTATACACGCAATAAATCAGCCCCCCACTAAATTTGAAACCCTCCTCCAACAATACCGCCCCCAGCGCCGCCCCTCAGCCCACATATCCACCATACAACACATCATCGAGACCACTGGACCCCCCATCACAGCCAAAGCCCGCCGCCTCCACCCCCTACAACTTTCTCAAGCTCGCAAGCATTTCAATCAATTAATCGCCGACGGCATTATCCGCCCCTCCAAATCCCCTTGGGCTTCCCCACTGCACATAGTGCAAAAGCCCAACGGGGATATCCGCCCCTGTGGCGACTACCGCCGCCTCAACGCCAAAACAACGCCCGACCTATACAACGTCCCCCACCTCCGCGATTTTTCTTCACACTTACACAACACACACATCTTCTCCACCCTCGACATATCAAGAGCCTTCCACCACATCAACATCCACCCCCCAGACGTCCCAAAAACCGCTATCATAACCCCCTTCGGCCTTTTCGAATACGTCAAGATGGGATTTGGCCTTAGGAACGCTGCCCAAACGTGGCAGCGTTACATGGACAACATATTACGTGGCCTCCCGTTCGTCTTTTGCTTTTTGGACGACGTTCTGATAGCATCCCACAGCCCCGAAGAGCACCTGGACCACCTCACCCAAATTTTGAAAATCTTCGCCACTGAAGGGCTCCAGATCAACGTGGACAAGTGTGTCCTGGCCCAAACCTCCGTCCGCTGCCTCGGCCACCTCGTCTCCTCCGAAGGGATCAAGCCACTACCCAAGGTCCACACCATCAGCGACTTCCCCCAGCACCGCACCGTCACGGAACTCCGCCGTTTTTTGGGTATGTTGAACTTTTACCGCAGACACATAAAACATTCAGCACAACACCAACAACCCCTCATCAACGCCATCCCCCAACCCCCCAAAAAAATGACAACCGCCCCATCTCCTGGTCCCCAGAACTCACTACCGCCTTCAACACTTGCAAACAGGACCTAGTCGACGCCGCTCTATTGGCCCATCCCGATCCCCACGCCCCCCTTTCCATCACAACCGATGCGTCCGATTGGGCCATCGGGGCAGTGCTCCACCAGCACACCGGCGCCACCCCCCAACCCCTCGGGTTTTTCTCTAAAACCCTATCCCCAACCCAGAAAAATTACTCCACGTTCGACAGGGAGCTCCTCGCCATCCACGAAGCCATTAAACATTTTCGTGACTTCGTGGAGGGCAGGCAGTTCTCTGTCGTAACGGACCACAAGCCCCTCACCCACGCCCTCCTACAAAGCCGCAAATCCGCCTCGCCTCGTCGCCTCCGGCAGCTCGAATTCATCGGACAGTTCACATCCGATATTCGATATCTGCCGGGGGCCGACAACTGCGTGGCGGACGCGCTCTCCCGCCCCACCCCCGCGCCGGTGGCGGAGTTACTGCCATTCCCCTCCCCACACACCATCAAATCCCACCAAAACCCACAATCCGACCAAACCCTCTCCAACCTCATCTCCGCCTCCAAACTACATCAGCTGCCGCCCCTTGAGCTCTGGTGTGACGTAACGGCCGACTCACCGCGCCCTTACGTCCCACCCGACCTCAGGCGGCAGCTCTTCATCCACTACCACTCCCTTCACCACCCCGGCATCCGGGCCAGCCGGGACCTAGTAAAAACACTGTACTTCTGGCCCCACATGAACACGGATATCCGTAACTGGGTTCTAGGGTGCCAGAAGTGCCAAACTTACAAGGTCTCGGCACACCCCCACGTCACTCCTCAACCCATTCCCGACTCCCTCCCGTGGGAACATGTCCACCTAGATCTAGTCGGCCCCCTTCCCCCCTCAGAGGGGAAGAAATACTGCCTCACAATGATCGACCGTGCCACCAATTGGGTTGAATGCATCCCGCTCGCCCACATCACCGTGGACGCTGTCGCCGCGGCTTTCCTCAACCAATGGGTTAGCCGTTACGGTTGTCCGCGGACAATCACGGTCGATCAAGGGAGGCAGTTTGAGTCCGCCCACTTTTCAGATCTCCTCAGTTCCCTCGGGATCCAAAAAATCCGCACCACTCCCTATCACCCCCAATCCAACGGGAAAATAGAGCGGTGGCACTCGGTCCTCGGACAAAAACACTCCCCTATGTATTACTCAGCCTTCGCACTTCCGCCCGTCCTTCAGACAACACAAGTCCCGCACAACACGCTTTCAAAGATCCCCTCCGTTTACCAGCCGACATTTTCACCCCACACAACACACCGTCAATTAACAGGGAACCGCTACACACATCCACACCACATAACGACACAACTTATCCAAAACGATTTTACACCGCCACTCACATGTACCTGAAAGAGCCCGGCATACACAAGACATTTCAACCCCTTTATGCCGGGCCCTTTCAGGTCATCCGCTCAACACAATCCACCGCTACCCTGTTAATTGACGGGAAGCCCCACACCGTGCCATTGGCACGGTGCAAACCAGCTCCAGTCCTCCCCGACCACTCTCACCACACCACTCCCCCGCCCACCCCCGCACCTCAAACACCACACATCGCCTCCATTTCGCCCACCGGACCCCGACGTCGCCGCCCCTCTCCGCGACGTCCCGGGTACCGACTACCACCAGCCCACCCCCGTCACTGCCGCCCTGGCAGTGAAGGGACCCCTCTATCAGTCTTAACCAACGCGAAGACTGTTAGAGGGTGGCGCCCCTCTCACCATCACCTCACCACCCATACACTACCACCTCCACACACCACACATACACCAATCCACGCCCCACAACCCATCCATACCCAAAGAACGGCGGATTTCCGCGCACCCCCGAAAATGTCATCCCGACCCTTTCACCCAAACCATTGTACATACTATTTTAAATTGTAAATTATGTAAATACTACCTACGTACCATTTTTATTGTAAATACTACCTACCTACCGTTTTTATTGTAAATACTACCACTACTCATCTATTCTCATCGATACCCATCTATACTGTAACTACCTTTATATCACTGCTCATCTATATCACTACTTCCTATATCACTACCTTTGTAAATACTCATAATCTATGTATGTCTCACCAACTACCTATATCACTAACCTTTGTAAATACTCCTAATATTAAGTCCACTCTCACCTAGCCTTAAGAATGACGCCCTCAGCACTCAACCTTTTGCCGTGGCCCTCAGCCGTTGTCACCTTTGGCCTTCCGCCCCATTTATGTTTGCCTTGGCCCTCAGCCCCTGTCACCTTGCGCCTTCAGCCCTTCTCACCTTCCGCCTTCAGCCCCACCAATTTTAGTTTAATCCTCACCTTTGGCCTTCAGCCCCACTTATGTTTGCTATAGCCCTCAGCTCCTGTCATCTTGCGCCTTCAGCTCCACGAATCTTGGTTCAAACTGGGGGGACCTCTGTCGTGAGTCCCTCCCGGAAACACTCCTCTAATTTAAGTTCTCACCAATATCCAAACGCTAAAGTTAAGGTTCCATCAATAAACGAATGAGTGGGGAGACAAGCCACAGAACCCAGGGTACACAACCTGGGGCCCCACCACCAACCCCTAACAGGGGGTTGGAGGGAGAGGCCTCCATTTCCTATAAAACCCTGGATCCTGGGGCTTTAGCTTCATTCGACACTTCCTCTAACCAGCTCTCTCTTCTCTCCTCTACCTTGCTCTCTCTTCCTCAAAAGATCCTAGATGTCGGTGGATATCCGCCGCCTGGGCAAAACCTCCTCTCCTTCAAAAGATTCTAGATGTCGGTGGATATCCGCCGCCTAGACAAAACCTCCTTCTCCAAAAGATCCTAGATGTCGGTGGATATCCGCCGCCTGGGCAAATTCTACCTCTCACCTCCACCTTTTCACTCTCTCAAAAGATCGTAGATGTCGGTGATAACCGCCTGCGCATTTCCTCACGCCACCGTGATGAACCAATTTTAAATTCATCACAAAATCATTTGCCGAATGAGCAAAATACTCTTGAACAAGTATTTCGACTCTGGTTTATAAGGTCCCACATTTTTTTAGATGGATTAGGAGAGGTGAACACCGCTCTGCAATTGTGGTTAATTTTGGCCAATCTAATTGCTTTATTGTACATGCATTACGAAGGGGCAAATACTTATCATGGTCAAGAGAGTCACCCGTATCTTCCCACATTTTCTTATGTTTTTTGACGTTTGACAACATATTACCTAGTTCATGTGTGAACCAAGGTTTGCGCACCCGATGCCTATCTGAAATTCTCCTAAATACAGTGGGAAATACCAAATGTGCAGTCCGAGCGACAATGTGAACAAAAATCGTATAAATCGTATAATCGAGAATCGTATAAACAGAGGATCAAGAAACTATTTCGGCAACGGCTCACTGAAGGTATTTTGCGCTAATCGCAACAGCTGTTGGCGCGCTAGAATGGATAAAATTATGATAAATTCGCCGTTTTGTCTGTACAAAGCAGGTTATTAATAAACCAATCGAACGTAACGGCTGATTCGTTAGTTTGTCAGAGTAAACAATGCACGTAGTTGCTATGCCATGAAACGAAAGTGCAGATACGCTGGTTTACCAGCATTTACGCTGGTCGTTGTTAAACCTTCCACATCGTTGAATGAATGGCTAAAGGGAGAGATTCAAGAATATGATTTTTTTAATTTGACGAGTTAGGTATTCTCCATTTTAATTGACAGATTCTCCATTAACACGAGTTTTTAATTCAGACTCGGCAGAGGTTTAAGTTTCCAATTTTTTTGTGGATTGATTAAATTTTCATTACTTTTTTGGTTGCAGTCACCATTTTTCCGTGACTTTTTTAAACCTACGTTGTGCGTTTTTTGGTTTATTTTCAGTAATGAACCTTTGCAAATCAAGCATGAAAAAAAAATTGTTGCGAATTTTTGAAGATGAAGCTGTTTTTGTGGTTCCTAGCTTCTCTTCATGAAAATAGGTTATATGAACCTAGTCCATTTGTTAGGGAAAGCATAAAACACAAGCTAAAGCTGTTCTTTTCCCTGCCTGTGAATAACTGATTATTTTTAATAAAAAATATCATTTTTAAGGTAGCTGGGATGTTAAATTATGTTAATGAATATTATGTATTGTCGTAACTACCTAAGAGTTTCGGTGTTATTAAAGAATTAGTACATATTAAAGAAGTGGTATTAACTGTTATTTCAATCAATAAAGCGATGAAATATTAATTTTTGTAATGCGTCCAGTGTCTCCCTACACCATATCCATTGTCTTCCGCGCTGAGGGAGACCTGGGACAAAAAGTATCTTTGGAAAAAGGCAAATTTTGACAACTTCTTTCTTTCTTATTAAAAAAGCGCCAAGGGGGGTTTCAAACAGGTGGAATGCTACTGCATCATGAAAAACTAAACTGAACTGAACTAAGCCACGGGGAGCTGAGAACTTGAATTTGAGCAAAAACTGTCCATTGGTCTCCCGGTTCGCCCCTGTATATATGTGCGTAACAAAATCTTGTGTGCGCTGCCCAGCCCGCAATTCTCAACCGATTTGCGTGGTTCTTTGGTCTTGCTCGATGCAGAAAACTGTCTGGTTGTGCACTACGTCTCCTGGATACTGAAAAAACGTGGGTTTTTCAGCTAAGTCTTGTGTGCAGTGCCCAAGGCTTAATTTTCAACGTCGCCGGAATCCCGAAATTTATTTCTAGAGGGAGAAAAGGGGGTCAATACCGAAAGCTTGGGTTTTCGACAAAATCCTGTGTGCACTGCCCAGGCCTTAATTCTCAACCGATTTAAATGTTTCTTTTTTTTTGTTCGACTCAGAAGTGCAGTTGTGCACTAGGTACTACATCACCAGAATTTCGAAATTTATTTCTATAGGGGCGGAGAGAGCTCGGGATTAGGATTATCTATCTATACACCACCATAAGGGAAGTCCACTTTAATGCATGCATTACTCTATGGGATGTTTTCCCACGCAGCTGCTGATACAGGTCTTGCTTAGTTTTTTTTGTGTAGTATTAGGTACCTACCGTGGGTACCAGTTTTGTTGTATGGTAGTTCGATAGCCTTTCAAGTGAGTGTTGAACAACCTGCGTGCCCACAGATGATATGACCGAGGATGACTGCTGAATCGAAACCGGTACCTATCACACCAATAAACGCTGCAAAGTCCTTGTCACATAGGTTTATTGTTCTACTGGACGTAACTGTAGAAATGTTGGCTGTTCATTTATTGTTTCTTTCATGCGTAATAATCGAAATAGCTATTTCTGATGGTTTCCATTAATTTTGGCCCCTAAAACACAAAGTAGGTACCTACGCTCCTTTTTGCTTCCGAGTCTGCGAAGCAGCGGAAGCCTTGTGTTCACTTTCGTGAGCCAAAAAATTTTTGTCTTCAGAAATCAAAATTTCCACTTGCATTTTGCGTTTCAAAGCCTACTGAACAAATTTGGTTCCGTGTCTGTCGGTCTGTGGGTCTGTGAGTCTGTCCGCATTTCCTTGTTACAGCCATAAGTTCCACGATTTTGAATTGATTCAGCTCAAATTTTGAGGGATGGTGCGGATAAGGCCCCTTGAGGTCCCATACAAATTTCAACATGATTGATCCAGCGGTACGCCCTGCGCATGCGCTAACGTTAAATTCAACACACGCATAACTTTCACAATTTTGATTCAATTTCGCTCAAATTTTCAAGGGTTGTTTGGACAAGGCCTAGTGAGTTCCAGTATAAATTTCAGCATGATCGGACCCTCGGTGCGCTCTGCGCATGCGCTGGCGTGAAATAGATTCAATTTCCTTGTTACAGCTGTAGTAACCAAAGATTTCAACCAATTTCAATGTAATTCTCAGGGATTAAGCGGGTAGGGCCCATTGAGGTCCCATACAAATTTCAACATGATAGAGCCAGCGGTTCGCCCTGCGCATGCGCTAACGTGAAATTCTTCAAACACGCATAACTTTCGCAATTATGTATAATGGACGTAATGTATTATGGACGTCATGTTATGTAATATGTATATTTCATGTAATGTTATGCAATGTTATGTAATGTAATGTTATGTAATATGTATGTTTCACGTTATGTAATGTAATGTAATGTAATGTTATGTAATGTAATGTAATGTTATGTTATTTTGCTTCCGAGTCTGTTCTATTTTATAATGGGTCACTCTGATTGTGACGAGGAAGCTCCTGTGCCATCACCTTGGCAGTGTATTTTTAACTATCTTTGATCATTGGTAGTGCCATTTAATCGTCTTGATCCACGTTTTGACACTTTTTCCAGTGTTATTATACAAACTGATGGTGATTTCAGACGATTTCCCAGGTTTTTCACTCATAAAAAATCAATTTTGGGAGCTGAACATTTGGTAGAACTCAATTTTCCACTCTTTGGTCAAAATCGACTTCATATTCGGTCTTCTCGTCCCCAAAAACATGGAAAACGATATCTCAGAAGCTCATGTTACCAACATGTTACTAAAACGCAAGAAGTACCTATTTTTACACACATTTTCACTCATAGCACCCCTGGGTATATTCCGATCGGGCTGAAAAGTTGCGGGACACAACTAGGGCCCAAATGGAGCATGTGTGGGAAAGAACGATTTTTTTAGACCGAAAATGAAGCCTGTACACGTGATACGGCGGACGGACATTGCATTTTTGGAATCTACGTACCTTGAAACGGAAAAGAAAAAAGTTTGAGGGGGTGTTATAAAAATTTTTTGCTGAGCGAATACATAGGTGTATTATTCACAGAATAATAAACCAAAAAAAAAATATCACAACCGACGACGTGTTCTTCCTTCGCCGTGGGATTTGCCAAAATTAGGATACTAAGAAACCAAAACAGATCTGCTGCACGACCATGGTGGAAAATCAACTACGAAATATTTTGAAACCATTATATTTATAGCAGTAATGTCGCTCTCTTCAATTCGCGTAGGACGTATAGGTACCAATGGCTCCCTGAAATATTTAATTCAGATAGGGAAATAAGGAAAGTCAATAACGAAGAACACTGAATATGAATGATAATATGTTTAATGAAGGCATTCACCAAAATCATGGGTAAATATTGAAAACAAATATGTATTTTAACCATTACTTATCAACATAATTTGTCGCAAACTTGTTAAACCGAAAATCACAATACAATGACAATGCCAAAGGCACATCAAAGTAAAACCTTTTTAACGAATTTGAGTGTAGGTACGACCTACCTACCTACCTATTTACCCTTAGAACACTAGTAACAAGTAGTGTCTTTTTTCACTCAATAGCGCAACAGTTTTGTCATCAGTCATCACTCTTCCAAGTAAATGTGATGGGCGTAATTTAGTCTCGCCTTCCTCACACAGAACTGGTACCAATCCGCCAAAATAACACTTTTTCGCCATGGGCAAATGTGAGGATTAATCAGCTCCCAGCTATATTAGCACAGTAAATTAAGTTAGGCAAACTAAAACAAAAAGCGCCTACTTCTATGCATATTTTATAATGACGATCAAATTCATGAAGGCCATTGTCAAGTAGATAGGCCCACGAGGATCTTCCACCATTCAACTCGTAAAAGTGGGTATGGATCATATTTCCGCTGATTTATCTAGGTACCTACCTATATACCTTCAACTAAAATATTTAGGGAAGAACCTTCATTGATTTAGTCAGCTGTGATGAATCACCTACCAAGGCAATTAAGAGCACTTACCCGAATTTTGAATCGATATCACAAATAGAGGAATAATAAAGGGTCAATCCATACTTAGGTAGAATAAAAATTGCTCACATAACTAATATGCCAATTAACCAAAGTTATTCCGTAAAATACACAAAAGCAGAGGATTAACTGATTTACACTGTCATTTGATGAATCATTTTCTGGGTAGAGATGTAAACGAAACATTTCAAGATTAGATACCTAAAACAATGTTTGAATCTTGTCAAAAATCAAACAGTCAAATCCACTTAAGAGAACCCACCAAAACAACATGAAGAGTACGGCATTTGACTACCTTGTAAGTATACCCATGATGTTGACATGTAAAAACAATATAAAACTGTCAAATGAAAATAGCATAATGATGGATAGAAATAATGGAACCAAAGCTGAAATAACAAAGTACACCTTGTGACATGAGCAGGACATTACGCACAAGGTTTCACTAGCGTCAGGAATCATATTCCACATCTTGCACATGGAAAGAGTTTGTGACTGAGAACCTAGGTACCACTATCTGTACCTACCAAGGAAGTTTGATTGAAAGTAGGTATACCCATGATGTCGACATGTGAAAATAACATAAATGAAAACTACATATTGATGTATTGAAATAATGAAACAAAGTGAAATAAATATTACACCACCAGGTAATAATAGCAAGAAATTAGGTAGACGTTTCAACAGTTTCAAGAATCTAACCGTCTAACCCTGCCTTGCACATGAAGAAACTCATATCGAAGAGTGCGTACCACAACACAAATGGTAGAAGGTTTGAAAACCATTGCAAGAATGTCCATGCAAAGTGGGAGACTTACGCTAACGTGGCATAAATGAAAATTAGGGTAGGTGGGGGCAAAAGTTTCCAATAAGATTTTTTAGAAAAATGAAAAATTCTGTGCCTAAATATTTTGAAAAATGACTTTTTTAAACTAATGGTAATGACATCCTACTACATACAATAAACGCCGTTTTTTGACTAATGAACGATCTGGGAGGTAAGGGGAAAGCCAAACATTGAAAGTGGAAACCTCTGCCCCCACCTACCCTACATAATTGGAAGGCATTCCGCAAAACTAATACCAAGGGGCCTATTTTCAAGGGAAATAGTGAATATCGATTTTCAACTTCTGACTTATCTGGAGAGCACTGTTCTGCATCGATTATGATTAAAAATCGAGCAAAATCGAGCTAACGTTTATTTGAAGGTGCTAATGACGTCCGAAGAAAAAACAGAGCAGATAATTGAACAGTTTTACGCTCATTAGGTTTTTGCAGAACTAGAGACTACTATGAGCCCGTTACGCATTTTCCAACTAACCGCCAATTTGGCAATTGCGCACTTTTCGATTTTGAAACTTTCGTTGCTTATGAAGCAGGTACCTACTTAATAAACGCCGTCCAATTTTGAACTGAAATGATACAACAAAAACTTGCACCAAAGGCAGCCAAGGATGAATCTGGTAGGTACTTACCCTCAGCGCCTCAGGGACTAAACTGAATTTTTCACATTCAGTCCCACGTTCCTCAAGTTAGGTACAGAGTACATATTGAATCGATTGCTAAAGGCCCACGCGAATTAGGTAAAGGCACACTTCAAGAAGGCCTAAGCGTTTTTTATAGCGAAAGTAAAGGGAATTGTCACCCAAACCACGATGCTTTCTTCTGTACTGAATCTTTATCGAGACCATTGACACTGTTTCCAACTTTTTCATACACATATCAACGACATAGCCAACTTTTTCCGGCATGGTGTGGGCAGAACAGAACCAAACAAATTTTTAAAAAAATTGCCTTTTCGTCCTTTTGCCACAGAGGTAGACAATCAGATTCGTACTTTTGGTGCAGAGAAATCAACATGGTCTTACCAGTTGATTGCAAGATATTCCACGTTTCAAATAGTGCCAATAATATAACTTGCACATGTAAAAGCCTTTACTGGGGCACCACAACAGTACAAAAAATAGGGGGGTCGACTGCCATTGGAAGAATGCCCACTGCCCATGATTTGCAAATTTGAAGAAAACAAAACAAACATAATAATGTATTGAAAAATAGATATACTAACTAAGTTAACCAGGTAATGACAAGATCTTCCAGGCTTTTACATACAATTCCCATGATACTGAAATGTGAAAATAGTATTATACTAACATAAATGAGGACTGCATAATTATGAATTATCATAATGAAACGACAAAATGCATCTGTATAGTAAGTAGGTAGTTGAATCGCATCCATTTTAATAATTTCGGCAGCAACCACAGAATAAAGCCTCAAGAGGGGTCACAAATTAGGATGATGAAAATTTCATTTTCAAAATTATGAAATTCATAAGATACGACAAGATGAAGAATCTTATATTATTGCCAAAACTTATGATAAACAAGATGGATAAAACCATCAAGGCTAAACAATCAACTTCTGGAGATTTTATTCTCTATAACCGCTGCAAAACAATATTGGGAAAATGGACGCAGAGTACCTACGGGAGTAGTACGATCTACTTCTATCTCTAAGCCAAATCCCGTAAGACATAGACCAGTCAACGTGAGCAACAAAGTACAACTTGTTACCACATGATCAAGATATTAAATACACCGTTTCAATGGTGTCAAGAATCCAACCATCATACCCTGCATCCTGCAGATGGAAACTTTTCTCAGTGAGTAGGTACATACTACAACACAAGAAGTAGTATCTTGAAGACGAAACTATGAACTTGAAACACGTAGCTACATAACATAAAACTAACATACATGGAAGTTGCATAAGTGTGTACTGAAATAATGAAACGAAAACTGAAACAACATATTACACCAAGTAATCACATAAACTTCCCGACATGCATTTCAATTTAAGACCTTACTCATGATGTTTCAATAGTACCAGAGCCCAAATGCCGAACCCCACAGCTTGCAAATGATAAAAACTTAGTCTCAATAATTACTGCTGCAACACAAATGGGGTTTGACTGCCCTTGAGGGTATACCTACGTGTGATGTTGAAATGCGAAATAACATAGAACTAACAATCATAAATGACACAATCATGTATTGAAATACTTGAAATATAAACTGAAACAAAATATAGGTAATCAAGGAACCAAGAAACTACACACTATGTTTCAATAGCACCAAGAACCATCGTCCCCCCATCTTGCACAAGAAAGAACGTTACTGCAAGAATAGTAACAACACAAAATTGAAATGAATGAAAATAGCATAGGTAATTATGGATTGAAATAATGGAACCAAAATTGAAATAAAGTAGGTAAGTACACCTTGTAATAACATGATCAAGATATTACACACAAGGTTTTGAAAGTGTAAAGAATATACCTACCTAACCATCAAACCCTACATCTTGCACATGAAAAGCCTCATCTCGAAGAGCACATACAACAACAAATAGTAACAATGAAAAATGAAGCAAACTCATACCAGGCGGTTGAGCCGATTATCAGGTGATGACAATTCAGAAACTGCTACAAGCCAGTTACGCATATGTGGGCCAACTAACCGCCAATTTGGCGATTATTTGGTTAGGATATTATGTTGATGGCTTGAAACACGGAGACTAAGCGCTGTCCATCATCGCCGTACCACACGATCATCTTATAAGTACAGAAATACCTATTAAGCAACAGCAAAGTTGAAAGCCCATAGATGTTCCAGAAAAATATATATCTACACAAAAGTAGGTAAGTAGTAAGTAAGTAAGTAGTAGTAGTAAGTCCATCATTCCTGATCTTGCTTAGTTGGTTATGCATATGCCATCTGATTATGAGATGAAATATTGCAACAAAACTAAAACAAAAATTACACCAGGAAATAATATCAGCACTATTCTCAAAGAGTACTTAACAAAAACAAAAAGAGTAGGGAGTTTGAATTCAATTGTAAGTACCTATGCCCACAAAGGTTGACACTTACAAATGAAAAACTACATAATTAGGTATATAAATAATGCAACGAAACAGAAAACAAAGTACAACAGGTATTCACATGATCAAGATATTACACACAATGTTTCAATGTTGCCAAATCCTTCATCTTGCATAGGAAGAAACTTTTCACAAAGGGTAGGTACACACCACAACGCAAATAGTAGGGAGTTATAGTTCCATTGTAAGTATGCTGACAATGTTGATACATATAACATAATTATGTACGAAATGATGAAACAGAAACTGCTCAGCACTAAGTACTATTCACATGATCACGTTATTACACAGAATACTTCGATAGTGTCAAGAGTCGAACTGTCAAACCCTCCATCTGGCACCATAACAAAGTCATTACATAAAACAGCAAGAAGAGTAGGAAGTTCGACTTCCACTGAAAGTACACCCACAATAGAAATATGAAAACAATACTGACCAAAACGAAAACAACATAATTATTTGTATTATTGATATAATCAAAAAGGTACACCAGGTGATCAAATATCAATGGCTCAGTACTAAGCGCCTACTATTCACATGATCAAGATATTAAACAATGATTCAATAGTGTCAAGAGTCAAACTGGCAACCCCTTTATCTGTCACATGGAGAGATTTTTCTCACAGTAACAAAGACAAAATGAGTGGGCGGTTTGATTTATATTGCAAGTATGCCCACAATGTAGAAATATGGCAATGAAATAGAATTGTGATACATATAATGTGAAGAAAATATATAAGCAACAAAGTACACCAGGTATTCACACAACCAAGATGTTACAGACAGGGACCTACCTAATGTTTTAAGTGCCAATAGCCAAATCGTCGAACCCTCATCTGGCACATGAAACTTTTCTCAATGAGTACATACCACAACAACAAAAAGTGTAGGGTGTTTGACTTCCTCGAAGGTAAGCCTACTAAGTATGTTGAACTATGAAAATAGCATAAAACTTATATAAATGGAAATAACATAATTATGTATCGAAATGATGAAACAAAAATAGAATCAACAAATTATAGCGGGTCATCACATGATCCTCCCAGCTTCTACTACATACCTACAATAAATTGCAAGATATTATTACACTCAATGGTTCAATAGTGATATGTAGGTAACTAACTGCCAAACCTTAGTCGCACTTGTAAAAAATTACCTCAAAAATAATGGCACACAAAGGTATATCTATTGAAACTATATCCATGATGGAGAAACAAGAAAATAACTGACAAACCGAAGTTACAAAAATCAAGGATCGAAATAATGAAACAACAAAGTAAACAGGTATTCACATGATCTCCACAGCGTTTTTCTGATGGGCTACTCCAGCGGGTCTCAATCTGAGAATTTGGGTTGGTCGGATTTTCGATAAGCACTAATGAAAAATAAAAAATAAAGTGTCCAATATAGGCGGGTACCAATGTTCGTGTCAACCCTTAGTTTGGCCCGATAACTGCTAACTATGTAATTATGACCCATGCTAAGCACCCACTTTTACGAATCAAAGATTTCTTTGGCCTTTCAGAATTCATGGGATGCTTTTTCCCAGCAAATGTACGTACCTACCTCATTCTACTTCCATGTTCGTGTTATATAGGAATGGTGAACCATCTAAAATAGGTGTTCGAGAAAACCACGGAATCTTGTTCAGAAGTTGTCCAAACGAGCTTCTAGACGGTTTTCCGCTTGATGTCGCTCCCCTTATGTACGTATGTTGGAATTTCAAATGGTCATAACTTCCTCAAAATACGGTGTTTTTCAGGTTTTCTTTTTGTGTTTTGTTCAACTCGTCGAACTCTTCAATTTGAGATGAGGGCGAGCTTTCTAGGTGAAAAAGTAAGGGCGTTATGACCATGGGTTTTCTAATTTTTCGATTTCAATGATAACTGACGTAAAAATGGATCAAAACTGGCGCTTGGTTTGGTACCAATAAGTCCGTTGGGATATCCATATCATGCCTATTGATTCTGAACTCGATCGCATTTCATCTGGCCAACTGACAGCAAAACATTTGTCAATGGGTCCAACAATTTCAGATTTACTAGCTAAATGACGTTGGTGTGTTTCCAGAAAGTGGTTGAAAGTGCGATTTCAATGCAAGTTTACGGATTTTGACCGAAATGGGCGGCCCCTGCCGCCGAACTTGTGCCAATACTATTATTAAGTTATCTCCACACCGGAACTTTGATAATATCAAGGGAAGTACCAATAAGAAAAATTCACCGGAATTGCCCATGGTAAAATATTACGCACAATGTTTCAATAGAGTCAAGAATCTAATCAACAAACATACGCACATGAAACCAAAACGACATAAGCGGTACCTACTGTGTATTCATGCTGTAGAAATATGGAATACACATTGCTTCAGATGTGTCCAGAATCGAATCATCAGACCATACGCACATGAAAAATGTACCTATCTAAGTAAATAACACAAAGAGTATGAGGAATGAGCACAATTATTCAAGTAGGTATACACCCATACTGTCCACGTAAAAATGATAGTCACCTAAATTGAAAAAACATAATTCATCATGTAGGCAATGAAACAATGAAGCCAAAATTGAAACAACTAATTACGCCAGGTAGTCGACTGATCAAAAAATGCGAAAAATGATATAAGACTTACATATGTACCTAAATGAAAATTACATAATTATGTATGAAAATGAAATAAAACTTATAATTAAAATAAAATAGCAGATAATTACCTACAGAATTATGAATTAAAAAGTTCATCATAAAATAGTACCTATATAATTACAGAATTATTATTAAAACAATGAAACAAAGAAACAGCAAAGTTCACCAGGTCTTCCTAGCTTTTTCATATTATACCTACTCTTGCAAGATTGCTGAATGATTCAATAGCGCCAAGAATCTAACCATCAAACCTTACATCTTGCACTAGTGATGGGGAACTATCGATAGCACTATCGATAGTTTTCGGCGATAATATCTCTACATATTGAAACAAACAAAAAATCAGAAGAAATTTCTCAAACCAATTCGAAAAAAATTGAAATTATAGAGTAAAAATTAAACAGAGTAAATGAAACGAAAAAAATGCGAGGTCCTCCTAGCACCTGTAAGGGTAGTACAAATAAAAAACGCTGCAAATCCCTACGCAACGGTTTATTTATTTTTTATTTAGAACACCCTTCTATATAGATCACAAACCCTCCGTAGCAGACCCTAGGTACCTACCTACCTGAATCACGTGTTAACTGTTGCTAAACTAATTCTGTCAATGATAAACAGCAGCTAAAATGGCAAAAAGAAACACAAATGAAGTTCTGAAGGGAAACTGTTGATAGTAGTGAAAAAAGGTCCAGGTAGGGTTTCCATCCCAGGAACTTTGGCGTTACAGTCTGCCACATATACCACTGCGCTGTACCGTCAACCTGGCCGAGAAACCAGTGATCTGCGCTCTCAATTATTCAGCTTGATGCCTGCGTACACCCTGCTCTTTACGGTCAATTGTATAGCAAATTTTATGGCAACATCGTAGAATGCTCCGGATGGTCTCAAAAATTCAGAAAAAATTCTATTTAAAAATGCGAAAAACCCCACACTTCAAAATACAATTTTCCGATATAGGGATACTCTGGATATTTTAACATTTTTCGCCCCTTAGAGTTGAGTGACAGTAACGCAGAGTTTTGAGGGCCAACTGGAGCCCAAACAGGACCCATATACCAAATTTCGTTCATGGGAAAAGCCGCGGATGGCATACGGCAGACGGCCAGAATTTTTTTTTTTACGTCTCCTGAAAGGTAAACCATGAAACTTTGAGAGGGGGGGGGGGGGGGGGATTTGTCATGGTCGATTCCGCAGGTTCATTATCGAAAATAATAAACTAAAACGTCTGCGGAGTATAGCTTCCTCACTTTCTGTAACATGGACGTATAGAATCAGTTGGTAAACAAGTTTGCGCATGCACTGTGATTATTACTGATCCAACCACGACGAAAATCGTAGGCCACCGTTCCACTAGGTATTGAGAAATCGTTGTTTCGTGAAATTCACCTTTGCACATTCGCACACGTGCTACCACTGGCCCGACGGCGATGAAATTCAAAGGAGGCCGTCTAGGGGCAAACCCGGACAACCCCTGAAACCACTAGAATTGATCTAGTAGTTCTGGAGTTTTGCCTGCGACAACAAATTTCAGGTTTCCAAACGCGGAACGGCTACTACTGATTCAATCATGACAAAATTCATAGGCAATCGTCTTAAAGCCACCCCGAATTTGAGCGCAAATGGTCCATTAGGAACTGAGAAATAGCTTTCATGATTGCTTTCATGCTCCTCATGAAATAGCTTTCATGATCACGTTTGCGCATCCACAGTGGTGTTGTTACTGATCCAACTGTGAGGAAATTCATAGGCAATAGTACTGCAGTTAGCCCCAAATGTACTCTCCTAATATGAAAATCGTTTTCATGAAATTCAAGTTTGCGCATGTGCACATGCTACCATTGGTCCGACGGTTTAGGTAAATGTCTAGTTGCTAACCCGCACAATACCTGAAGATTTCATCAAAATCGGACCATAATTTCTTATAGTTTTGCCTGGGAAAAAGGAACTGACCAACGACATACAGAGACAGGACCGAAATTGTTCAGAAAGCGTTGAAATGCAAAAAGCTAGTGGCAATTTTGATTTTGGTTTTTTCTAACTTCTTGCAAGAATTATAAGGCTTTCCTAACTTCGGTAGTAAGGAAGCAAAACAAGATAACTTGAATACCAGTCATTCATTTTTGAAAAGAGCCAGAAAATGTCAAAGGTAGGTAGGTACCGATATCCTTAAAATGGACAAGCTACCACAGATTTTACAGACTAAATTATAGGAATCATTTCAAGAACTTTCAGATTATCCCATCAGCTGGTAACTCAATAAAATTATACTAGGCATATTATTTTTCCGTCCGCCGGTTTTTAGCTATTAGTTTATGTTTTTCCTGCGCAAACAATAAGTATTCAATTAAAAGTACATAAGAGCTATCAGTGGCGTAATAAAACGAAGTTTAGGTGAAATGAAACTATAAATATTATTGTCGCCAAACTGTACCTACTAGGAAATGGCGTGGCAGAAAACTATCGTCGATAGTTGGGGATGATACCATAGATAGTCCATAGTTCCCCATCACTATATTGCACAACTGAACAAAAAGTAGGGGTTTTAACTAGGTACCACTGAAAGTATAACCATAATGTAGAAATACGAAAACATAAAACTGACAAATGAAAATGACACAATCATGGATCGAATTACTGAACAAAGTATGCCAAGTTATCACATATGACCAGCTTCTACATAAAACTACATGATATTACACACAAAATTCAACTGTGCTAAGAGTGAATCCGTCAAACCATCTTCCACATGGTGAAGCCTTTCTCAGAGTCCCACAACAACACGAAAAGCAACTACCATTGAAAGTATAACCAGTAGGACCTGCCCGTCAAATCCTATATCTACCCCTAGCCCATGAAAAACGTTTTCCCACAGTTTACCACAACAACAAAGAGTAGGGGGGTTTGACTTACACTTAAATTGACATGTGACTCATGTTGGCATTCCATAAAACTAACATAAAGGAAAACTAAATTATTATCCAAAGTATCGAAAAATATGACAACAAAGTACACCAGGAAATTACATGAACGTTCAAGCTCTTACCCATATAATAGCAACAAAACTAATGGGGAGGACACAAAACCTACTCAATTTACTCTCTGGGTAGCGAAGATGACGAATAAGTTGGCCTAAACAAATGTGTCTTGTGCGGGATTGGTGAACTTCATTAACGGAGCACCTCTTTCAGTTAGGCCAATTTATTTTGCACCGCCTCTACCTAAAATAAGTTGTCATCTTAAGCATACTTTTGTAGCTCTACACAAACTATAGGAAAGCACAGAGTGAAATTATGATATGAATTAATTACTTTTCACGGCACGTTAATTCTAGCAACCTAAGCAACTACTGCAAGCTTCAAATAGAATAGCATCGAAGGGTCTGACCTGTTATACTCTTACAGAGTAGAAATATTCCTCATGTCTCAAGAATGTCGAAATTTGAAACCAATCAAATGCCATTTTTCTTGTCATTAGGCATTGTGTGCTGTGGTGTTAGTTGTTACAGGTGCGTTTCGTTGACAATCTGAGGGATGTTTGGAATCACACAGCAACTTCTCTGAGTTAGCCAAAATCGACAGTCATATTCACTTGAATTTAAATTCAAAGAAATGGGTGATGGTTCAAAAAATTTCATTGATGTATAAGGAACAAAGATGAATTTGTTTTAAACTTGGTGCCTTTTTTGAAACTGCACTATTAATACGCAAAATTAACTAATGCTGATATTTTTTAGATTCATATGAAAAACAATAGTTCCCGCAATTGAGTATGATGAGCGAATTTTGGAAGCATGGGCTTAATCCTTTTGCGGTTTTTCAGGATTCCATGAATTGCAAGTCAAATTTGAACAGTTCTTGAGACCAATATGGTTTTGTTGACAATAACACTATTGATGTATAAAAACCCACTCCTCTACGAGGGATATCCAGAAAATAATGTTACAAGTGCCCTGGAGGGCGCTGGGAATTTTTTTCGATGGTTGGCGTACTGAAATGTCGTCACAGCAAGCGATTCCGTCAACCTCTGCAGGGGCCGTTTGCTCCACCTACCGCCAATGCAAGATTCGTTCGGTCATGAAGTTTCTCACTACGTCACGAATCTGCGGTCGAGATCCATCGTCAGCACATGGAAACATGGGAACGTGGGTTAGATCGTTCAAAGGTCGCACTGACACTCATGATGAAGAAAGGAGTGGGAAGCCATATCTTGTTTCAGAAGAGCTTCTGCAGCAAGTTGATAAAAAAATTCACAGTGATCGCCGTGTGACCACTGACACCCTTTATGAAATGTTTCCACACATCTCACGAAGAATGAATTATCTCGGATTACAAGGAAGCTGTGTGCAAGACGGGTGCCAAAAATGTTGACTCCGGAATATCGCCAAAATCGCGTTTTGACTACATGTGAATTCTTCAACATTATAAAACTGAGGGTGACGCGTTCATAGACTCTATTGTGACTGGGGACAAAACTTGGGTATGTCATTATGCCCCTGAGTCCAAAAGGCAGTCCCAACAATGGCGCCATACCCATTCCCCATCAGCGAAAAAATTCGAAGTCCAATTTTCAGAGTGGAAAATTATGGCATCTGTCTTTTGGAACAGAAAAGAAGTTTTGTTGGTGGAGTTCATGGCCAAAGGGACCACCATCAATGCTGAAACATACTGGGAGACCATAAAAAAAATTGAAAAAGAAGATTAAAGACAACAGAGGAATGCTGGCTCTTGGTGTCCCTCCTTCACGACAACGCCATACCCCCATACCGCTCGTGTGACTCAGGAGCTGCTAGTGTCCTTGTCCTTTGGATGGGATATTGTGACCCACCCACCTTACTCCCCTGACCTAGCGCCCTCAGATTATCATCTTTTCACCAAAATGAAGGAATTCTTGGGTGGGAAACTTTTTTCCAATGATGAGGAGATGAAGGATACAGTGGACAAGTGGCTTTCGGAGTTGGAGTGAAGTGTATACAACGAGGGTATAAAAAAGCTGGTGCCCTGGCTGAAGAAGTGCATCGAACTTGTCGGCGATCATGCTGGGAAACAATTCTGGAACATCCCTGTAAATTTGGTTGAAATGTATTCATTTTTTGATTTCTAATAGCTGTTGAAACCTTATTTTCTGGATATCCCTCATATTTCAGTCATTATTCATTTATTAACATTTTCAGCAATTTTTAATATAAATAAATACCTATGGTAGTTGGTATTCTATTTAGCTTAAACATGCGTTACCCCCCAGGCGTGCAGAGAGGCACTGTATGCTCTGTAGAATGCTCCTCTCTCTACACGCCTTGCTTGACCCCTAACATTAGGCCAATCCTCCACTGAAAGCGATACCAAGCGTCAAGCGACTACACATACTTGTCCCTACACAAGCCACTCATCCCACTGCGATAAAGAACATAAGAGCCACCGCACGTGTACTTGAGTGATGGACTTCGGGCGATACCGAGCGACGAATGACGGATCCTGTTCGGAAGGGGATCATCCCGTTTTCAAGCGACCTGATCTCCCATCCCCTCGTCCCTTCAACACCCCACACTTCATTTCCACGGAACTGCTTCTACAGTCGCCTTGCATCGCCTGATCACTCAGTATCGCTTCCAGTGGAGGACAAGATCACAAATTTATGTCTCGAGGCGGATCACAAGTTTACAAAACATTTATTGGTAGTCCAAACCTTAATTTGCATTTTCTACCAATTTTCGACACATAAAATTCAAGTTTGACTGGTACGAACAAAACTGTTGAATTCAGGGTCTGATGCAGAATACCCCAAAATGGGTTTGCATTTAATCAAAAAACTTTATGGGTAGGTAACTACTAAATATTCTGGACTCTCTGCAACAACTAAGTTTTTCCTAAATTAGCTGAAAAGCGTTAATCTTCCTGATATAGATCTATATATTATTGATTACCACAAGTACTATCTGGATTTTGGTCAAATAGTTAAAATGAAATACTGAGGTGTGTTTCACAGGGGATTTTGGCTCCATCTTATATTCAAACATAAATCACAAGGATGTGGAATATTTTAGTTAATATACCTAATTCACTAGTTCCAAGAATATAGTTCCTTAGTATGAGGAATGCCACTCTCCTTACAACTTCCAATTAAGAAGTAATAAGGGGCAGATGTTTGACCACAAGGGAGAAAACTAATTCAGGTATATATAAAATATTGCTAGAACATCCAAAATACTTACTTTACGAAATTATTTTTTTAGAGGAAACCCTATTTGAAAACAAATTCTAAATATCAGTAAATGGTCAATTTTAAATTATGACAAATGGTTGTTAGAAAAATTAAAAAATCAGTTATCCTGAGATTTAAAAAAAATGGCTGCACAGCAATCAAAGAAAGGTTCATGCAATAAATATTCTAAACTGCACAATAACAGGGCAAATAAAGCAGAGGTTGAGCATTTTGCAGGACAGCAGATAATATGAAGCTAATTACTGACTAGCCAGGTGCCCATCCTCACAAAATTCACTAAGGATCAAAATAATAGACAGAATAACAACTATTGACAGAGCAATTTATGAGATGATGTACCTATATATTCCATCTAATATTGATTGAACCAAGTATTATTATCAGTCGTTTGAAAATTCCAATAATTTGTTCATTTAAACAAACCATCAGAGAATATTAACTTATATGAATGTCAAGACTATAACTACCTACTCTAGTGATACTAACACATTATAACACGGAAGTATTTCACCAGATGCAGATACAACGTAGACGATTCAACAACATTGGGAGCAAGAGTTATCAATGAAATCAACAACAAATCTAAGATAAACTGAGAAACTTTCAGTTCTTAGATTGGGCGGGCAACCTAGAACGGAATTCGAGCGGAATGCAGGACATGATTTCAGCACGATTCGGTTTGTTTAAAAGATCATAGTGCAATATTGCTTCCCAACAAATTTCTTTCAGTTTTGGGATACATACCCATGCACTAAGGATATCTGATGTTCTATGTGTTCTCCTACCAACTTCACAAATGCCACCAAAATTGTACAGCTTCCCAGCAGGTGTTATACAACTAGCATGAAAATATGTTGGGAAGGGTAATCTGAGACTAAAAATCTTCTTCCACTTCAACATATCAAGGTTGAAGAGCCAACAATCATCAAGAATTTCACAACCATTGAAACCACCAATAATCACAAGTTGCGGTGAGTTAGGAATCTTGACGCAGCTATGAAATCTGCGGGACTTGGGATAAACATCACCAATAGCGTTTTCATCGCCATGAGTGCTCACTGTAGTCCACACCTGCTCTTCCAAATCAAACACAGGTATATCCTGAAATTTAAAAAAACAGCGTTACACACAGTGACAATACTGAGTCAAACTAAATAATGAATTTCATCTATCATATTATATTTATCATCACTCCACCATTTGTTTGCAAACCTTTAGTGTGTAGTAAGTACATCAGAACCAAGGATTTCATTTGACTACCTGGGTGGGTGTGTAACTTTGAGTTTTGATTTATGACGAACGGATTTTATACTTAATTCGCTTGTCATCTCTGATTTTCATAAATGTTAACCTACTAAAAAAAGCTACAACCTACAATATTATATTAGGCACAATGGAGTTGGAAATGTCAGAATTCCAAGCAAATCGTTTTCACTGTTGTCATAGAGCACCACAATAACTTGGTTTATTCATCAGTATTCTCCTAATTGCAATATGTATATCAAGTGAATAAGTGTTTGTTGAATAAATAATGGGCTATTTGCACGTATTTATTTTATTTTTTAATTGAAATTAGATTCCGTCCTGAGAATTTTGAGACCAACCACACGTTCCTATGACAAGTAGTTCTTTTTCCATGATTTTTCAAAGGTTCCACGGGTTCCTACGTCCCGCCCAGGCGAGAGGGGTGCAATGACGTAGGGAACTCTGGAATCTTGGAAAAATCATAAAAAATAACAACTTATCCTAAGAGCGTGCAGTTGGTCTCAAAATTCTCAGGATGGAATCTACTTTCATTTAAAAACGCTGCAAAGTCCTTGCCACATGGGTTTATTGTTCTAATGGTACAGAAATCTGGGTATATTCCGATCGGGCTGAAAAGTTTCGGGACACAACTAGGGCCCAAATGGAGCCTGTGTGCGCAAGAACCAATTGTTTAGACCGAAAATGAAGTAGTTATGCGTGATACGGCGGACAGTGTACGGCAGACGGCGGATGGATATTGCATTTTTGGAATCTACCAACATTGAAACAGAAAAGGAAAAGTTTTGAGGGGGTGTTATAAAAATTTTTCCTGAGCATTCACCCAATTATTCGCTCTACATAGGTGTATTAGTAACAGAATAATAAACCAAAATAACATAAACCGCTTTTGTGACCCACACAATTAGCCCATTGTTAGGTCTGCTTTTTTGGATGAAAGAGTTTCTTCAGTGGAGGAATAGTGGAAATGATGGGAATGCACTCCGACAGATGTACAGTGTTACGCTGACTTGGATTTACGTTTCCATTCCCTGTGAAAAGAGTAACTTAACAAATACCTGTGTAATATATTTTTGCAATATTTTCTGGGGAAAAAAGACCTCTACGTGGAAATAGGGGGCGATGAGGCCGTAATCTGAGCATAGAATATTATTGTAGGGCCAATTGTTTAACTAATTAAATGATCGGTATGTACCTACCTACCCGTGAGGAGTTTGCTGGTCTTCCATCGGGCGCCTCCCCAGGTGGCGGATCGGGGAATGCTCACCAGATATGTTGGGTACCGGGGAAATATAATACCCGGGGCGGACCAAAACCAGCTGCTGCTGCCTTGCAGTACTCGTCATTGGCTCGTCAAAGGCTAGAGGATGTGGACCTTGATGAAAAATCACCCGGCCCTCCAGGTAGGGGGTTGAGCGTGGGG
Source organism: Leptopterna dolabrata (assembly GCA_954871275.1). Lineage (NCBI taxonomy): Eukaryota > Metazoa > Arthropoda > Insecta > Hemiptera > Miridae > Leptopterna > Leptopterna dolabrata. The sequence goes on along the minus strand of OX940974.1, from coordinate 71,914,061 downwards.
TGAACGGCCCCTCCTCGTAAAAAACCCATTGTTATGAAACCTCAGAAGATAAAAGCCGGACTGACTCGTGGAAATAGACAAGGCATGGACAATGGATATCTAACCGGAAAATCTCGGAATACTGAGATACGACTTGGGACATGGAATGTGCTCTCCCTTTACCGCGCTGGTGCATTTAGGATCCTGCTCAACCAAATGAAGAAGATAAAACCAAGCATTACTGCCTTACAAGAAATAAGGTGGATAGGTAAAGGAACACTGGAGAAAAATGAAGCTACTCTCTATTACAGCTGCTCCGAGCGAAAGCATGAGTTCGGCACTGGATTCCTGGTACATAAACGCCTGAAGCATCTGGTGATTGGGTTTACCCCTATCGATCATAGGCTCTCGATCCTTAGAATAAGAGGAAAGTTCTTTAATTACAGTATTGTTAACGCCCATGCTCCGACTGAAGAAGCGACTGAAGACGAGAAAGACAGCTTTTAAGAGTCTTATATATGATGGCTGCCCAGGACATGATGTGAAGATTGTAATAGGTGATTTCAATGCTCAAGTAGGTAAAGAGGAGGCCTTTAAGCCCACAATAGGCATACATAGTAAGCATATCGTTACTAATGATAACGGAATGAGAATGATTTCTTTGCTGCGTCCAAAAATATGGTTGTGGGTTCCACGATGTTTCCACATAAGGAAATTCACAAAGGAACATGGAAATCACCAACGGGAAGTTGCGTCAACCAAATTGACCACCTAATGATTGATGCCAGACATAAATCCAACCTAATGGATGTTAGAACGCTAAGGGGACTTAATATAGATTCTGACCACTTTCTAGTCATGTCAAAAATCTCGCATCTCAAATGCTAACAAGGGTAGAATAACCAAAAGAAAGCGTTATGCCATTGCGACACTAAAGCATTCAGAGCAACAGGAAAAGTTCAGTGAAGCAGTTACAAGGGCTCTTGAGGGGACGAATGAGGTCAGTGGAATTGACGAAAGATGGGAACTTGTCAGGTCCAGTGTCGTGCATGCGGCTGAAGAAGTCTTGGGAGAAATTGCTACCGAGGAAAAATCATCATGGTTCGATGCTGAATGCGAGGCAGCTACGAATGAAAAGAATGAGGTGTATGGAAGGACTCTATTGAATAATTGCACGAGGAGCACGAAGGAAAGATACAGAGAGAGACGGAGAGACGAGAAGAAAATACACACAACAAAGAAGAGAGTGTGGCTTATAGGAAGTTAAAAATATGGAAGTGTTGAGGAACCAGAATGAATCGAGGAAATTCTACAAGGAGGTAAATGATGCAAGAAAACCCTTTAACCCTAGAAGCTCGATAGTTAAGAACGAAAATGGAGAACTTGTCACGGACGAAAAAGAGATCTGCAAAACGTGGCGAGCGTATTTTGATAGGCTTCTCAATGATGAATCCTCTCTCACCGACCCACTGCTGGAGGACGGAGATGTTGGTGCTGGGATACAACCTCCTGCAGATGATGACAACACCCCAACGATTCATGAGGTGAAACGAGCCCTAGGGAAACTTAAAAACAACAAGGCAGCGGGCACTGATGGCATACAGGCAGAACTGGTGAAGCATGGTGGATCACTGCTAGAGGAGCATCTGTTCAACATTGTGACACAATGTTGGAAGGAAGAAAAGATGCCAGAAAAGTGGAATGAGGGTATAATTTGTCCTCTGCATAAGAAAGGAGATCCAATGTTATGCTGCAATCACCGTGGAATTACGCTACACAACCTTGGATACAAAGTATTCTCTAGCACCCTGTTTGAACGGCTTCTTCCGTTTGTCCAGAGTGCGGTTGGAGGGTATCAGTGTGGGTTTCTGCCAGGAAGATCGACGACTGATCAGATTTTTAGTTTGCGTCAAATATTGGAGAAAACTGGCGAGTTTGGCATTGGCACGCACCATCTGTTTGTTGACTATAGGGCAGCGTATGACAGTATCAATAGACAGCACCTTTACGCAGCCATGGAGGAGCTGGGAATCCCAAGCAAACTCGTAAGACTGGTGAGAGTGACGATGGTGGATGTTAAGAGCTACGTCAGAGTGAATGGTAGTTTATCAGAACCACTCTGCATCAAAAATGGCCTTCGGCAGGGAGATGCCCTCGCCTGTCTGCTCTTCACGGTTGCGCTGGAAAAAGTAATTCATGACGCAAATCTCCAGAATAGAGAGACGATCTATCATAGAAGCGTTCAAATATTAGCCTATGCTGACGACACTGACATTGTGGCCAGAACCAAACATGATATGGAACGAGCCTTTACTGCTCTCGAAGCCGCAAGCCGCAAAATGGGGCTGACCATCAATGAGTCAAAAACCAAATACATGGCGGCTGGTCCGGCTTACAGGGAGAACCTGCCATCACACATCACCCTTGGTCAGTATTCATTTGAAAGGGTGAGTCAGTTTAAATACCTTGGTTCCATAGTCACCTCAAAGAATGACACTTCCATTGAAATTAGAGAACGGCTTATGGCTGCGAACAGAGCTTACTTTGCCATGATCAAGCTTTTCAAATCCAAGCATCTGTCCCGCACAACGAAGTTCAACCTATACTAAGGTATTGATACGACCTGTAGTCACCTACGCCTCAGAAACATGGCCCTTAACCAAGCATGATTGCGAATTATTGAACCGGTTTGAGAGAAAGGTTCTCCGCAGAGTCATTGGACCTGTATGCGAACAAGGGAGATGGAGAAGACGGTTCAAGGCGGAGTTATACGAAATTTATAAGCACCCTCCCGTTTCACGCATTATTAAGTCAGCAAGAATCAGATGGGCTGGTCATGTGGTGCGGATGCCGGATACTGAGGTACCCAAAAAGCTCTTTGCTGGGGATCCTGGAGGGCGTAGGGGACGCGGTCGTCCGAGGATGAGATGGTTGGATGGTGTGGAGGAGGACCTCCGCATGATGGGTTGTAGAGGTTGGAGGATGACAGCGAAGGATCGAGGCACCTGGCGAAAGCTTACTGAGGAGGCCAAGGTCCACCCTGGACTGTAAGAGCCATAGAAGAAGAAGAAGAAGATGTACCTACCTATATGAAGAAGAGGGACCACCTACTTCACAAAATGAGCCCTACAAGAGAAAATAGTAGTAGGTGAACCAAGAAGAAGCATACCTTCGACCTAACAAAATGACGAGGGCACGTAAGGACTTTTTTCTATTTTTTACAATCTTTCAGCAAATCAATATATTAATACGGAACAGCAGGTAGGTGATACAGCAGACAGAATACATAGGTAAACTAGTAGGTAGTGCGCAGAAAGGTGGAACCACCATGATGGTGAAAACGATGCCTTGAAATCCAGGTACGGAACCCCATCGAACCTACCAAGACTAACCATCCCAAACGTAATTAACAAGTACTAAGGCAGTATTTAACACTGGTGTTCAACGGCGGTTGCTGCCCTTTTTATGGGACTATTGACTGTTATGAACCAGGATGGTGAGGCTGCTTCTGTCATGATGTGTAGTCGCCTCCAATGTGCGACACTGGCTAAGGTATGACCGCAAGTTTTTTGACAGTAAAGCGTAATACAATGTGTGCTCAGATGCATTATGGATTGGTTTGTTTGGGAACAACCTAGGGTCTCGATATCGTGAGTTCATGGGAATTGCGTCAAGTAAAAGATGGTTGGTCTCCGTGAGGAGCGCCTTCACCCCACAGTGGCCAGAAAGTCCGGACAGTAGTTCGGGAAACGGGATCATGACCTAGCTGCTCAGCATGAGGGGGGGGGGGGGAGGGGGGATACCAACTAGATAGCCAAAACCCCATCAGAAGCCCAGGAACCACCAAGGAGTCATCGTGAGGGCATGGGCGCCCTGACTCAACATAGCCTGTAACCACATGTCCACATTAAACACAAACATCTAAATACCCCACACGCCACATCAAAAATTTGCTTAGTAGGTAGACTTTTAACAGATAATGACTCGAGCCAGAAAATACTAATTTGTACCTAGGTAAAAATAGCTAAGAATCGGTAAAATCACCGAACGGTGATATATCTAATAATATATATATCTAATAATCTCTATATATCTAATAATATGTATTTGGTGATTTTACCGATTCTTAGCTATTTTTACCTTGGTACAAATTAGTATTTTCTGGCTGAAGTCATTATTCTATTAAACATCCACCAAAATGTTGCAGCTATTCGAGACACACAATAAATCAAATTTGTCCAACTTTTCATTTTTGGAAATTGCCGATCTTCAAACACATCTTTTTGTTTGCTGTTTCTAACATTTGGGCGAAACTAGAAAATGTCTTTGATCTTTTGCGTAATTTTGTAGCCACGGTCAGATAGCATATGGAGTGGCACAAATATATATTATATATTTTTATGGGTTATTACTGATGAAGCTATAGGCGAAACGCCTTGCAATTAAATCCTTCCTTCACGCTATATCCTTATGGTCATGTCAATACTTGAAGAAAAAAAAAGTTGGTAGACAATGCTTAGGTGAGGGTGGGTATCGTATAATGTTGCCACATAAGCAGGAAATAACATTGCGATTGCTAATAAAACTGATCCAAGCAAAAATGAAATACTGCAGTTTTAAGCAAATTTTTGATGCGGTGTGTGGGGTATTTTGATGTGTGTTTAACGTGGACTTGTGGTTACAGGCTATGTTGAGTCGGGGCGCCCTTGCCCTCAGGACGGCTTCTTTGGTGGGATCCTCGGCTTCTGATGGGGTTTTGGCTATCTAGTTGGTATCCCCCCCCCCCCACAACTACCCGAGCAGCTAGGTCTTGATCCCACTTCCCGAACCACTGCCCGGACTTTCTGGCCACTGTGGGGTAACCCCCCACAACTACCCGAGCAGCTAGGTCTTGATCCCGCTTCCCGAACCACTGCCCGGACTTTCTGGCCACTGTGGGGTAAAGGCCCACCTCATGGAGAACAACCATCTTTTACTTGACGCAATTCCCAAGAACTCACGATATTGAGACCCTAGGTTGTTCCCAAATAAAACCAATCCATAGACGAGGCCCTGGAAATACGCTCTAATGCACACACTGTATTACGTTATATTGTCAAAAACTCCTGCGGTCATACCTTAGCCAGTGTCGCACATTGGAGGTGACTACACCTCATGACAGAAGCAGCCTCACCATCCTGGTTCATAACAGTCAATAGACCCATTACAAGGGCAGCAACCGCCGTTGCACACTGGTGCTAAATATTGCCTTAGTACTTGTCAACTACTTTTGGGATGGTTAGCCCTGGGAGGTTCGGTGGGGTTCCCTACCTGGATTTCAAGACATCGAAAACCTCAATCAGTCATACCTACCGCCTTGTTTGGTGGTTCCACCTCTCTGTAGACTACTAGTTTACCTATGTATTCTGTCTGTTGTATCATCATCTACTGTTCCGTATTAATAATATATATTGATTTGCTGAGATTGTAAAAAAAACAGAAAAAATTTCTCCTTACGTGCCCTCGTCATTTTGTTAGGTCGAATGTATGCTTCTTCTTGGTTCACCTACTACTATTTTCTCTTGTAGGGCTCATTTTGAGAAGTAGGTCCCTCTTCTTCATATAGGTAGGTACATACGGATCATTTAATTAGTTGAACAATGGGCCCTACAATAACATTGTATGCTCAGATTACGGCCTCTTCGTCCCCTATTTCCACATAGAGGTCCTTTTTCCCAGAAAATATTGCAAAAATATATTACCCATAGGTATTTGTTAAATTACTCTTTTCGCAGGGAATGGAAACGTAAATCCAAGTCTGCATAACACTGTCCATCTGTAGGATTGCATTCCCATCATTTCCACTATTCCTCCACTGAAGAAACTCTTTCATCCTAATAAGCTGACCCTAACAATGGGATTTTTGCGTGGGTTACAAAAACGCTTTATATTATTTTTTTAATGAATGTAGATTCCATCCTGCGAATTTTGAGACCAACCGCACGCTCCTACAATAAGTAGTTCTTTTTATGATTTTTCAAAGATTCCAGAGGTTCCTACGTCATTGCACCCTTCTGGCATGGGCGAGACATCCCCCCCCCCCCCCCCGGGGGGGGGACCTCTGGAAACTTTGAAGTCATAGAAAAAGAATAATTTATCATAGGAGCGTGCGGTTGGCCTCAAAATTCTCAGGATGGAATCTACTTTCAATTAAAAAATAAAATAAATACGTGCAAATAGCCCATTATTTATTCAACAAACACTTATTCACTTGATATACATATTGCAATTAGGAGAATACTGATGAATAAACCAAGTTATTGTGGTGCTCTATGACAACAGGGAAAAATACAATGGTTTATTATTGAATGACAAACCAAAAATATGCTACTGTATACAGTATTTTGATAATGAATTTGGCTGTAACTCATTACTGTCAATCCCAATCACCAAATGGACCAAATATTTCGATTCAGCACGAAAACATACATATATAATCAATCAAACCACCAAAGATAAGGGTTGTTTTCCCCAAAATCGGGTTTTTCCCCACTGTGCGGCGGCGGCATTCTTCAACAGACCAAGTCGTTTAGGTACATGAGTCTATGAATAACTTGCCTCGCCTTTATGGAGACGAATCACAGCTCCTTTACTCGCCTTGGGCCTTCTCCCAAGTCCCAGAATTAATTTAATTGGAATCTGACTGTAACATGATGTTTGCGATGTCAGCATTTCAAATATGGCGCTCTTCCACAAAATTTTCCGAGGTGGTTTTCGTGAGGTATTGAAAATACCTTTTCTTCGGTAAAATAACCGTATCTCCACCATTTACAGTGTATCTAATTGTGAGTCCTGGCAGTGTGGTAGGCGTGTATATATTACAGGTTTTACAGGTTTTATTTCATCGTTAGTTTGATATTTGATTAATATTAGCTGGTATATAGGTTTCCATGATTGACTGCAGTGTAGACAGACTAGATCTGCCCCCAAAATTATGTCTTCAATTATCTACGAGTTGAGATTGTTCATTCATTGGTTATAACTCACGATAGTTATAAAGAACAGGTACATAATACAGACCGAACAAACATGGATGTAAATATTGTTGTTCATCGTCAACTTTTGATTTTGTATTTTTAGTGAATTTTAAAGTGTTGAAGATGGAACGACAAATCGATCTCGTATCACCACACCAGGAGACTTCTTGTCGAGCTCATGGCATCACAGCTTTCAGCGGTTTCGATTTATTATTGTTTGTTGAATACGAAATAACATATGTACGTTTGGAGTGGTGATCAGTTTCGTCATGATTAAATGGGGAATACTTCAAATCAAGAAGGCCGAGCTCTTGGATTAATAGGTACCCACCAACCCATGTTTCTCACTGGGGCAAAATCCCGTTTATTCTTCTTCTTTTTTTAACTTAAAAGTCGGATTTAACACCTTTTAATTTACATCATAATAGTACCTACAAAGTATTTTCTAAACAGTACCTACCTATCTGGCTAAAAACAGAATATTATTTAAATTTGGATTGGCTACGACAAAAAAAAAAATTGTTTTTTATATTTACAAGAAACAATGAGCAAGAAGCTCCAATATGTGACACAGTGAGAAGAGTGGCGGTGGACCCTCGAGTCCCCCTTCTAGATTAGTGATATTATCACCAGTTAAGAAGGGATAGCGATTAGGTTACAGCCTGACTGTCCCCATCTTCACTGGAAGCACAAACCACTCGAGAACTGCCCACCGTCACACCTCCCCACACGAAACACTTCTGGGTAGCAGAAGTAGGAGAAGGAAAAGGGGAGTTGAAAAGTAGTATGAAGTTATGTATGGCTCAGGAAAGGACATCTGAACAAGGTGATTAACATCCATCGTAATACTACCTCAGTAATAGTTACTGGTGGAGAACAACGGTGGTTTCGATATGCGCTCTACCGAGGTCCGCACTCAACAGTCAGCCTAACTGTGATCTACTGTGCTCTACCGTCCTCTACATGGCATACACTGATGATCTGAACATCGGATCCCGTTTGTTGTTATAGCGTCGTTAATTTATTTAGGTTTGCGTATTTAGATCATCATATCGCTGTTGTTGACGTATTATTGACTTTTGCTGGAGATTAATCGTTCAAGGGGCCGTTTTGTCCTAGCGGCAAGTCTCCTCAGTTGGCCGTGATATTTCTGTCCTGTCTGTGATATTCCCGCGTTAAATTTTTATTGTTATTTTTAGAGAGTTGGTATTGCTATTGAAGGTTAATTTATGTTATTGAAGGTAATGTTTTATACGACGGTATTTATGAAGTGAGGATCCTTATTATTGAGGATATTGTTGGAGACCGCACCGGAAGGACGTTCCAGACCTATTCGTGTGTTTTCTACGGGACATCAAAGACACACATATACAGTATAAGGCAATTTTTTTTAAATTCATTTTTGTTGGTTTCAGGTGGGAATCAAACGGTAGATCGCATGTCGAAATAGTAAGTGGTCGGTAGAGCGCATACCGAAACAGCACTGAATAAAGCTCCTACATACGAGTATTGGCGGGGAAAAAATGTTGTCAGAGGTTGTGGTCATGAGGTCCAGTGAACTGTGCTCATCTGGGTAACCTCTAGGTGATCAACCTCCATCGTTTTGACGGAAAAACTACTGGGACTTGTAAATTGGGGTACGGCATTAATCGCCTTCAAATGAGCTCAAGTTATCCTGAGCCCTAAACGGGGAATTGGGGGGGGGGGGGGGGCAACTGATGTATAAAATACATTATAAAATGGACAGGATGTCTGAAAAGGAATCCATCTGGAAACCTTTGGGCTTATCCTTCTGGTAAGCCCTCAAAAAGTGGATGGAGTATGGTGAATTACTCAGCGCATACTACCAAACCACGCTCTGTAACATGTAACAGAGTAAGAAGAGTGACTGAGGACCCTCCAGACTAGCGATATTATCACCTTCTACGTTAGCGATATTATTAACTTCTAGATTAGCGATATTATCACCAGTTAAAAAGAGATAGCGATAAGGTTTCAGCCTGACCGCCCCCATCTTCACTGTAAACACAAACAACTCGAGAACTGCCCACAGTCACAAATAATAGTAGACGATAAAAAGAAACATTGATATTACATGGACGAATGGGCCTTAGCTATTTTTGCTGTGTGCCACAAAGGGGCTACCTTCATGCTGTTCATACCTCCTCTTCACTATTTCCACAACGTATAAACTGTACGTTTTTCCCATTAATTTCTCTATTACTTCTGAACCATAATCAACGTTACTCGTAATATTCCTTAGGAATAACTTACCTTGAATCCGAATGACTCATCTGACGTTCCACCGCCGAACATGAAGACCTTGTTGCCATGAACGCCGAGTTCGTGACGATAGCGTCCCATGGGTTCATTAGACAGTCCTTTACAAAGATAAGAATCTTTCCATATAGCAGTGGCCAGGTTGAATTTGTGAACATCAGCCGAGTATTCGAAGCCGGTAGTGCCACCAATGACGTACAGATATTCTTCAGATATGAAAGCGGCTTGGCCGTATTGTGGCTCAGGGAGGCTTCCCTTCGTGCGCACTTCTCTAAACACTGGAGGATTTTCTACCAGATTGCAAACATACAATGAATTGCTGCAGTGTCCACCAAAAGGCACACCAGTTCCACCGTATACGAAGAGCACTCGGCCTTCCAACAGGCAGGCGTTGGAAGCTAAAACAAGGGGCACATTCGATGCTTGAAGCTTGGTCCACGTCTTTGTAGCGAAATTAAACTTCCACAACTCCCGAAAGAGTGGCTTACTGACAAGCCAGTGGTTATCATCAGCTAATTCGGGATCGCTCAGCTTTATGTTGGGATTGTAACCTCCATACGAGTATAAATCAGTATCATTACAAACCGTGCGATGGCCGCTTCTAGGCTTCGGTTTTTGCCCATTTTTTGATGGATAACACTTTTTGAATACAAATGGTTTGAAATGGTAAGTGCACAGCTTTTTAGGCTCCAAGTTCAAATCGCAAATATCAAAACCGTCTGTTAGGCCCATCTGGTAGTTTCCCATTTCACACTTTCCTCAAAATGACATCACCATACCGTCATGTTACACTGGAAACACTTAACAAAATTGTTTCCGAAGTCATTAGATCGGGTTTGTCCCTTGAACGCTGGTATTAGAAAACACGGAAGGTACGTCGTCACTACAGAACCGACTTGCTAGCGAAGACAGATGGAACGCAATGCGAATGCGATGGTCACTATTTCAGTCATCCAACTGCACTAACTATATTCTTCACAATACTTCAGAAGGGATAAATGTCAAAGCGATTTCAAACTATGCGACACCACGAAAAGCTCGAACATCAGTCAATAAAGTAAGGCAGATACGTGTTTGATAACTGTAATCATTTCACGGGTCATAAACTGCGGTCGTAAATACCTACCTGCAGGTTTGCTTGCAGTGCTGGTGCTGAACATGGATCATATATTCAGAGCCATGGGCCATGGACACTACACTCTATCAAGAAGAGACTACCTATCATATGATTGCCAGCCAGATGTTGACATTTTTCCCCGCTATTAGCGCTGGGAACGACGAAGATGACAAGATCGGCAGAATAAGTTCTCCATTTAGTGATTTATGAGTATAGTATTAGGGAGGGAACATTTTAATAATAACAATTATATAGATTTTCCTGGACCGCAGAACGTATTCTCACACAGCAAATAATTTTGAACAGAGTAGGATGGAGCTATTTGCAAATAGCCCATTAAGATAGGTTAGTAGTAGCAATTTAGGTTCATACCTCAGTAAATTTTATGAATAAAAAGGTTTGCTCACGGTGACCATCTGACATTATCTGACCATCAGAAATGGGTTCAGCCAATTGCCTTGATTCTCGGGATCTTTTTGGACTGTATAGTATCCATGACTGGCTGTTACCAGTGTTTTCCTGACTGTCCAAAACCTGTTTTCTGATCTTCATTCCTGGTCATGTGTCATTCGCTTTGTACCATGGGCCTTCATGGCCTCTAATGTGGCCCATACACGCTCAGTTTAACTGCCCAGTTTATCACGTGTGACATCATGTCTGTATGATTAAGCTGAGGAAACCTTCCCCCTCCATGTAGAATGAGCACACCTCTACATGCCTTGTGTAGGGTAGGTATTAAATAAGGTACTTAGAGAAGCTAACCAGCAAGAGTAGATTCACGATTTTATTGAGAATGGTAGGTACCTACCTATTGCATGTTTCTTTTTTTCTTTAAAATCGTATTCAACACTTCTGAAAACCCTGTACTACCTACTTTTAGCCAGGAATTCCGTTCAGGTAGGATAACGGGTGGAGGAAACAAGCACCAAACAAGGAAGTCTCAGATTTTTCATCTAAAAGTGTCTTTCTTATTATAAACCTTGTTTGAAAACTCACCTCATGATCTTCCTGAAGAAAATGTATTTGCACAAAAATATAACTATCTGTGTATAGTTTTTTTTATAGCTTCATCTTAAATCTGTACACCGACCTAATGCACATACCTCCTACCTACCCCAAACGTCTGCCTTGATTTTCTAATGGGGGAACAAAGTAATGTTAATAATTATATATGCCTAGTAATATAATATACTACCTATTGGAATTTACCAAGAATACGGATACCTTCATTTAGATGTTGAAATGTGTATTGACCGACTTGTTGACTCTCTCATGTTAACCAAACTTATTTGTTAGGAACACTTGCATTCCACTGGTTTTTGGAAATAGCTGGAAGCTGAAAGTTCTGTCATTGCTGATGGAGTGACATCAGAAAACGCAACAAGTTCTATCAGGCATTTCTGGGGCAATAAAATAATACTGCAGAACTACCACAAACTGGCAAACAAACATAGGTTGCAAAGGAACCTCCCAAGGTGAATACAGCCATGGAGTGATTCATTTCATTGCCGCTACGCTACGCATCCTTATTTGAAATCGCGAAAAGCACCTGAGAACCTAGTTCCGTTTTATTCTACTGGCTTAGGTAGCGTTAAACTGCATTAAAAGCGTTAAAAAAGAACATGTTTAGCGTTTGGGAAACCTCAAGATCTGTTCTTTTGTTCTCTTTGCCATATGTGTTTTTATGGCAAGCCCCCCACACAACGAAAAATTCGGGGCACATAGGGAAATAAATCTGTATGTGCCCCCACTTGTTTTTGAGCAAATTTGTGATACATAAGGGCAATCTACACATAAAGGGTGATATACGCACCCCCTCCACCATATTTTTGACTGGAAGGACTGATGGGGGTTGTTCATCCACACCACTCTTCTACATAAAAGGGGACCACTCTAAATGAAAAGATAGATGAGTGGGGTGTATGGATAACCCTTATGTACAGAGGTACATAAGGGTTATTCATACACCCCACTCATCTATCTTTTCGTTTAAAACGATCGACGTGGTGGGGCCATCTTGCCTTGAAGACTGCTTTTCATAATAAAAGGGCGAGCTATACATGAGGGTGATTTATACACCCCACCCATCTATATTTTTGTCTACAAGGCTTGGTGGTGGGGCACAAATGGGCGATCTATACATGAAGGTGATTTAAACTTGTCAGTCACATGCGAACGAAACAAAGTAGGAAACAAACGTTCAATGTGATAGTGAAGCAAGCACTCACACCAACAGGATGGGGGCACGTTATTTTCCTAGTGTGCGAGTAGTAGTTAAGTATGTGCCCTACATTTTTAAATTTCATAATTCTCTACGTAGGAATGGGATTAGGGACTGGTGGACAGGAGCAGATGAAAAGAGGCATATTGAGTTTTAATTGTATTTATTTATTTTATTTTATTTTTGTAGTGATGCAGCGGGTGCTGAGGATGTAAATGATTCACGAGGCGTTGAATAGCTTGATTTGTGAATGAGTAATTTATTGGATTGAAACAACTTCTTTTATACCCCTTTACAGGACCCAGAGGGGGGTCGGGGGGTCCCTACTCTGGGAGGTCGATCTGACTCGGCCCGTTATGTGAACAGATGTTTATCGGTGGAGCAGCCGATCATCACAATTTTATTTTTTAGAAAAATGACTGACTTTCAGGAGTTCGAAAATGGGGGCACATACGGAACTACACCTATTTGTCCGATCTTAAAAGTAGGCATTCGAGTAATTAACCTTTCCAAAGGCCAAAAATTGATGTGGGGATATTCTGTTCGTAGTGACATTATTTATAAGCCCTGAAGTAAAAAAATCACACGCTTCAAGGGCTTTTAGTTGCTTCAGTGTGAAGAAATCGTACACAAGCACTACATAATTCACTATGTAAATCTTCTCTCGTCACATTTGAGATGTTCATTACATCTTTCCAGTACATAAGGAGATACGAATACGGGGATTCGCTGATACGAATTTTCGCTTCATAGCACAGCAGGTCAGTACCCAATAGCATTTTAACATAATTATTAGGAAACTGTTTTATCCTGTGCTCACTATAAATAAAGTGACTAAGTACTGTAATATAATTAAAGAAAAGAACCAAACAGCTGTACAGGTCCGGCAAACACAAATGCACAAATCACGCCATCAGTGCTGCCAGGATCACAAGCTGAACAAAGTTATTAGTTGCGGTTTAATACGTTCAGTGTGGGTCACGTGCCTAGCGCGTTGATAGCAGGCCAGTCTACTGTGCTGGTCACTCACCTGGCGGGTGAAAGAGCATAGTAAATCTTTCCAATTCCCATTCACATCAGGTTGGGACTAGAAATATTTTCTACCTGCCTTCCTCATTCCCTTAGGCTCTGAACACCACCCAAGTCCTTGTTGTTTTCATTCATAACTTCAGGTTCAAAGAGCAGTTCTCTGGCTTTCTGGGCATAGCACAGCTGCTCACGCTTCTTTTTGGAAACATTTTGGTAAAAAATGAAGTAGAAAAATACAAAAATTTGGGAAATTCGACCAATAATAATTGAATTGGCACAGTGAGTAAGAAAACGGCCATGCTGATGATGCACCTGGCGCGTGAGGGGCCCAAACCCAAAAGCACGACATTTTTTGGGCAAATTATACCATTATACATTTAAAAAATATATATATATTATGATGTTTTATCATATAAGTACAATGTTGATTTCACAGTGGCTGTGGGCTACTGGAACAACTTGGGAGACTCGGGATGTGTGGAGTTATGGATGCTATACTTAGTTAACTCGCCAAATTGTTGCGCCGCGCTAGCGTCGCCAGCCTGAGTTGATACCACATACATGATAGGTGGTCTCTACTTGAATCATAAATATCTAAGTCATTAAATTATGTACCCTAGGAATCTTATTATGTCATATCTAAATCTTTGTCTGTTATCGGAGGACACTTTTTACAACGTAAATGTTAGAATAATGGAGTTATCAAGTTGGTAGTCTTGTGTACTGCAGCGATAGCCGACTAACAGCTGTTTTGTCATCTATCGTTCGGTGTTCTTGTCAATTGATAAATTAATATTGCTTATTCGTTTCTTGGTGGGTTTTGTTCTCGTGCCGTTATCACCGACAGTATAACATGAATGTGAAACAAGTTCTTTCAGCGATCTTCTTATAAACGGTGACTCTGTCTCCCTGAGTGCATTCATGGATCGATGGAAAAAACACAGATAGGCAACTCTAAGAAAATGATGTTCGCGTGACATATTGATGGAAATCATCTCAACTAATTATCTAGGTACCGTATAACTGAACTTCTACTAATTATTTTGTGAACTTGATTCTTCGGCACAAATGCAATCCATCTTCGAAGTTCCAATGTAGATTGTGAGGTACAAATGAGTAGGTAGTTATTCTGTCATGCTGCTGACAACTATCACCCCCCTCCTCCCACCTGTATAATTTTGCCATATTTGTGTTTTAGTGGCTGGAGTTGGACACTATGGCTAGTCTTGTAGAAATAGACAACCTGAGCAATACGGAGCACATCACCAAATTATTCCCGAAGTGTAGACCAAGAGATATCAACCTTAACTCTGTACCTGACAATGAACCTTTTGTAATGGAGTCCAAACAACGAGTCCCCAGGTTTTTTCCTAGTTCAGAATATTTACCTATGTCTAATGAAACCTGTAATATGTTGTAAACCTGTACTACCTTGCATCAATCGCTGTACTGCATGCTGTAATTAATTACGGTAACTGATCCGTTTCCGTGACACTCAGTGGACTAAAGTCCAGTTGGTTTGTGAATGAATTTTGTTGTAAATGTCCATGGACCGTTTGATTTCAAGGAGAAAGATTTCAACTCTTAAGCAGGGTTCACATCCATCCGGAAAGTGCGTACGAGCAGCTGATTGGTTGGACATCAGCTGGGGAGGGGGGAATATTCTTTCCGGAGAAGCACTTTTGAAGCGAACTGTACGCATCTGATTTTTCAGATATTTTCCGCTCCGCATCTGCGCAGTTCACTACTGCGCATACAGAATGGCGTCGGCAACCAAAACAGCTGTGGGAGGAAGCGCGGGAAACGAGTTGTCAGCCAAAATTCCGGATGGTTATGAACGCCTTCCCAACTTCCGTGATTCCCCTCCATCCCTTCCACTGCTTTTCACTAGCTTCCCCTATCCGTATTTCCAGACGGCTCCGGATGGATGTGAACCCTGCTTTACTCCTGTGGCGACTTGGGGGGTACCTTCCAAGACTTATCAAGACATGCACATGAGTCATAACTTCATTTTGCCTTTTTATTGCCTAAATGTATACAGTGCTTGAACCAGTGAAATTGTGCCGCGATCAGAGGAATGCGAAACTTGTTGCCAGGTGAATAGTTTAGCGCAGCCAGTGGTTTCCCTCTTGATATGATTTGTTTATTTATTTATATTCACAAAAAGGAAAATTGGTTCCAACAGTTATTATTTAAAGCGTACTCTAAGCTGTAGGGAAGAACTGAAAGGGCAGAAAAATATTGAGGAAAACGTTCCAGTCATGCAGCATGAATACATGGGTGAATCCAATTTCCATCCTATGACATTTTTAGTCATGTGGCAATTTTTTGTGATTTTCAACAATTTTTACCCATTCGGACCCTTATAAGCAATTTTTGATAAATTAATGTTGACCAACTTTAACGGACGATGGCTATTGAAATAATCATTATCTGTGTCCAGTCACCATTGTATGTCATTTGGTTATCAGTTTTTGGCGATATTATCCTTTTGACCCCCCAAAAACTCAACGTACCTAACCCACAATTCTGTGAAATGTTTTTTCGATCACTGAAATAGTAGTTTTCTATCTTTTCATTGTTGTTGTTTGGCGTTTTATTGACCCCATTGGCGAACACAAATTTTTAGCGAATTTTAAAGAAAATGACGCTATTGAAATGGGTCAAACATTTTCAAGACGTGAATTTTTTTAAATTTGTTGTAGGCAAATCCGTTTCAGAGCATCCTGAATTCATCCCTAGATTTCAACAAAAATTTGTATGTATGCATATATATATATATATATATATATATATATATATATATATATATATATATATATATATATATATATATACACACTCCAGACGATATCTGTCCTTGGGTACATGATAAAAATTCCAAATTTCGCCAAAACGTTCGTATTGTCAAACAAAAGGATGGGTTCGAAGATGAGCAATCGTCAAAACTTCCAAGAGGTCAAATTTGAGTTTTTATCAGTAGCAGTGCAAGGGGTCTGAAAACGGTGGGGCTTCAAACCAGAATATAAAACCAACAGATTTTTCTACAAAATACCCCAAGGCAAGAGCACCCTTCCCTTTATTTACTAATTGATATTCAGCAAAGGCTTATCTCTTCCTAAACTTATAATCAACACTATCGTCGTATGAAAACGTCGAAAATTTCGATAGTAAATTAGCCACCAAATTCATGTTGTATAAAAATAGTAAACTGAAATATAACGAAACCATGACCCGTTGGCCAGTACTACTTGAACGGAAAACCTGTTGACTGGAAGCTAGGTACTTAGCTGTGCGTTACGACGCCGATCAATCCACAAGACCACCAACAGCAAACAGGACAAGACGCACGTAGGTATCACAAATGCAGATCTGTCTTCGGTACCAGACCGAACGCAAACGCATGAAATTCGACGCAAAAACACAACATAGAAAGCGAATGTGATTCACGAGACAACAAAAGCAAATTGGAAGACGAAGCATCTCGTGTCGAAATGACAAATTGAATCGAAGGGATTGAATCGATTGTAACAGGAACGAGTTTGGGGTGGAAATCAGATTCTGTGGACAAGGCCCAAGGTAGGTGGCTTGAGCTACTTTTTTACTGAACTACCATGCGTGGATGGGACACTTTTCTCAGTTGCCATGGGAACATTAGGTTTTAGAGCCTAGGAGCCTAGGTTTCGATTTCGATTGCAGGACATCGATTACTGTCACTGTATTCCAATAACATGCTTGGTCTACGGAGCTAACACGAAGGAACCACCATGGATGCTCTAGTAGAATATTGAATGTCCATAGCCAGAGAAATCCCGCGGATCGCTGTTAAACTTTGTGAAAAAATCTGGGTACAGTGAGGGAAATTCAAATGCCAACTGAACGTATGGTTGGATTTTTTTTTTCCAACTGCCATTTGTGGGTGCTGGGGACGTCCCTGGTTTTTAGGGATCAAAAATCGGTAAAAACAGCTGTAATCGCGATCAATTGATATAAAATCATTGAAAGTGGTATGGAAGGGTGAGTAAAGACGGAAAAATAACGATTTCAGTTGTTTTTCTTGCAGAATAGGGTTCAAATTTGGATTTTTAGGTGTCAAAAATTGGTATTATGAGCTAAAGTCAATATTAATTCACCTGATGTTGTGTGGGATGGTGATTCACCAGTCACCTTCTCCATTTTCCAGCTTTGAAAATTAATCCTTCTATTATTTTGTGATACTCAGAGACTAATTATTCTGTTTACTCTTCCTTCTGTTACGCAGTGATGATGCTACGCACTAACATTGCTTCAATATTTCAAGCCCAAGCCTGACACCAGTGACATAAAAGGTTTCATTGTTAATAAAACTGTATTCCGCCAGAATGCGTTGGTTGAGATGTACAGCACATATTCCTCTCCAAAATGTTTTATCCTTACTAGTTCCGAATTCGAAAACGCGGAAAAACTGTAGAAAAACTGTTCAGTGTGATATGGCCTTTATCGATTGTTGAGCTTCAACTCACTCGTTGTTACTCCAGATGGATTTTCTATTAGGAAGTCAAGTTTTGGTCGTGTTGACACACTACAATTGTATGGCACAACAGCACCTGTTGCATTCTTGATTGGTTAGGACGTATTTAGAAAAATATATTTTTCATTCAGTTGTGTTCAACCATCCAGACTTATGATTTATCAACCCAGTTAATGATAAAAATACGACGTCTAAACCACTGTGCGACTGGTTATCGGTCCGCACATTATTAGTCTGGAGACCATGGCTAGTTTTGATGTGATGGTCGCTCCTGTCGGAAGGCACAACTTCGAGACATGGATAGTGCACATGGAAGCACTCCTGGATCGTAACGAGCTGTTGGAATACGTTGATGGAACAATCAAGGAACCAGGTCTCATCGATGGAGCTGGTGATAGTGCACAAGTGCACAAGGTATGGGAAAGAAAGGACAGGTGGGCAAAATCCGAGATTATCCTCGCAGTTTGGGCATCAGAATTGAAGAGAATTAAAGGATGCAAAACTTCCCATGATGTATGGAAGAAACTACACAAGCACCACCAATCCCGAGGACCGTCTCAAACAGCCACACTGCTAAAATGACTCGTCCTGTGCAAGATGAAGGCAGGGGGCAATGTCCACAACCTTGCAGCTCAGTTCTTTGATACGGAAAGCAACCTCATATATATGGACAATACAATTCCCAATAATTTACTCACTACAATGCTACTATGCAGTTTACCCGAGGAGTTTGACAACTTTAGTGTAGCCATTGGAGCAAGAGATGATTTACCAAACTTCAGCAACTGAAAACAAAGATACTTGAGGAAACTGATGCCGAAATAATCTAGGAAGAAGAAGATCAAAATTGGATGCTGGCCAAGAAAAACTACTGGCAAAGTAAGCAGAACCATAATACCAACCAGACATTATCGATAAACAACAACTACAAGAAAATGAAATTGAAATGCCACAATTGTGGAGGAGTTGCCACTTTGCGAGAAACTACCCGTCGTTGAAGAAAAATAAAAGAACTGCGGTTGAGGAAGAAGGAGATTACTCAGATGAATCGAGGCATCAATTGTGCCATCGTGCAGCGTTTTTGTGCCACAAAGAAGAACCAACCAAATGGTGCCTGTACAGCGGTTCAGCGTCTCACATGTGTGGGAAGGCCAGAAAATTTGATGAACTAGTATCTGGCAAAAATAGGAAGCTTAAACTCGCCAACATGTCATCCAAAAGTGTAACTGGAAAGGGGACAGTACCATATCTACACGCCATGGCACCGACGCAGGAATCGATAGAAGGTGGACTGTCCCAAGAACACCTCGGCAAAATGGTGTGGCTGAAAGGATAAACCGAACCATCTTAGACATGGTGAGATGCTCCCTGATTGAATCTGGGCTGCCTAAAAGTTTTTGGGCTGAAGCAGTGGCCTCTGCAGTTTACATTCGCAATCAGTGCCCTTCTGCAGCACTCGTTGATACTAATGAGCAAGAAGAATTGGAAATATTGGTGAAGATTGGTGATAAATCGTCTGGTGCAACACCTGGCACTCATGTGGAAACTGAGGAGCAACCTCCTATTCCTGGAAACAAAGTGTGTCTGGAGCCACCTGAAGACATTCAGCCACAATTAGTATGAGGCTGCGGGCGACCCCGGATAGTGTGAACCAGTAGAAGGAGACGACCAAGGAAGGAGTACAACATGGTGCCAATACCTAGATCATCAGAAAACCCTTAGAGTGAACCTCAGGATGAAACAGCGTGTCCTGCTGAGGTGTATATGTGTGAGGCACTCTCAGTTGAAAACGTAGACGATTGGAAAAAGGCCATTAGAAAAGAATGGGACATGGGTGATGGCACAACCACCTCATGGCCGAAAGCCAGTGAGTTGCAGGCTCAACCTCGTCAACAAGTATAAGGCAAATGGAGAGCTGCATAGGAGGAAAGCATGATAGGTAGCCAGAGAATTCAGTCAAATACCAGGAGTTGATTACATTGAAACTTACTCCCCAGTGGTCAGGCTGAGTTCTCTAAGAGTACTAATGGCGCTAGCCGTTCAGCATGACATGGAGGTCGAACAAGTGGATGTTGAGACAGCTTATCTGAATGGGGATTTAGATAAAGACGTATTCATGGAGGCTCCAGAGAGTTTTCAGGAAACCTTGCGAGATATGGTTTCAGATAAAACTGGGCATATCCAAGAGATCGCTAAAGGTATGTTGAATGATTGGGAAAGAGAGAAAACAGTATGTCATCTGAAAAAGTCGTTGTATGGATTGAGGCAGTCAGTGGTACAGAAGGCTCTATGAACGATTAATTCAGTGTCTAGGCATGAAACCCACAGACGCTGAGCCTTGTATATATCAGATAAATTATGGGGATGATGCTGTATACATGGCGGTGTATGTTGATGATCTCACTCTTGCGTCCAAGAATCTGGAAAAATTAAAAGAGGTGAAAGATAAGAAAGAATTGAAGAGAAAGGGCATGGGGTGGATCAATCATTGTTTGGGTATAGAGTTCGAATACAAGAAAAAAGAGGAACTCAAGAAATATGGCATGGAAGATTGCAAGCCGATTTCAACGCCTCTTGACCTAAATGCAAAATTTTATGGCATTACCACTGATGAGGCAGAAATGGCGCGGATAACTTTTAGATCATTGATGGGCTCTTTGCTTTACATAACCATAGCAACAAGACCTGATATAGCATTTGCTGTTAACTGCCTAAGGCAGTACAACAATAGGTATGCAGAGATGCACAGGAAGGCATCAAAGCGGATCCTCAGGTACCCAGTTGAGATGAAGTGCACAGTTGAGATGAAGTTGACTTAAGAGAAAACTGTTCAGCCCCTGATAGAGTTCGTGGATGCGGACTAGGGCAATTGCTCGATTGACCTCAGATCTTTCAGTGGGGTTGTTTTCATGATGGCAGGAGGTTCCATTATGTGGGAGTCACAAAAGCAGCGAACGGTCGCTGCATCTTCTACCAAAGCTGAATGTTATGCTTCAACTGATGCTGTCAAAGAAGCACTTTACTTGAAAATACTTTTTGCCAGTCTCGGACATCCAACTGAGGGGGCACTGGTGGTGTAAAATGAAAACCAAGGCGCCCTGGACTTACTGCTAAATGCCACGCATCATGAAAGGACGAAACACATTGAAGTACGACAAGCATTCATCTGAGAAAACATTGAAAATAAAATGGTCAAGGTAGAATACATGCCTACAGAAAATATGCCAGCGAACTTCCTGACGAAGTATTAGCCCCACTTGAAGCATGAGGCATGTTCCCAGGCATGCGACGCTCACTTGAGGGGAGTGTATTAGGAAGTCAAGTTTTAGTCGTGTTGATGCACTACAGTTGTATGACAACAGCACCAACAGGTGATGCATGTGTTAGTACGTTGTTTAGAAAAATATATTTTTCATTCAATTGTATTCAAGCATCGAGACTTATGATTTATCAATATAGTTAATGATGAACACTTGACGTCTAAACAGCACTGTGCGACAGGTTGTCGGTCCACACACTAGTATTCAGGTACAACGGTATTCATGTGAGGATACTTCATGCTCTCTGGAACTAATTTACTCCAACACTAAGTAAATTGCTGATTGCTTTTGAATATATTGCACATTTTTTCTAGTTCAACACTAGGAGGGACCCTTGGTCCTATGTTCTAACTCGAATTTCTAAATAAAATAAATATTCACAGATGTCTATTCCACTAACCATTCAAAAACTGAATCGAAACATCGTTTCCATGATGTTGATGTGGCTGAGTCTTTGGAGCCTCTCTGTGGTATTGATACGCACCATTCACCACTTATGATCACTGTACCTTATTTCATGGGGGCTCCTCGACTAAGAAAAGAGTTGAAGCAGGTAGATCAGCTGGCTATAATTTTGCTAAGGCTAACTTGATTAGGCTCAGTTTGGAAATCCAAGCTGTCGACTGTGGAGGCATCCACGGTGTGAGTGGTGTTGACCACAAGGTTGAGTCTACTTCTACAACACACTTTATCATATTATTGATGAAATTGTCCTGAAGAAGTCACTGGTGAAGAAAACCAACGATTATCCATGTTGATACACGAAATCCTTGATTTCCAAACTGAAGAAGAAAGATAGGGTGAGACACAAACATGAGCGTACTAAGAAAGACGAAGATTATAAAGCTGCGTCCACACTATGCCGGGCGGCGAAGCCGCCCGGGAAAGCCGCCCGGCGTTGCGTTCGGGCCGGCACGTCCACATTGTACTCTGCAGTGTGGACGCTCCCGCGGCTCGGCTTGGGCTTCGGGCCGGCTTTTACGGTCAGTCTCATCATGAGTGTCAACGACGACGATGCCGTTCTTGCTGCTGCAGGTGCAGTGATCATCGCAGCTGGAGCTCAAAGCCTCCGAAGAAGACCACGGCGGATTTTTCTTTCCACCTCATCCTTGTCTACACCAAAGGACACTGCGATCTCCATGAATCCGTCGTGGCGTTTGTTTTTCTCCTTGTAGTCGCGGTGAGAACTGTCCCACAAGTTGGGACGGTCCCTGTAGAGCTCGATGAGCGTCACAGTTTCCTCATCGGACCACTTTTTCACCATATTTCTCAAAAATATCACCAGCACACCCGCACTTGATCCGCTTCGGATGAAAACTGAAATGAAAATGCCTGGCGATAAGCCCAGACACGCGTCCACATTATGCCGAGCGGCTCCTTTGATCCCGATCGGCACGAGGCGGGTTCGATTCGGGCCGGCTTTCGGGGAACCCGGGCGGCACGTCCATACTTCTTCGGCTTTGCTGCCCGGCCTGTGCCGGCCCATGCCACCCGGCATAGTGTGGACGCAGCTTAAGATATTCTCCAAGCTGAGGGCTGTTGTAAAGTGGGGTGCTGATGAACTGTATGATGGCTGTGTGGCTGATGCTGAAGATCTTATAATGGGCAAGCCCAAAAGGTTGTGGGATTTCATAAATAGTAAAACCGCTGCAAATTATTACACAGCGGTTTATAATTTACCTATATAGATGCCCCTTCTGCGTAGATCACCATTTTCTTTGGTCAGTAACTACCCTTGAGCTCCCCCCAGGAAAGCCGTCAATCGAGTACTTGAGCCAGCCCGGGAATTACAGTATCATAGAAATTCGTGGGATTCAATAATTAATTATTTATTGTTATTCAAGGTGTACTATACCTAATTAATAATTAGGAAGATAATAATTATTTCATATTTTTATATCATATTTTGCCGTTATTTTGGCAGCCTGGTAAGAGTGTACAAGACAAGCTGATGACCGCCTTCCCTTCCATCTTCCATGTGAGACTTGTAAAATTGAACCGAGACTGGGCTATTAATTCCTATAATAAAAGTGATAACTTTCATGCCGGTATTCATTAATTACCATTTGGACATCACACTTGCGATGGGGATGATTAATTGAAAAGCCGCGTAAACTGGCCAACCAGATGGCGTATTCCATATTTCCGTTCCACGCAGTCGAAGCAATGACATCGTTCTTGGGCACGTTGCATTAATTTTCCTCAAAGAAGGATTCGTGGGCAACTGCAAAACCCCTAATGGAAAATTCCTCAAAAAACAAAATCACCGATGCCGAACAGCAACAGGCACTTTTCCTCAACCTGGAAGAGGATGCTTATTGGCTGATTTCTAACCTCTGCGTTACTCTAAAATACAGACGTACGCCGGCCTGGTTCAACTTTTTGATGCCCATTTCATTCCATCTGAACGGATCTTCACGGCTCGTTACCGTTTTCACAACGCCAATAGAGATCACGGTGGAAGTTTACAAGATTGGTTGGCTCTGGTTCGACACCTTGGTGGCAGTTGCAAGTTTAAGAACCTTGATGAACAGGTGCTCGACAGATTCGTTCTTGGTATACCAAAGGGCCCGGTGAAGGACAGATTATTCGAGGAGGATCCAACATCCCTCACCCTCGACAAAGCTTTGAAGTTGGCTATGGCAAAGTAGTCTTCAGCGCACCAGTACAACCTACAACCTGAAACGGCGGTAAAGTCTACAGGACGTCCAACTGCAAGAAGTCTCACCAAGGGAAGAAGACAACGTCAGAACAACGATCATCACAGACGGAAAAGATGACACCCTGTTGTAAGACCTGTGGGAATCTGCACTGTGAGCCCTGCAGGTACAAGAACGTCAAATGCTATATTTGTCACGATAATCATCTAAAGAAGGTATGTTCTTCTAAGCAATCACAGTTGTCGACCAGTAATAATCAAAAATTGGATAAAAAGATAAATTTGTGATCTAATTACTTGTCAGAAGACATACCTGAACCCCTGTATAACATTACAGTAGATACCCAAGTTCCGTCATATCATGCCACAATCCACTTGAACGGGGTCGCCGTCAAATTCGAAGTTGATACTGGCTGTAATAGTTCGATAATTGCCTTTAGTCTCTATACAGAAAAATTTTCAAATTGTGAGAGTCGTACTTCGAATAAGGTTTTCTTCCAACTCGAAAGCCACGCCAGTTGGAGTCGTTCCTCAGAACGTAACGTACCAAGATAAATGTTACGGTAGAAACCATTATTCATTGTGCCCCAAACCCATACACCCATACACTAATAGACCATTACTATCCTACAGAAATGTTGGCTGTTCTTTTGTTGTTTCATTCATGTGCAATGATAGAAATATTTATTTTTGATGGTTTCCACCGATTTTGGCCGCCAAAAACACGAATTCGGTATTTTTTTAACGAATTACCTTTGATGATTGGCAGTGCCCTTTGTCTTGATTCACCTGGGAATACTCCTTCTAGTGTTGTTACACAAACTTATGGTGATTTCAGAAAATTTACCAGGTTTTTGACTCATAAAAAATGAATCTTGGTCACTCAGTTCTCTTTGGTCAAAATCAACTTCATGTTCGGTCTTCTCGCCCTAAAAAAAAAAACATGAAAAAATACATCACAAGCTCGTGTTCACTATAACCTCAAAAAAACCTCGAACACTTCCTTTTTTACACCCATTTTTCTCCCATAACACCCTTGGGTGTATTCCGATCCGGCTTCTGAGCTTCAGAGCACAGCTAAGACCCAAATATGTTCCCAAATGGGGACCTAGGGTGGCCACTGGTCAGGGAAGTCAGGGAAAAAAATGTTGGCCAGGGAAGTCAGGGAAATCGAGTGGCGAGTCAGAGAAAATTACCGCACGTCCGCCGTTTTCTTGAGATTTTGAACTGACACGCTTTATTTCCTGCTCTGCTTGTTTCTGGTCATTTTATAGGTTCAGAGCGTGCAACACGAATGCAGCGCACCTAGTGGCATGGAGTAGAAGATGTCATCACTGCCCCATCCGTCCCATCAGCTCCTCGCAGGCCTGTGGGAATTTCTAGGGAATACGAGTGTGAAGTTCGATTATGAACCAGTAGATAGTGTACTTGAACTGTAATTTATGGCGTTCGAATGTTCCATAAGGCCACTTGGGCCACTGCCCCGGCACCCAGAAACACTAAGAGTGAAAAAAGCTCCAACCATGTGTTCAGTTGGCATTTGAATTTCCCTCTGTAAACTGTACCTTGCATTTTTCACAACTCTGTCGAGTTCTCTGGCTGTGGATATTCAATATGGGGTTCCGTTGTGTTGGCTCCCTGTAACTCTCCAGACAGAGCATGTTATCAGAATACAGCGATAGTAATCGATGTCGTGCAATCGAAATCGAAACCTAGGCTCCTGAAACAGGTCTTGCGACCTAGTGTCACCATGGCAACCGAGAAAAGTGGCCCGTCCGCGCAAGCTCAGTCAAGTAAATACGTTGTTTGCCACGCCCACTTTGGGCCACTGCCCCAGAATCTGATCTCAACCCCAAAATCGTTCATTTCACAATCGATTCGATCTCTTCAATACACTTTGTCATTTCGATACGAGATGCTCCTTCTGATTTGTTTTTCTCTGAATCACATTCGCTTTCTCTGACAGTTATCAATTTTTTTGCGTAAAATTTTGCACGTTTCGCGTTCTGTCCGGTTCCGATGGCAGATTTGTATTTGTGGTACCTACGTGCGTTTTGTCCTGTTTGCTGTTTGTGGATTGATCGGCGTTAACAGACATATAACTACCTAGCTTCTAGTCAATAGCTTCTCCATTTAATATTCAAGTAGATACCAGCCGACAGGTCATTGTTTTGTTGTATTTTAGTTTACTGTATTTTTGTAACACGTGAATTCGGTGGCTAATTTGCAGTAAATTGTCGACGTTTCCGTACGACGGTAGAGTGTTGATTAAAAGAGATAAGCTTTGCTGAATATCACTGCTATCAGTAAATAAGGGAAGGGTGTTGTTGCCTTGGGGTATTTTGTAGCCAAAGCTGTTGGTTTTTTGTTCTGGTCAGGTGCCCAACTGTTTTCAGACCCCACGCACTGCTGCTGCTACGGGTTTTCTTCTTCCACTTCCACCAGTTTCTTTCCGAACTTGAATTTTCCTCTATTTCACAATTACATCGATATTGATTCAGCTAACATCGATGGTATCGATGTTCATCATTGATATCGGAACGGTAACGTCGATGTTCAATAATATTGGACCTTTCAACATCGATGGTAAAACATGGGACATCGAAGTCAAAGCGTCGATGTTTCGATACCATCGACGATCGATGTTCCATCGATGTTTTCAAGTTATTTTAGATGGTTTCCACCAGTTTTGGCCCTCCAAAAACACGACCTCTTTTTTTTTCTTGTTTTTTACTAATTATTTTTGATCATTGATAGTGCCATTTAATTGTCTTGATTCACCTGCTAATACTACTTCTAGTGTTATTATACAAATTTACGGCGATTTCAGACGATTTCCCAGATTTTTGGCTCATAAAAAATGAATTTAGGGAGCTTAACCTTCGTTAAAACCTCAATTCTTCACTCTTTGGTCAAAATGAACTTCATATAATATTAGGTCTTCTCGCCCTAAAAAACATGGAAAACGATACATCACAAGCTCGTGTTCACTAAAACCTCAAAAACCCCTATTTTTACCCCCATTTTTCTCCCATAACACCCCTGGGTTTATTCCGATCGGACTGCCGAGCTTTGGAGCACAACTAGGACCCAGATGTGTTCCCAAATTTGGACCCGAACTGTGTGCGGAAGAACGACGATTATAGAAAATTTAACGTAAGTTTAAGGCTGAAACTTCGTTAGAACCTCAATTTTCCACTCACTGGTCAAAATAGAATTCATATTCGGTCTTCTCGTCCTAAAAAAACATGGAAAACGATACCTCAAAAGCTCTTGTTACTAAAACACCAAAAACACAAAAAATACCTACTTTTATACCCATTTTTCACTCATAACATCCTAGGGTATAGTACGATCAGGCTGCAAAGTTTCGGGACACAACTAGGGCCCAAATGGAGCATGTGTGCAAAAGAACGAATTTTTTTGACCGAAAATGAAGCCGGTATGCGTGATACGGCGGATGGCGTACAGCGGTTGGACATTGAATCATTTTCTGAAACCATGAAATGTAAAAGATAAAATTTTGAGGGGGTGTTATAAAAATGTTTTGATGAGCGAATACATAGGTGTATTATCCACAGAACAATAAACCAAAAGTGTTCGGGATCCAATAGTCTTATAGAAGTTGTAGAAGTGTTCAGAATCTTAGAAGATCTTTGACACGCCCCAATTCAACCCAATTCGCTGGTGTGTACAAGGGGACCCAGGTGCCGGGTCAAGTGTTTTGACAGAATTATCTGAGTGTGTCGATGGACTCCTTTGAGTTTTCACCCTTCTTGGATGCTAAGGTCATTCATGCGATATCTGAACTAAAGTATGGAAGATCCAAGGACCGGAAAAGCTTCCCTCGAGCATATTCAAGGATAATGCACATTTCCTAGTGGAACCACTAACAGACATTTTCAACGTTTCGCTGTCCTCAGCCAAATTTCCCACTGTCTGGAAAAATAGTAGAGTGATGGCCATCTCCAAAGTGCAATGGGCATCTAAACTCAATGAATTTAGGCAAATTTCAATACTATCACTACCTGCAGTGTTGGTTGATAATTTGATCTACAAAAGAATGTTCCCTCAAGTACGCACCTTGATATCACCACCTTCAACAAGGGGTTTTCCCCAGTAGGTCAGTCAATACAAACCTTGCTTGTTATGTGTTATTCCTTTTGGAGAATCTGGATGAGGGGCCCCAGATTGATTCGCAATACACGGACTACAGCAAGGCATTCGGAAAGATTGACCATGGCATATTGCTGTGGAAGCTGAGTAATGGATTTGGTAATGGAGCTGTGCAATTCTTTTCCTCCTATCTCTCTGATCCTCCTGTCCTCTGGCAAGGAAACACATCTCATCCATTCAAAGCCACATCGGGTGTCCCCCTGGGCTCGAATTTGGGGCCTCTTGTCTTCTCCATGTATATTAATGATGTGGTGGATGCGGTCAAGCACAGCAGGCATCAAGCATAGCACTTATTGCTATTTGTGGGTGATATGAAGATCTTCAAACGAATTGATAATGTATCTGCACAACTGGAGCTTCAGGAAGATCTTGATCGTATAAATGAGTGGAGTATAAAGAACAAGTTGCCACTAAACCTGAAGAAATGACAGAGCATCACCTTCACTTGCAAAAAATTGCCTTTACATTTCCACTATAATGTTGAGGGATCCCTACAAGTAAAAGTATCTGCTATTCGCGACCTGGGAGTCATATTTGATTCCAGAATGACATGCAGTGAACACTTGCAGAAAGTGGGGTCAAAAGCTTCGAGAATGCCGGGTTTTGTCTTAGGGAACTGGAGATGCCTCAACAAAATAGAAACAATGACAATTCCCCACTGTGCGCTGATACGATCTCACGTTGATTTCGCCTCAAATGGTCTCCACATTGCCAGATTCACAAAGAAAAGTCTGA
This sequence comes from Leptopterna dolabrata, assembly GCA_954871275.1. Lineage (NCBI taxonomy): Eukaryota > Metazoa > Arthropoda > Insecta > Hemiptera > Miridae > Leptopterna > Leptopterna dolabrata. Next base: position 71,885,019 of record OX940974.1, on the reverse strand, counting down.
GAAAGTTCAGAGGAGATTTTTAAGATGCATACAGTTTAGGAAAACTGGCAGCTATGATCTCCCTGGACACCTGGCAGTGTCTCACCATAGAGACCTCTGCAAAGAATTCAGCTTCATTCCTCTCTGGTTAAGAAGAGAATGTGCAGACCTATTGTTTTTCTATAATTTATTGAGTGGTAAGTTGGACGCAGGTGAACTTAACATTCCAAGAGCTGGCAGTAGGAACCGAAGCTTGCTCTTCAAACCACAGTGCAGGACAGCTAGCCATCAACACTCGTTATTGGTGAGAACAGTGAGGAGTTTAACGAAGTGTCAATGCATTTGGACAAGTTAGGTCTATTCTTTAATTGTTTTGGCGAATTTCCTCAGTATGCAAAGATTTCCTATTAGACCATTGGGTCAGTAAATTAGTACCTATTGTATATTAATCAAGTTAATGAAACGTATTTATGTTAGTTGAATAAGTTTTAATCTGGCAGCAGGGGAAATTTATATATCTAAGTACTCTGACTTGCAAAAAATAATGATGTGTCTCTGGTATTAGTAGTAGGGTATGAATGGGTCAGAGTGAATGTAATTTATTGTGTGATTGTATGTATGAGTGTTGTGGGTCGAAGTGTGGTCGGATGTCTTAGCCGGCACAGGGGCGTGCCTTGACGTGTTGTGTGGGTATGGAGCTCAGTTGCCACTCCACTGGTACAGTGGTAACTGTATTCATTTGGACTGCCTGTCCTGAATTGGGCACATTGCTCCGGGAGCTGCCATGGTGGGTGGGCCCGGACCGGTCTGTGCTTGAACGGGCACACCTTTCACTGTCCCCGAGTAATACCCCATCAAATATGACAACTGACACTTACTGTCCTTCCGATTTTATACCTAAATTCAAGTTTATATCATTTGCCGAATATAATTGGAGGTAATCTGTATTTGGTACAATAAGTCTGTTGTTATTGTTTCGGTGATCATCTCCTGTAGGGTAAAAGTGCCACAGGGTGACGCGAGTGGAGGGGCCTAAGGGCCTATTCCCACCCATGCATGCAGGGGGCTCAGTGGTCGGGCGTAATAGCCTCCCCCAAAAAGTCCCTCACCATGCTAGACGAGGCAATCAGCATGGCCTTCTGCATGTCCTCCCAAGGATCCTCAAGCTTTCATGTAGTTTCTTGGGTACCACCCTGTTGGCAGACAAGACCACGGGAAAGGATCCGTACCACCTTCTGCTCCCACATCGCCCTTATCTCATCATTATTATTTTGGTGGTCATCATTCGAAGGGGGGGGGGGGGTGTCTCTTTTTCTGCCAATCCACCGTTTAGAGCCAGTCTTGAATGCACTACTTAACAGCCTTGTTATGGCGTCAGAGATATTGTGTTGGGGCAAGCCCAGAGTGTCCCGCAGTGATATGTTGGATGGATTCTGAGACTTTCCGACATTTCCTACACTTTTTGGTATCACCTGGTCCTGGGCAGCAAGAACAAATCCTTCAATTTCAGAGAAAGGGCCACCCTTTCTCAGCCAGATCAAGGAATTCTCCCTGATCACTGAGTTCTTGTCAAGGTTAGCCTTATACTGACCATGGAGGCCCTTATCACTCCATATCCACTCTCCTCCAGCTCTGGTTCGGCACAGGTTCAGGAGACCACGACCATCCTTTCTTCTCGACAGGTACCTACAGCCTGACTGTGGAGAACCGTGGATGGTGCATTCTGAATCGAGTCAAGGTTGTTCTTATCTTGTGGTCCATTTTTTCCAGTTTGGTTCATGACCAGTGGAGAGCACCGAACATGTATTGCAGGACTGGTATGGCAAACGTATTTATCGCAGTGATTTTGTTTATTCAACTCAGTTCAGATGCACATATTCTTACCAGTCTCTTTTCAGATTCTTCCCAAGCGAGACTATGAATTTCCTTATTGTCGAAGCAGAGCGATTGTTGGATACCCAGATATTTTGTATGATGTATCCGGGTCGAGACCCACCATATGCAGTCCAGTCCATCTAGCAAGTGCAGACCAATGCTTCCTTCTATTCGGCCTCTTTCCACATGCAGCACTGCAATACTTAGTTCCACTCATCCTGCGGCTGGTTGAGCCGTGTGGGGAGGGGGGAGGTGTAGGTAGTTGGGAGTGGGGATCATTTCGCTTCCTTGTGCAGCCTGGCGAAAATGGATGCCCCACCTGTGTGTGGGAGTGATTCTCTGTCATTTTTCCTACATTGCGATCCGGCTTTCCGTCAAGTTTGCTGCTGTGCGGTTTTAACTCGCATTGCACATCGAAATCCTGCAACGTATCTAATGGTATTGCGAATGGAGTTATCGATTGGCGTGACAGGCTATAGAATTTTGTTTTTCATCTATGTGGTACAACGTGAAGGAAAATTGCATCAATTTAGCAATCCATCTCGCTACTCAAGGGGAGGCATTGGGCATGTTGTGCAGCGTTACTATCGCCTTTGTGTCTGTATTGTAAGGAATAACGGAACAACTCTTTTTGGAAGCGCATCTTTAGCTGGGCTTCTTCACTCGCGAATCTGCGTACTTGCTCGAGCTGTTCTCTTAGTTTCATGGCGTAAGATGTGTTCAGGACTTGCGGATGCTGGGGTGGTCGGACCAAGTGTTCTGGTAGATGCAGATCTCTCCCATAGATGACTTGGGCGGGGGAAAACCCTGTGGTACCTTGGGGTGTTGACCGGTAAGCCATCAAGAATAAGGGGATCTTCTCATCCCAGTCAGTTTGGCATTTGTTCACAACATGGCCAGGTGCTTTGTTAATGTCCTATTCAGACGCTCCACCAACCCAGCTGATTGGGGATGTAATGCTGTGGACCGAGTACGATGCATTCCCACTAGTTTCAACACCTCCTGTACCAAGGTAGCTTCGAAGTTTCGCCCTTGGTCTGTGTGCATCTCTAACGGTATGCCAGTGAGGCTGAAGACTGCTCAACCAGAGCTGAAGCTATTGTCACTGCCTCTTGATTTGGGACGGCTACTGCTTCGGGCCACTTGGAAAAATAATCCGCTACCACTAGCACATAGCGGTTGCCCCTGTTGGATTCAGGGAAGGGTCCCAGAATATCGACACCTATTCGTTCGAACTGTCATTTGCTGCAATGGTGCAGGATTCCGGTGGCCTAGCCCTTTATACTTCCTGCAGACTTGGCATGTACGTCACCGGGGACGGACATCAGATGTCATGCCCGGCCAAAAGTAGCTCTGCCTGATCCTGGCCTAGCTCTTCCAGAAGCTGAAGTGACCCCCGGTAGGTTTATCATGACACTGTGGCTTGGTAACATCTGCGAAATTCTTGACAAATCGGTGGTAATACGAGCAGACACCCAAAAAACTTTTCACTTCCTTTTTATTTTGGGGCTCTGGCCACTCCCTCACCACCTTGGTTTTGTCAGGGTCTGTTTGTTTATAAGGTGTCTCAAATATCTGGTTTGGCGCTTGAAGAAACTGCACTTCTTCACATTTACTTGGAGGTTAGCTTTTTGCAGACAGTTAAGAACTTGTTCTAGCTTGCTCAAGACAGTGTCAAAATCAGGTCCATAAATGATCAGGTCATCCAGGTACGTTAACGCTAGCTGTCGGGGCACTACTGCATCCATCAACCTCTGGAAGGTTGCCGGGGCGTTTGTCAATCCACAAGGCATTACTTTGAATTGCCATAACCCCTTCTCATAGATGGTAAAAGCAGTCTTCTCCTTATCTTCTGGTTTCAGCTCCACTTGCCAATAACCACTCTTCAAGTCAAGCACACAGAACCATCTTGATCCGCCTAAAATGCATCCAGCAGGTCATGGATGCAGGGGAGAGCATAAGAGTCCTTCTTAGTGACTTTATTCAGCCTCCAGTAGTCTACACAAAATCTTGTGGTGCCATCTTTTTTTAGTACCAAACCTACCGGTGAAGCCCAGGGACTCCTGGAAGGCTCGATGACATCCTGCTCCAGCAGTTCTTGGATCAGTGTATCGATGTGCTTACTTTGGGAGTAGGGTATGCGCCGAGGTGTCTGTTTCAAGGGCCTGGTGCCTCCCGTGTCGATACTGTGATGTACCAAATGGGTACGCCCCACAAATTTACGCTCCGTGGCAAATGCAGCATGCCTTCGGTGGAACAGCCCCTTTAACTTCTTCCATTCCTGGGAGTCTGGTACGAGATCCGACTGTTCAAGAGCCACTCTCACCCACCCTGGCTCCTCAAGCCGCAACTCAGTATCTTGTACACTTGCCACTTGGCTGCGCACTCGCCTACATTCCAACTGCCTTTTGGGAACACCTTCTACACACTGCCACCGACGCTTTAGCGGTATTTGACTCCCCCGAATTCTCAAAGTAGACCGTGCTAGGTCAACACAGGCATTTACCTTCCGCAGGAAGTCCAAACCCAATATAGCCTTGTCTCGTATCTGCGCTACAAGGAAAGGATGTTCCACTGGTTGACTCCCCAACCCAACCAACACCATGCATTCACCACATATGGGTATTCCATCGCCCGAGGCAGTATGCAAACTGTTATGTCGAGATTTGCATATTTCTGCCGTAACCTTCCGTGCAACATCTGGGCGAAGTATTGAGACTGTAGCGCCTGTGTCTACCAGCATAAAGCATTCCCGTGCACCCACCCTTGCTTCCACGAATAGCGCGTCCCCATCCGTTCGTGCAGTCCTAATAAAAGCATATGGGCCGTTAATGTGGGGAGCCGAGGCATGGCCCAATTCCAAGGCTCCATTCAGTTTTCCGGCTCTAACTGAACTACGTTGGCGGGGCACAGTGGTGGCTTACTGTTAGGACATTTGGCTCGAAGGTGGCCTTTTTTATTGCACCGCCAACATTCGGGCTCTGAAACAGTGGACTCGTGGGTGGGGGTTTGCCCTTCCATCAGTTGAGCTCTTGTTAGGGCGTCCTGAAGAGTCGTGGGCCCATAGCACAATAGAATTTTCTTTGCCCTCTGATCCCGCAGCCCTCTTAAAAATGCGTGTAAAGCCACTTCATCCCAGCATTGTTCCGGCCAATTGGGGGTGGCCAGGCACACAATGCATTCGATGTCCATGGCATACTCTGCTAAAGGCTCCTTTGGGCGCTGCCATCTGGCTTGGAGCTCGCTTTGCCACCTTAGTGCTAAGTGCTGTTGGCCAAATCTGAGCTTGAGGGCAGTGTTGAGGCTACTGAAACTCAATCGTTCCTCCGGAGGCACTGTAGCTAGAACCACTCCCAGAGCAGCTCCTCGTAGGGCTCTGGCAAGTTTTTGGCCCTTATACTCGTCGGACCAACTATTGGTGGCAGCCACAATTTCCAGGTGGCCGGCGTAGTCTTCCCACGACGTCTTACCCTCATAGAGCATTAGCGTACCGTCGTCGGATGAGCTTGGTTTCTTTTTAAAACTCCTTAGCTGTTGTTGGACTTCCGCTAAGGTCTCAGAGACAGTTAGTACACCGGATGGGGAAGGCTCAGCCTGTGTAAGGGAGGCAACTTCTTTCAACCTCTGGTTTTCCCGCTCCAGCTGTTCAACCCGATCATGGTACCCTTTTAGCTGCTGCTGGATTGATTCCAGGGAGGGCTGTACTGATGCCGATTGATCCTGGTCGGTTGGGGTTGGTGCTGCTGGCTCCTCGTCATCGATGACCACATGACGGCGGGTGGAAATCGTTCTTTTGGGCAATTGACGTGTTCTTTGATGTGACCTGTTGATCCCGGACGGGCCCCCAAATTGTAAGGAATAACGGAACAATTGTTAACACGGAAGAGCCGAATTATATTTTTTCAGTGATTCTCTCAGACTCTCAAACTCAACAACAAACTTCTTTTCCATCGTCGGCCCCGTAACAACCAATTCAACATCTGGTAACAGCACGTGTTCAGGGACTCATGTAGTTACCACTACAGTATGTATAAAGAAATGGTTATGTGCAAAGTACGTCTTGTGGTATTTCAGCACGTCGAATAATACTGTAGCGAGCTCCTTATCATAGACACTATGCATGCATTGTTCTCAGTCAGACAGTTTTCTGCCCACATATGCTATTGCATAGTGTCCTTATTCATTTTGTTGGGTCAGAGCTGCTGATATGGTGTCCTGACTTGCGTCTGTAAAGACATGGAAGGGTTTGGAATAGTCCGGTCAGTTTATCGTATGCGTTTTCACATTCCGCCGTCCACACGATCTTTGCGTTTTTCTTTCGCAAACCATTCAGTGGTGCCACAATTCTGGCATAATCGGGTATGAATGCGTTGAAAAAGTTGACTGCCCCTAGGAATTGGGCTATCTGCTTTTGATTAGTGGGTGCGGGTATTGCTAATAGGTCTTTTACCCTCTCGGGGCCGATCGTTACCCTGCCCTGTTCAATGTCATGTCCCAAGTACTTTATCGCTGCCACGGCGAATTCGCATTTTTCTGGATTGACCGTCAAGTTCGCCTGTCCCAGCCTACGTAGAACTTCACGGACGTGGTTCCGATGTTGCTGTAATGTCTCATTATAGATAAGGAGGTCATCTAGGAACCACAGTAGGTACTGGGCATGTATGTCTCCGAACAGTTTCTCTTGGAGTGCGGATAGGATCTGTGATCCTGTGGTCAGTCCAAAAAGGAAACGATTGAAGGTATCGGTGTCGAATGCGCATTCGAAAGCTACTTTTGCTTACTTGCTTCCGTTAACCAAATTTGGTAGTATGCCTGATTTAGTCCTATTAGCGTGTACCATCGCGCTTTATTCAGGTGGTTGAGCAGCAATGATATTGTAGGTAGGAGGTGGTCTATTGGTTCTAAAACCCTATTTAATTCCCTATAGTCCACTACGAGTCTTTATGTCTACTCGTCAGTGGGTTTTTCCTTTCTTTTCGGGATAAGGAAACAAGGGGTGGTGGTTTTGGCCAATATGGGTTATATCACCTTGGCTTCTAAGAGTATTTATTCCCAGGCGCATTACTTTCAGTAGTACTGGTGACATTTGGTATGTTGGGGAGGGGCGTGGTAGTTGCTCACCTGGTTTTATGTGCACATCATGTTGCAGTATGTTCGTGTGACCCAGTTGTTTCGTGAGGGTGTTGGGGAACTCGATTACCAGCTGCTGCACGAATTTCGTGTCCTGCTGCATTACTCTCAGCTGACATTTAGGGGGTTGGGGTGGGGATTCCAATTTTACCTCTTAATTTTAGTCAAATTTGAAGGTGATCTCATGTTCCAAAATGTCGTACACTACTTGCGCCTTCATCAGGAAATCAAGTCCCAGAATGAGATCACGTGCCAGGTTCTGTATGATGTAACATGTTTGCATCCATGTGTTACCTATGGTTATTTTCAGTTTGGCTGTGAAACGTGTGTGTATTATCGTTCCGTTTCCTATGGTTAAAGCCATTGTTCTACACTGTTTCGTCGGTACCTGTTTTGGGTTAAAATTGTCATTTTAATAATTGGCATTGAGCGCTGTAAAGGTGGCGCCAGTGTCAATCATTGCCTGCATTTTTATTCCGTTCGCCTCTATTGGTACAAGAGCTCCCTCATGTAAGTCTGTAATGGGTGCTAATATTGACGAAATTTAGGGGTGATCATTTTTCGGTTGACTGATAATCTCCACATCGATTAGCATTCTCGACTATTTTCCGAACCAGATTGCGAATCCATGCCTGATCTGGATTTAGTTCTCGTAGTCTGAACGGCCATCAATGGTGGCGGTTTTCTGTGACCCGAATTATCCTTTTTTTCTAATAATTCGTGGTCTTTTTGGTAGGGATGTAACTTGTTTTATTGCCATAGGAGGGTTGTCGTTCCGATTTGTTCTAATTGGCGGCTACCTTCAGGTGATTGTAATTTGATTTTTGAGATAGGTATGGTTTTTCGGGATTTGAGTGATAGGTGCCTACGTTTTTAGACGTATTTTTCGGAATCGCGCCTGTAGCTGTAGTTGATGAGGTTGTTTGCTGGTTATTCGGCTGTAATTGGGTGTGTTGGTTTTTTGACAGGTTTGGGGAATAGGCCTGTTTCCGCTGTTGTATCCTCAACTCTAATTTTGTAATAAATGTTTTCATTTCGTCCTTACTGGTCCTTTTGAAATGAGAACATTTTCCTGTTTCATCATTCGCATTATCGAGTATCATTTCGTTCATTTGTTGTGCTGTTACGGCTTGTAGGATGTTGTTCACGCTATACAATTGTTCCGTGAAATGTCTGAACTGTTGTTTCTACCTGTAGTCTGTATATTTATTGCATAATCATATTAGTTCGTGTTAGTAGGGGAAACACTTCCGTCGTTAACATGGCTTTCAGCGTCACAAATTATGCTTCTTCATGGTCAAGGGTCTCAACATAATGGTGCAAATACTTAAATCTAGGTATTAACATTATACGTCTCATGATAACATCCATGAATTGTGGTGTGGTTTCATTTATTTTAGCTAGTGCGAAGAGGAAATTTGTAATAGAGTTGGGATTATCCATATAAAAGTTCAGTAATTTCTCTATGCTATCCTCGATTCCTTTTGGTAATTGCAGCGATGTTTTGTTCCGCCTACCATCTAATCGAACGTGCATTTGGGTTAATTGTTCTAATACTACCTGATTTATCGCTGTTTGTTGGGCTATGAAGGTTTGGTTATGCTCGGACTCTTCCGGTTCCGGTTGTTCAGTTTTTCAGTTTGGTTTGATACCCTTATTCTTCTTGTTTGGTTGTTTGTTTTTTAGGTATTGTTCCGGAACTTTCCGTTGGTTGGGGGGGAGGTTAGTTCGGATTGCGTTGCTATCGTAATTCGGGATTCACTACCGTTGTCGATTGTGGTGGTATCTACCTCGCCGGTGCTGTCCACGGAACAGTTCTAACTGAACGTTTTATCTGGTGAGATTGTTTATTATGTTTCGACAATGACGTCGGTTTGTGGGGGTTGAAGCGATGTGTACCGTCTTGGATTGATCGCCGAGTTTGGTTTCGAGTTGAAAGGTTGGTCTGGTCGAGTATGCCGGGTTATGCGAATTCTTGTCGACGAATATCCAAGAAAGAATCGAATAACTACGTTGGACTCTCCTGTCAACCTTAAGGTTCTCTGGGGACTTTTTCTACTTGTTTCATGCGAGGTTTCAGGATTCGGGGTGTGCTCGAATATGAATATTTGGGGGGGGGGGGGGGGGAATTCTTGTGAACTCAGCACTGGAGGTGGAAGCTAAAGGCTGTTTGGAGCCGGGACGTTATAGCTCTGCTACTATGTAACAGAGTGGGTAATATTATTTTTTACTCGACTCTGCTCGGATTGGGTCACTCTTAAATTGCCCTAATAAAATAATTTCTTTTAAATTAGGTGCTATTATAGAAGAAGGGAAGATATTGAGTAGACAATGATTCTGCTCTGACTCAATACCGATACCTTTTTATTGGGTAATTGAGGAATAACGCTCCAAGAAATTTGTTTTAGGGGAGAGAATAAAGGGGAAGGTAAATTTACCCATGGGGGGGGGGGGGGGGTGGATTTATATATTTCTCGAAGGGTGACAGTTTCAAGGGATGACCTATCGAGCAATCCCAGAATTCTTAAAAGGATGAAATGGTTTAATATCTTCGAATCTTCGATATTTATATCGAGTGATATAAATAAAAATGAGGGAGGTGTGATCTTACCTTGTTGAAGGCAGGAAATGGATGGACTGTTCTCCTTCCTATCAATGGGACGGGTGGCACCGTTCCTGAGTAACAGTGCGTGCTCATGCATTAGGAACTGTTACAGCCTTCAACTTCACTAAATTCGCTAAGATGGTCATGCTGTGTGAATGGAACTCATATATAGTACAAACCATTTTCTCTTTTAAAACCTGATACCTACTCATCAAATGTTTACAAAATTCTATTTTATTTTTTCAGAGAGTGTGACGAAGGTGAGAGTGGGCGAGAAGATAGCTCCACAGAAGAGAGCAATGGGGAGGAACAATGTCAAGACAACAACAAAGTTGTTCTTCAGCTATCGAATAATAAACCGCCAGGGTACAAGTTGAGGGATTCGAGGTGCATAACAGTTCTCATCTGCAAATTGAAGTTTCACTGTCTCATGTTTTATTCACAAATATTGGTAGTTGTGTATTATTTATTCCTTTTTCTTACGAATTCTGGAAGTGAACCCCCCTCATGGTTTGATGAGCAAACAGTAATCTCCCTTTCACAATTCTGATTTGGAGGTTCTTATTGGGAGAAACTCATTCTTAATCATTGTTTACAAGATCATTTGGTGTTATTTATTTTATGAACGAATTTTCAACTAGAGATATATAAGCATTTATTTGTAACTGAAAATGGTTTGTTAAGAGCATTGCATAGCATCAGCCGGATTGGTGATTTCCTTTGGAAAATACCAGTAGTTATAGGCTGCATCGCCTCCTTCCTTTTTTCTAGTTCTGCTATGACTAAAGCCATTACCTTTGTGGCCTCTGTATCATCCCTAATGTTAGGTCCCAGGGTTCTATATCTCAATAATGTTTGCATTGGAGTCTAAGTGGGAGTTACTGGAGGACTGTTGTGCTTTGATTTGGTTGGGCAAGATAGTAAGGTGAATAAGATTGGAAGTAGGCCTAATGTTCCAAAATAATGGTTGTGGGACTTTGACTGTTGCTGTAAGTGATTAATACCTTGACATAAAAATCATTTAAGATGTTGGAATGAGATTTTTCTCTTACCCCATTGGGGACCCAAGGTACAGCATCAAACCAAACTGAGAGCTCCAAACAAAAACTCTTTAATCTTGAATATTCCTCCAACTGCTGAAGTGACTGAGTTATCAGAAATTATTCTTGCATCACATTCTTGCATGTTGTTTTAATATTTAATAATTCATATGATTGCATATTTAACGTGGATTAACTCTTTTTAGCAGAATTATTGAAATCGCTGGTGGGCGTGAATTGTTTAGCCAAAGTAGATGTAAAGCAATTAGAAAATCAAGGTCGGATGATAAAATGTCAACCCGAAAGCACAAGAACTCTCATGATAATAACACTGTTTGGGAAGTTAGAAACAGGTACAAGATAGTTCTGCATGTGAAGTTTGGTAGCAGTAGCTTTTTATTCTTCAATTTTTATTATCTTGGTAATGATATGCTTCTGTCTTTGTCAATATAAGTTTAAGAACATCCTACTACAAGTAGAACTAACTTATTATTTTTCTTGTATTTTGTTGTCAAGAGTCAAAAATAAACCAGATATTGAACGGATCTTTGTTTCTGCTCAGTTATATTCAAATATTTGTCAGGCTTCTTCTGCTTTCATCTTCTCACCACCGTGTGGTGGATAAACGATAGAATCTGTTTCAGTTTTGTAATGCTTTCTATATTCTACCCTTGCATCATCTTGCACTTGTTGATATAGACATGCATGTTCTGTTGTTTTTTGGGAATGTAGACTTTCAATTTGGTGTATCTATTGGGAAGTGCGCCAAACCCCTCACCTCATTGTCATGTCCTCACATCAATCAAAGTAAAATTAGGTTCCAGTCATGCTGCATGACCATATGAGCGTAATTTGGAAGTTGTTTACTTAGCTATTATTGATTTTGACACCGAAAAAGCTCGAATTTGGCCCAAGTTTTTGAGAAACAATATTGTTCTGTACTGAAAATGTCTTAGTCTCGATTCATAGTATTCCACTTTTGGTGATTTTTAGCAACTTTTACATATTTCGAGCGTTTTTCTACACACCAGAATTTGAACCGTTTGCAGTGTTTTTCAAATACTTTATACCTGAATTTAACTGACCATTTGTTTTTCAAATACTTTATACCTGACTTTAACTGACCATTTGTTTTTCAAATACTTTAAACTGACGTTTAACTTCTGTAGCATTGTTAACTGGCATTAATGAAATATCAAAATGGGAGACCAGCATCCTATTTTAATGGCAGTGTTATATCACTGAATACTAATATCCTACATAATCAGGGGTGGGTACACTTTACCATTTCCACAAATTTCCTTGTTGATTTGGCTGAGAGAGTTCTCACAATAAATGCTTTTAACTATGGGGAGCAGTACTATTTTTGCAGGTCCAGGGAAACGCCTTGGGCACGGGAATCGTTTGGCATCACGGTGGGCAGCAGTAAATTTTGGATCCCCATGAACGATTTGGCGATCATGGCTCCATATGCTTCACATCTTCACTGATTCCATCAAATTTTTGGATGAAGATGTTTCATTCATCGATGGACGTTTTAAAACCGCAGTGTATATTAAGCCTAATAAGCTATGAGCTGCCACTCTCCCCACACGTTTTATAATCTTCATCGGTGTGGGGAAGCAGGTTCTGCAGTAATCATTGTCAAAACTGTATTTTTTGCATCATTATGTGGTTCCTGGTTATGTGTGCCACCACCCGCACATCAACAACAGCAAAAAGACCCTGACTGAGTTTACCTGAGCACACTGTTCCTCCCGGGTCTACACAGGATTCACAAAATAATTAAGGATCTGCACCCTATTTTGATGAATAGCTCACAAACTTGAGAGATGTTTGCTGCTCAATTTCCTACTGACTTCCAAACAATGTAGGGAACATTCTATGACGCGCTGTGGGATGTATCACAGTGCATGAAGCTGCTCAGCAGTGGTGTGGAGAGAGCGGTTTGCAGCAGTGTAGGTAATCATTGAAGATGTTTAATCCAGACAGGTACCCTGTTCTGGTTTTGGCTGATTGCACGTCCACAAACTGTGTGAATGAATCGCTGTGCCATTACTGTGAAGGGTTAAACATCGGGAAGTCCACAACACCATTGAACCTCTCCATAAACAGTAGGGCTTCAGAGAGCTAACATAGGCCAGCTGATGGGGCGCCATGCGTTTGAGAAACATCAGGCAACTACGATTGCTGCCAGCTCTTAATTACCGAGGGCGATATCTTTCATTAGTAAATACTCGTAGCACTAGAAAAACTTGGAAAAATTATTTTTTTTTTTTTTGTTACCTGCAGAATACCAGAACTAATATTATCTGCTCATTTATCGGACCTCTGACTTAAAGAGGTCCGATAAATTAAAGTTGGCTAATTTGACAAAGCCTCAGCTAGGACTAGATAAAAAATTTCATTCTCACCTAAATGTAGGTTATAGCAATTCAAAAGATGAGTTCACATGTGAGCAATTTTTCCAAATTGAAAAATGGATCAAATAGTTTCAAAAGAGTTGGGATCAAAAATCTATAATAATTTGTTCAAAATAATAGCTAAAATTACCAAAGAGAGAAAATAAAAAATAAAGAGTAAAAAAAAAAGAGCAAATCCATAAAGAGAGTAAAGAGAGTAAATTCATAAAGAGTCTTATAGAATTATGTCTCGAGACATTAAAAATATTTTCCAAAAAAATTGGGTCAAATTCGAGTTTTGTGGGTAAAAAATAATATAATCAAGTCGGTAGAGGTGGTGCACAATGACTTAGCATGACTGAGACAGACTGAAGACAACAATACCCCCTCCACTAATAACTAGCAGAATTCTGCTGGACTCACCTCTCACTTGCATTTTTCTTTGTAGATCTTCTACACTTGATTCTTCCAGGCAAACTCACTGCACTAATGCTATGTTACTTCAAAAGTGCTCCCGCATCGTCATGCTGCATGACTGGATTTACAGAACTACCAGTACAGTTACGAAACTACCTATTCAACCCCTAAATGATTGCTTCAGATGTAAACCTTTGCCTATCCTATAAACTTTTACCTAGTTACTTCGGTAGGTAACAAAACAGGAAAATGTTTGTGGAAATCGAACAAGATTTTGTAGGGCACTTCCACTCATTCATTGAGATATCAAACACAAATGTTATGAGTTTGTGGAGTTGTTGCTTAGTAGAATAACAATGAAAAATGATGAGTGCATAGTTTTTCTTGGGAAACATCCAAAAAGGGGATTGTTAAAATAGTGGGATTTTTTTGTTAATATGGAGGGAATCTTGACTTGTGAGTCTCCTAAAACCAAATTAATTGTATTGTTTCCTAAATGACTGCGTAATTTTTTGTTCATCTATTCATTTCACTATTTTCTGCAACTGAAGAATTAATGATTTTTTTGAGCAATTCATTATGGTAAATAGAACTTGTTGACGAGTTTTTTTTTTTTTTTTGTGGCTTTAATTTTTTGTTTTGTTTTGTTATGGCGCCCTCTGCAGATTGTATAAGAGGCAAGGGACCCGAAAACGTTGAAGACCACTGTCCCCGTATTATTTAAAGTAAAGAAGTGTGTAGAGGACTAGTTTTGGAGCTCTTAATAGATTACATATCAATGCAGGGAGTACAGACTGTTATGTATTTACATTCTGATCTCTGATTTAACGAAGAACTATGCGACACTCTTACAGTGCTTTGTTGTTTCTGCTTTGCCTCAACATTCCATGTGTGACATGAACTACAAAGTTGTGTGAACTTCTCAGTGAGCCAACAGTCTCAACAATAGTTTGTCCCTCCCCCCTCCTCTCCGCACCATTTGTAACACTGACTACTATAGTACTTACTAAATATGCAGGAAGATAAAAAGATTCTGTCATTGACTCAACTGTTTGAAAAGACGGCACTTTTGTCAGCAAAGATACACATCCTCGAGAATTACAAATAGCATAGCAGATATGATAGCAAGATGCTTGAGCTCACAGTTCGAAGCTCACAGCCGATCAGCCAACTTGAGCTCACAGATCGAAGCTCACAGCCGATCAGCCAACTTGAGCTCATAGATCGAAGCTCACAGACGATCAGCCAACTTGAGCTCACAGATCGAAGCTCACAGCCGATCAGCCAACTTTTCCTACTAACCTGATAGGTTTTATATCATAAAAAACATGATACTTTGGATTGTTTTGATACATAATGATGTAATTTGCCCAAAAAAATGCCGCATTTTTGGGTTTGGGCCCCTCAAGCGACATGTGCGTCATCAACATGGCAAATGAGAAACAGATGGTGAGATATGTTTTCTTACTCACTGTGCCTGGCGCACCTCAATTATTATTGGTCAGATTTCCCAATTCTTGTATTTTTCCAGTTTTCCACTTCATTTGTTACCAAAATATCTTCAAAAAGGAGCAGGGAGCATGAGCAGCTGTGCCATACCCAGAAAACGAGAAAACTGCTCTTTGAACCTGAATTTATGAATGAAAACAATTATGATTTCACTGGGGCGGTGGCCGGACTCTAACGGAGTGCAAATGCGGTTAGAAAAAATTTCTAGCCAACCTGACATGAATGGAAATCGGAAAGATTCGCTATATTCACAGGGTAGGCTATCAATGCGCTAGGCACGTGACCCGCACTGAACGTGTGAAGGGTTGAAGGCTGGTTTCAGGCTCAGGGGGTCCCCTGGAAAATATTAATTTGTAACTTCTTTTTGAAGGGAAATATTAACATGCACCTTCAAGCACGCAGCAGGAAGGAACCCCTTTAAAAAAACAACAACTGGGAATGCTGAAATACTCAGTAATTTTATGATTTAGAATTGCGGTGATAAATAAATTCCGAGGATGCTCGAGTGAAGTTCGAGGCTCACTTGGGGCTGTTATTGATTGAATGGTTGTGTGTGAGAAGAAAGGCAAGGAGAGTGTTGTACATACAGCTATAGTACCTTTTCTATTTTTTCAAATAGACAGTTTCAAGTATTTCTGCTTGTACCTTTTCCATTGTTTCAATTAGATAGTTTCAAGTATTTCTTCTTGTGTAGTTGAGTGTGAATTTGTATTGTTAGGTGTTGGTTGTTATGCTTAAATGTCTTCCAGTTCAATTCATAACCTTATAGCTCCGTTTTCAGAAAATGATGACAGTAAAAGCCCCCCCCCCCCCCCTCTGACCCAAGTGGGACCAGAATTGTGGGGGGTCTCATCACTCGGCTAGAAAAACCGAAAATCCCACCAAAAGTTCGGACTATCCAGAGAGCTCTAGGATAATTCGCCCTTTGAAATTATCTCAAACCAAGTCACAGTTCAGGAAAACATTTGAGAGCAAATAATTTGGTACTCATGTTCCAAGGAACCTTGAATCCACAATTTTGTTTGCTGTTGGTTAATTTTTCCTTTGAAATTCTCACAAACCAGTTTCCCTACTCCTGCCATGGCCTTGTGATGCAGAAAAATGAGGTTGAAAAAATACTCTGGCTGGCCAGCGTATTAGACCAAGTGGAGACTGTGACTAGCAAGGCTCATAATATTCAACTCATAGTGGTCAACCATTTCATAGGTTGGATGGTTTTCAGTGTCTCCACATACCCTGATGAACATTCTAACTCATCTTGGCAAAATACTGTATGACCTGGTAGCAGCTCGCATGTGACGAATGCCATACAACCCCTGAGCTTTTTCCTCTATTACCTTATTAGCTGTTCGACTTACCATGGAGTTATGGAAGCCCATATCACTGGAAGCGAATTTAGTTTGATGAATAAGTTTGGAGTCCGTTTCATCCATGCAATTAATCCATGTCAACTTATTCGTGAGACTGCATTGTGCATTTTCGGACCCTCTGGATAGCATCATTCAGTTGGGGAACATGAATGAATGTCTGATGGCGTGGACCAACTTATCATGTTTTCTGTGACTATTTTTGTTTCCTGTTGACTTTGATATCCTGTTTTTTTTTTTAATTTCTGTTGCGTTTGTTTCTAGAAATAATGACACCAAGAAGAACCAATCATGCAGAGAAGTTACTGAAACCATATTTTCCTCTGAAGTACATTCCCTCAGACACCAAAGAGCTTCCCAACAAAAAGGTAAGGGGCAGCTAATTCACCTATGTTGCAACACCTTCAGTGCAGGCCTGAATGTGGGACAGTAACTGCAAAATGCAACAAGCGCCAAAAAAATACCAACTTGCTCTCAAAATTTCAAGCTGCATCGTATTTTGCTATGGCGTTTCCCCAAAATCTGACCAATTCAGTCGTAGACCACCTAAAGGAAAATATGGGAATAGGGGGTCAAATCAGGTGAAATCTAAAACTAATACTTAAATATTGAAAATTGCCTCATCATACTCCATCCCTTGGCAAAGCTGCTTATAGCTGGTGCACTTCCAGTAGGTATCCAATTGAAAAACAACCTATTTCTGGTGACTCATGCCATCTTAATTCTCTACCGTTACTTCAAATTATCTGTATTGTCTCATTAAATTTTTACATTGATTTCAGGTAGTGGAGCAGTAGTTTTTGATGACATCGAAGAAACTTGGCCTTGTGAAGTTACTTCAGATAGCTCACCTAGTCCTTCCAGAAATTGTCATCCTGGACCACCAGCCCATTACTTTAAGGTATCTGATTGGCTCAAACCATGCCTCAAGTGTTTTTCATGTTCATCTTGAACCTTTTCCAGTCCAGTTGCAACTATTCCATATTAGTTTAGTCTTAATTGGGATTAGTCTCGATTGCTTAACACATAGGAGATGAGAGCAAATGAATGACAATAGATGTTTATTCATTTGAAAATATCGAATAATTTAGTACATTTCCATGTTGCATTGAAGTATCTATAAGTTGTGAAGGGCTCTCCAGCTACTGATTGATTTTTTAAATTGATATTTCATGATATTTTATATATTATATAATGATATATCATTTTGCTATATACGCCACACTGGCATTCCCAGAAGGAAAAATTCTGATTTTCATTCCAACATATTTAATTAATTGGATTTTAAATCTAAAGGAAGATTTTGTAGTGAGATTTTATGATGTTTATCCATGTTTACTGCTCTCTTCCCATATAACCATAATGAGTGCACTTAGTGTGGACACAACAATATTTTGGTGACCCTTCCCCCTCCCTCCTATGAATGGAGGGGAAACCTTAAGGTTAAAACAATCAGCTAATGAACAAATTCCCTAATGGCCAAACAGCCATGGAGAATGAGAATTTGCCCAATAGAGAGGAACATCCGCTAATGTCAACATACATCATTTTAGTGGTACCCACTGGTTTTAGTTGGGTGAAGTAGAGGCCTGGTCTCGTTTTGGAATATTCTTTATTCCATTTCAGAGCCCTAGAAAGGAAATCTATTTCTTTAATATCACTATGTTATTATACGTGTTGTTTAAGAATTAAATGTTGGTTTCTTTTGTCCACTGTGGCCTATCCAATTTGGATGAAAATTCAATCAATAATATATTAAACTCATCCACTGTTGATAGAAATTAGTGGTGAAGTTTAAGATTATTCAGTTCAAATTGGGATAGTTTTAAAGGAGATAGTACAAAATTCTGAATAATTTTGAACTGATCAGAATAATTATGCTGCTTATGTATGTGGTGGTTTGTTGTTGCACACTGTAACCTTTATTTAATAGATAGAAATAGATCTTAATGTTAAATAGATAGAATAGATCTTGTGTAGGTGGTAGTATTACAGAATACACTTATACAGTGGGGACTCGATGAGAAGAACTTTGATAAGGCGAACTGTGAACTTTGGTCCTATGACGATAGCATTAATTTTTTAACATTGAAGAATTTTAAAAGATTGTGATGGAATTACATAATGGAATATTAATAGATATTGCTGAATTACATAATGGAATATTAATAGAAATTACTGGAGTGTTTTCTTTCGGACTCATATCATGAACTTTAACTTCGATAGGCAAACTTCAATATGGGGACGTATCGATAAGGCGAATTACATAATGGAATATTAACAGAAATTACTGAAGTGTTTTCTTTCAGACTCGATACCATGAACTAGGCGAACTTCAATATGGCGAAGTGTCGATAAGGCGAACTAATTTTCATTGTTCCTTGAAATTTGTCTTATCGAGTCTCCACTGTATTTGAGTATGGCTTTAGATCCATCTCTATCGATTAAATATAACGTATGATTATGTTTCTTCTTGTAGGTAGCTACCTCAGTATCAGATGGTGAAAGCTTATCACCTGAATATGATGGTTCTGGAAAGCCTCCACGCGTTATTGGTGGCTTGCCCATAGCTGATTATGAAGGTTCACCTCGTAGGTATGGCCCAAAGCAGCCACCCAGCGCAGTTACCCTACTCTCGTCACCATCTTTCTATGCTCCTCGGCCAGGCTTCCCTCAGGTGAATAATTATAATGGCCGATTAATAAATAACCAAGCCTTATAAACCAGTAATAGATTCCTTCTTCTTTGTGCATCTTGCAAGGACTTGTCTACCTGTTTGTAGTGGATGTACTTATACTTGTACATACAGGGTGTTCTACAACTAGGATAGAGAACCTTCTGGGAATCGATTCTAAAATTTATTTCCAGCAAAAAGTTCCTAGTTACCTTTTTTTAACCCCTTGTTTTTGTGAGTTTTCTTTTTTTCACTTTTAATTTTTTTTCGTGTTTTCGACCTATACCACTAAAATGGCTATAACACCCTTAAATTACACTGTAAATTTGAAAATAAGGACACAATTTACAAAGAGCATTGAATTTTTTATCAGAATATGGCCCTAACATACATTATGGAGCATATTCAGCGGGCAAAGAATTGGACTGAAAGAAAATTTTTTCAAGTTTTGAAAATCACGATTTTCTCAAATGGCTCTACAGCTCAAAAATAATGGGTGTTTGAATGTGCACGTAACGGAAGAAACTTCCTCAGGATGTCAGCTTTCCAACGGTGTAGCTGTTTTTCATTTTACTCCACTAGTGAGGGGAGAAAATGGCGTTTGAATGCACCCAAAAAAAGTGTTTTTCGAGAAAATTAAGTGTTTTAGGAAATGTATTAGTTGACTCGACCTGACCATGACTAGAAGAGTTGAGTATCGTTTTCTCCCTAATTTTTCATGCTGAATCGAATGGTGATACTACCCAACCATCCTCTCCGACCATTAAAAAAAAATCCTGGGATTTCGAACTATAATTGGTACTACTCTTATTGTTCACATACATTCTAGGTTTCTGGTCATCATATGAATATAGGTTTTCTTGTCCTGTGAAAATCACAAGGATTATAACCCATCCCTAACTCCAACTTCTGTGATTTGCAGAGAGTAGTGAACGAAAGTCAGTCTCAGTCCAGATCATGTTCACAGTCTCCTTCAAGATCTTCATCCCCACAGACAACACCTGCTACCAACCATCCTCAATTTGATTATATGTACGAATTTTCTGAGACACGAAAAGTCCTTGAAGAGTTCTTCAAAGCAGGCGAAAAACCAGCTCATTTTCAGGTAAATACGTAGGTACTGTGCATTTGAACCATAGGGTCCCAGTACTCATGGGCTTGGCAAGGTGAAGCCACAGGAACGAATTATAACTAACTCCTCGAATGGCCTACCAGATTTAGGCCTGGGTTATCAGTGTCATTTAAACATCTATCCTTCTGATCCCAGTTAACATACATTTGGGCGTTTATCAATCCTCATCTAGGACTAATCAGGCAGATTACAGATTACCTAGTATTGAATCTAAAGAGTTATTTTCCACTAGTGTTAGAAGTAAGATTACTATACCTTCCAGAGGAATCCGTCGTCACTAGCTGGTCGAGTAATAAAGGCGAGAGCTTTTGATGCAAGGACATCATCATCAGGCCAAGAATTCACTCTCCGTCACTGTGTCATACATCACTCTTCACAGAATATATTCACTCTGTCTTCTTTCATTGAAAGAGCTTGCCTCCAGTACTCGACCATCTTGTGAGGACGGATCCCTCGGGAAGTTATGGTAATAGGCATGTAGATCGATTAGGTCCTTGGACGGCCAGGTAAGTTTTCAAAATGCTGTAAGCAGGTTGAAATAATGCTATCTAACCTGAAGGGAATCTTGGAAGCACATTTCTGTGTTATTATGTTTTTATAATTATCGGGTTTGTTGTGATCTTTTTCGTGTTATTCAAAATGATTGTGTGACTCATCATTGTCAGAAACCCCAAGGATGAAGAAGGTTGTCCTGTTAGTTGAGTTGGATAGTAGACATCATTCACTAAGCTCATTTGAACAAATGGGACAAGATTGCCTACTAAAGAACGTTTTTGCTACATAGTTGAAGTTAGTCATCTCATTTTATTCGAGACAAGACATAATTATACTCGAAATGGAATGAATCTTAGAACTATAACTTCGTCAGAATCACACAAAAGATTCTGACAAAGAGAACTCAATTTTGGTGTATGTACAAGTAGACCTGCCTACTCCAATTTCCTTTCTACCAGAATAAAATTGAATGTTTTATACTCCTTTCTATTTGATCAATAAAATCTAATTAATTATTAAACCAACTCATCTTTCTCAACAATCCTTCAAAAATTACTTGCAACGGCAATATATCTAGCAAAAACTTTCAGCTTCTTTTTGGGTTACATACTTCCCTACTGTTTTGCTATCAATTGGTTAAATATTTGTTTTTCCCAGTATCCATCCACTATATGTCAGCCCTGTCAGTTTGGCATTGATAAAAAAATTCAACAATTATGTGGCAGGTAATTATAACTGAGCTTGTCACATCCAACTTTTTTCAACTTAATGGATCACTATTAAGGAGGTAGTTACCTAATATTCAGACCCGCTGAGAAAACTTTGAGAAGGCTGGCCTCGGTTCCCCTATCTCTGGCTAGATAGTGCTGGCAAATTGTTTATATGTTGCTGCTACCTTATCCCGGTATCAGTGGTGACTCTACGGTACATCACTTTGCAACATTTCATCATAACTTGTGGTTAGTGAGCACCTGACAGTAACGTTTTCTCTACACAAACATTTAGAACTTTATTTGTCCTTTAGATAAGCCTTATATCATCAATTTTTTCACATCCCTCTTGTTGTTTTTAGGATCTTGAATATGAATTGAGGCGCCGAGGTAGTTCTGGCAATGCTTATGTTGGTCTTAGATTAGCTAAGGCTACTGAAGATGAACAATCATTCTCTTCACCTCCTAATCCTAGTGAATCCAAGGATCTAATGACTATGCAGGTATGATGAATAATTCAATTTAAATCCTTTTCAGCCTTTTCAGTTTGAAAATTGACAATGTAGTTGATCATACAGTTGATATTGAGAGGGAGAGTGATACAGTGAGAGGATGGGGAGGGGGGAGGGAGAGAGACAGAGAGAGAGAGAGAGAGAGAGAGAGAGAGAGAGAGAGAGAGAGAGAGAGAGAGAGAGAGAGAGAGAGAGAGAGAGTGAGAGTGAGAGAGAGGGAGGGAGGGAGAGAGAGAGAGAGATGTTAATTGATTGCATTTTTATTTATCAATCTGTACATAAATAGGACATCAGGTCCTCTATTACTTTATGACAGAGTAAAGCTCTACAGTTCTGTGATTCATTTTAAGAAAAATCAGTCTTTCACTTGTCTAATGCTTGAATGATGTCGCATCTCCTACTTCTTGCATTAATAGTTTCAATATTCTTATTGCATTTAGCATAAAATAACATAGCTTCTTGTGACCTCTTTAAGATCGATAAAATATGAAGGATACATATCACGTACTCTACAGTTCAACACTTCTTAGTTCTCAATAATTATTATTCCCTGTATATTTCCAAGAGAATATACATGGGCCATTTTTTAAAGTGTTTAACTGATACTGACTCATTGAAAATATCAGAGTTGTTATTATTATACAGTCTTTATTTATTTATTTATTTATGTTTCAAGCACATAAAAAGAATTGCTATACTTTTCCGTTAGATCGCAGTAATCAAAAGATCCTAAAGGACGCCTCATGGCGTCCTAATAGCGCAGTCATGAAATGACAGACTCGGGAGCCTCAGGCAGCAGTTTCTAAGGGCGCACCAAGTCTAAGTCTTAATGCCATATTGAGTTTATGTTGGAGACGGAAATGTGGTGTTGATTGATGACCTTGATGGTCTCCATGGTGGAAGCTTCCTTCCGTATGTGATGACTGTTGTGACTTCCTCAGTGATACCTATTATTGTAACCTCATGGTCACCTTCCTATTGTTGATTCACGTTAACCACTTTTGTGTTGCTGCTGTAAACACTATAAATTTGCGAGTGCTAATTTTTATTTGGCCTCTAATAATTCATACCAATTATTAGTAATTATTGTTGCTATTCCAAGATTCACATTAATCTAGAACCAACATCTTGGCAACGATTTTCCGGAACCCATGTGTGAAAAGTGTTTGTTTTGTTTTTCGCGATGCCATTGATTGTTTGGATACCCCACCACCGGTATGTTCCAACTGCAAGGTATTTTCTTTGAAGAAACGGGTGAGTAATTACGTTTTTTGTACACCAAATTGCAAAACTTTTTCATTCAGGAGACACTGAGAGTGGAGAAAAACAGAAAGTGTCTCTTCTTACATCATTTTGGACTCGGCAGTTGAATACTCTAGAGTCTGTGTATCCCTGATAAATTAGCGGATTTGAAATATAAGACGTTGATTAAGCTATTAGAGGAACAAATCATATTTCAGCCGCAGATATTTGTTTTATTCAGCAACTCAGCAACCAGATGAGACTCCACGTGATTGGGCCGCCCGACTCAAAAACTTGGCCACACACTTCAAGTTTGGAGTCGAATTAAAAATTAATTCAAGGACATATATGGAGAAGCAAGAGTTTAGCTTCAGTAGTCATGATGACAGTGAAGATGATGCTGCTCTCAGTGATTCGTTCTGCAGTATTATGAATCTGAGACTGCACCCTCTCCATATACATTGTCTTTAGAGGTTGGGAAGGAAAAATTGACGTATCAGATCGATACTGGATCGCACTGTAATAGTGAAACCTTTTACCAACACCATTTCGAACAGCTCTCGAAAAAGGATGCGAATCTGAGTGATCAAGTTGGATTGTTTGCGTTGGCAAATTTTCTGTTCAGGATGAAGATGGAAAACGTCAGACTTCGAATTTTTATGTGTTGAAGCATGGTGGACCCCCCATTAATTGGTCTTCAGGGCTTGACAGTGCTCAGGTGCTCCCCATTCTTGCATATTTCCAATAAAACCGCGAATTTATTTCCAAAGGCACTTGCTGAAGTTAAGGAAATCTTGAAAAAAAAATGTCATTATTTTCGACGGCAGTGTGGGAATCTTTTTAAAATACAAGATTTAATTGAAATTGAAGGAAAGAGCGACTGCAGTCTTTCTTAATGCACGCTGGTTGCCATTGGCACTCTAACAAAAAGTTGGAAACAAAATACAGAGACTTTCCAACACAGGAATTGTGGAGCCTGTCAAATGGAGTGATTGGGCCGCTCCAATTGTCCCAATCCTCAAGGCTGACGGAACCATGTGCATCTGTGGTGATTGTCGTCTGACAGTAAACCCGAGGTTGAAGTCAAGCAGCTACCTCCTGCCACATATGGAGCACGTATGCAGTGACTTTGCAGGTACAAGATATTTCTTGAAGATTGACTTGCGAGATGCCTTTCAGCAATGTGAACTGGATGACGCGTCACACGTTTTCCACAATCAATTCACACTTTCGACTCATCAGTTATCGCAGGCTGTGCTTCGGGATAACTAATGCTGCTGATGAATTCCTAGAAGTTATGGAGGGGTTGCTCCATGGAATTAAAGGCGTGAAAATCCTGATGGGTGACATAGTGGTCACTGGAGCACATTCCAAAGAGAGCATAACTCCAGACTCGACGCACTCCTGAAGGCCCTCCATGAGGCCAATCTACGTGTCAGACCCACCAAGTGTAAATTTGGAACCCAGCAAATTGAGTACCTCAGACACATTGTTGGTGTACGTGGATGCCACCCAACTGATCAGCATGTCTTACAATCCAGAAGTGTCCTGTACGGAAGGACGTCAGTATCCTTCATTCATTCCTCGAGATGGTGACATTCTGCGCCAAATTTGTTTGTGCAGTAGCAGGAATTCTGGAACTCTTGCATTTTCTGGTGCCAGAAAGACACACCATGGAACTGGACTCGTGAATGTGATGCAGCCTTCAACAAAATCATGGACATTCTAGCATCTCATCCAGTCCTGATATATTTCAATCCCAAGCTGCCACTGCGACTGACGGTAGATGTATCTGCAAAGGCTGTAGGTGCTGTTTTTTTGGTATGTGTACCCTGATTTGAGCGAACACGCAATAGGATATGCATCGAAGCTACTGACTGATACCCAGTGTAAGTATGCACGGATTGAGCAGGGAGCTTACACTATAGTCTGTGGGGTCATTCGATTCAAAGATTACCTCTGTTCAAAGTCATTTGAATTGGTCACCAACCACCACTCACTTGTACTTCTCTTGGAAAACGCAAGGGTGTACCTATTTACACCGCTAAGAGGCTGCAATGGTGGGCGTACTTCCTGTTCAACTACACGGTCAAGTTTGTCAGATCTGAAGAAAACAACGCTGATTTTTTTTCCTGGACTGAGACCACCTGCCCGCATAAACCAGGTGTTGACAGCAATTAAGTTTTAAAAAGCTGCCCTTTCAGACTGAACTGCAGACTGATGGAGCTTCAGACAAGGATTGACCCAGTCTGTCTAGAATTATGACAGTGAGTTTTAAAGGTACTGAAGGTAAAAAAAAGACGAGATAAAAATAGAATAGTCTATTTCGGCGTAAGAAACTAACAAAACTGTAGACCAGTTTCGGTTGTTAAACCATCATCAGTACACAATAGAATTACACAACCGAAACCGGTCTACAGTTTTGTTAGTTTCTTACGCCGAAATAGACTATTCTATTTTTATCTTGTTTTTTTTGCTATGGATTTCCACTACTCCGCCGCAAGTGATTTAAGTTATATTTGTACTAAAGATGCTAAGCTGCCATCTAATGAGGAGGATCTGAAGCCATACATTAACCGGGAGGACATACTCACTGTAGGGCAAGGATGCCTCATGAGGGGCTACAGTCCCAGCAAAGTTCCAGTATTCAATCCTAAAGGAGCTCCACATTACTCATATTGGAGCTACCAAGATGAAAGTGTGTGCTTGCAACTACGTCAGTGGCCAAAAATTGAACCAAAATTGACTCGTACTTACAAGACTTGAAGAGGGGCATTTCAAACGTACTTACAAGTTTGAAGCCCGTTTTCAGAAGTAAGCGTTATTTTTGTAAAAGAGGGTGGTTAAAAGTAAAAATGCGGGGAAAAATGACAGAGCAGGTCTATTGACATAGGTATGATAGGTTGTTGGCCCAAGAAAGCGGAGCGAAGCCTCGGAGGCGAAGGTTCTCAGTGCTGCCAACAACCCCACATTAGAAATGGCAAACCTTCATGGCAACCTCCAACCTTTGCCTCGGGTTGATTTTCAGGACGTGTTTTTTAAATTTATTTATAAGTTCGTGGTTCCATCCATCCATCCATCCATAGCTGTTCTGTACGTAATTTAAAGTAAAGCGCATGTGCTCTAAGCAGCATTTGAGTTGAACTACTCGGTGATTTACCTGATAGTCATTTCTAGCAGGAATTCAGAAATCCAATATCACACTCGTTTTCTGCCTAGACTTTCCAACATAAACACCTGATTGTGTGGTCAATAAGTGTTAACATTATTGACCAGAATTTTTCCAAAAAAAAGGAGAACCCGTAACCCTCGAAAATTGCCTATTTCAGTTTTGTAGTCTGCGATTTGACCGAAGTGGATTGAGGCCAAAATCATTAAGACCACGACTGCTCAGATGCCACTGAGACCCTCAGCGACTTGTTTGCAAGGTTTGGTTTGCCTCACTCATTACCATCTGATGGTGCCAGATGCTTTACTGGACATGAGGTTGCAGGTTTTCTGAAAAGCCATTGAATAAAACTCCTGGTTGGTGCGCCATTTCACCCTCAGACAAATGGTGCAGGAGAAGCTGCCATCAAAATTGTTGAAATCTTCCTAAAAAAGCAGTTTTCTGACAACTTCAGCTAGCCTCTGCAACTCGCAGTCGATAAATGCTTATTCCGGTACAGGAATACAGAACACACTGTGATCAGTGACTCCCCAGCCTACATAATTCTCAAATCTACTTATTTTGACTTGCTGTTGCCATCATCAGAAGACTTGGAAACAGCTAGGCAAGAGGAATGGGTAGCCAGAGGAGGACGATGTTCCCTCAGCTCTACACCCAACAACCTGTATGGGCAAGGGACTTCCAAGCCAGTTATCCCAAATTGATCAAAGCTATGGTCTCTGACGTCATTGGATAGCAAATTTACCGAGTGAGCTCTGAAGACTGTATGTCATGGACACGTCATGGCCAAGAAATGTGAGGATGACCAGTAGCTATCAGCTGTCATTGTTCCTATAAAAGGTCCAGAGCACTTTCCATATTGGCAGAACTCAAACCAGCACTTTCTGTTTTGGCAGAACTCAGACCTTCTTGTACTTCTCAGGATTTCATCAACACAGTGGAAGCAAGATTTGGAACCAACCATCAGACTCAAAGAATTGCATTGCATCTGGTACTTCACAGGCTAATGCACAACAAGCAAGTGAGGATTTGTCCACATTTCACCACTCTTATGTGGCATATTACTAAACGAGTATAGCCAGGAAAAGGGTGAAGCAGTGGAGAATATATCAGTGGTTTGGTTTCAGTGGGACTGTGAAACAGTAGGTGTTCCGGCTGATGTAGCAAAGACGATGGAAACTGCCCTGTGGAATGCATGTTGGTTGGAATCTGAGCTTAACATCGGCTACACTATTGATGGTCTTATGACCTGTGAAGAGGAGGCTTGGAAAAGGAAAGCACACCCAGGAACCATCAGAATCACGGTTGTAGCATT
This sequence comes from Leptopterna dolabrata, assembly GCA_954871275.1. NCBI lineage: Eukaryota > Metazoa > Arthropoda > Insecta > Hemiptera > Miridae > Leptopterna > Leptopterna dolabrata. Next base: position 71,857,446 of record OX940974.1, on the reverse strand, counting down.
ATAAGATTGTCTATTGAAAGTGTCTGTGACAAACAGGAACATTCAGTTCTATGTTGTCCTAGGCTACAACAATTTAGGGAAGCAGTTGGGTGGAGAAATGCATGATGGTAAGGCGCATCCAGGCCAAGACTAACAAAACCAGCCTCCCTTCCCCATTCCATAAAAAATCATTGAGGTGCGAACTTTTATGTTTCCAGCCTACTAGGTAGTGGTAGTGTCCAGCCTACCATATCCCTCTGTAGTTTTGCATGGCATGGTCAACGGAGGATGCTGTGCATTAGTAGTGATACGAGCCACAAGAACTATTACGAATTCGAACTTACTTCTGCACATCAATGGTCCTGGCATACATTCAGTCAGTGAGACTAGATTCCAGGAGCAAGCAAAGCTGATTGATGTTGAGGATGTATGTGGTGTGAAACATGATGTGTTGGTTGCAGATATTATAGAAGATTGTGTGGTAGGTTTGGATTTTCTAGTTCGATACCAATGCGTGATAGACCCAGCAAATGAAACCATCACTGTGGATACAAAGCAGGTTACGGTCTCCTCCGTTGCTACTGAGGCGTTAGAGAAGAATCGGTCATGAGATTGAATTATCAGGAGAAAACTGCATCCAGGTTACGAACATAGATAGCAGGTCTGGAGCAGTGGCAGGTTAATGGGGTAGCTGCTTTATTACTTGAATTTTTGCACGGGTTGGGGGCTGATGAATTGCTTGTATCAAATTGATGTTGATTGGCGTCACCCAATCAAACGAGATCCCAGATCCCCCCCCCCCGTATCTGTAATAATTGGAAAAGTTAGTGAGCAAGATGGTAAGAGGGAGTGATGGGGTTTTCAGCTGATACTGGTAATAAGTAGTGCTATTGAAGAGATAGTTTTGTCACAGGTTTAAGAGGGAAAGAGAAAGTTCTGGCATAATGCTTTCAATTTTTTCTAGCACGCTGAGAGGATCGATTTTGTGTCAGTAAAAGACCCCCCACTGTTTCCCTCGTTAAAAAAACGGAAAGAGTTGCAAAGGGTAAGATTGAATTGTGTGGCTGCCTACAACTGGAACAGAGGGTATAGAAATATTAGCTTTGAAGCTGATACTTTTGTACTGATACAAAGATGGAAGGTTACCTTTGTAATGTGTTGGAGAAAAGTCCTGATACTACCAAGTAAATGTGCTCAAGTATACCCATGACCTCGGGAATTTCAGTCATCAATGCATTTCAACCCAGATTCGACTGTTACTGCTGGCCTGGAAGGAGCAAGAATGTGCTGCATGTGAGACTGTGTGGTTTAAAGGTAAAGGTTTATACAAATTGCTCTTATACAAATTTACACTGATGGATCTCCTTTTGAATGTCTCTGCCTGGTTGATAATGTGATGCAGACCAGGGAACAAATTGCGAAGCAGAAGAATTTTTCATACTTCCACCATAAAGGGGTGGGCAGGTGGAATACATCAATGAAGATCTTTGGGCGGTACTGGTAAAAAGACTGTGGATGATCGCTGGCTTATCGAGCCACACAACAGGATTTTCTCCAGCTACAGTGGCTCTGGGCTGTGAACTAATTCTACCCATGCACTTTATGACAGAAACTCCTTCGTTTGAAACAAGAAAGCTCCATTGTTTTTACTGGACCAGCTCGATGAGCTGCTTACTGTAGCCAGACCATGCTTACTCAAGGTAGCTAAGCATACACACTGGTATTTTGACGCGGACTACCGCTCCTTTGTTTCAACCTGGGAAAGAGGTATGGTACCTTCATCGTTATGAAAAAGCTCGTATTTAGGATTAAGATGCCTCACAAGTTGTGTTGTCCATGCTGACCAGCTCAGGTACTCCAGGGGTCGAATAAATGAAAAATGTGAAAAAGGGGAGTTGATGTTATAGAATAATGTTTACCCTTGGCTTGAATGCATTATTGTTGTCGGTCAACCTTAAAATCACTCATATCCACCTCGTCGTCTGTAGTCCTTGCAAATAGCTGCACTATTTTGTTGTTGAGCTTATGATAGCCAAAAAATTTGCTAGGTTAGCCATAAGTGTGAACGATCAGGATTTGAACCAATAATATATTGGAAGATATGCAGACTTGCACAAGTCCAGAATGCTAGCCACTACACAAGAAAAAAACTCCAGTCATATAGCATGGCTTAAGGAGCGAATTTTCAAAGAAATAGTTTGGGAAATTGAGAATTTAAACTATTGGCCATTTTTATGATATGTAGTCTGAATGAACATGACTATATGGGTGGCAGTGGCCCAGTATGGCCTGACTGGGCACTTGTTGAGACCAGAGTGGCTCATCATGTAGACAAGTTATGGCAAAAAATCTTTTTTGGGTGTTTTGAACGAAAACATTGTGATTTCGATCACTTGATGCAGTCTAAATATGCTGAAACTATGATTCAGCGACCAAAAAACAATGGTAAACGACGCCTCACATGCCTACATAAAGAATATGCATTTTTTTGGATTTCGGACTGTAATTTTTGTAAATTTGGTGTGATGGGTGCGCCTAATCGGGCTTGGACTATTTGTACTCAATTCAGCGCCCCAAAATACGTGTTTGACGGCACCCCTCGTGCATAATATGTCGCTAAAAAACTTATTTTATTTTTTAGACCAAAAATTTGTAAATTTGGACCGCTGCACACAGTGCGATTAGGCTGGGTAACGAACTCATCATTACTGTTGTGGAGACGGATTTTCTGTGCAAGAACGATTTTTTTACTGTGGAAATTAAGGGACTTATGATGCGGAATGGCATATATATATGTGTGTGTGTGTGTGTGTGTGTGTGTGTGTGTGTGTGTGTGTGTGTGTGTGTGTGAAAAATTGAAAATCTGTAAATTAGATCATGCATCAAACGGATTTTGGAGCATTTTCCGGTGCACATGGTGCATCTCTGAAATTTTGGAAAGCCAAATGGCTACATTTTCCCTGAAAATTCACTAAAAATAAATGAATGAAATAAAAGTAATTAAGATAATCCTTAAATGATACTTATCTAATTTGTCCAAGTGGTTTACCTATATCTTAATAGGAGCTAGAATAAAGAGTAGGTATAAAAACGATGGAAATTGTTACACAAAAGTTTAATATTTACCTGTACGGTTGCGTAGATTACTTTTTTCTGTGGTCAATACCTACCTTCGTATTTCCCCAAAGAGAGCCCTAAATCGAGTACTGGAGCCGGCCAGGCAATCACGTTTCATATATATGCGGTGGATTCAAGAATTCTATCACTTATAATTTTTTGTTATTCATGGTCATAACGTTTGTCAAGTTAAAAATGTAGGTACCTATCAACAAAATCCAAAATAATCATCATTATTCAGATGAAATAATATTTCGGAACAGCCAACTCGATTTCATACAGCCTGTGTGATTATAATCAGGTGTTCCCTGGCAGTGTTATCTGAGCTGGATGTATACTGTTTCATTCACAATCATGTTATATTTTTAGTACAAACATATGGCTGGACTTGCAATGCTCTGGGTGGTCTCAAAAACTTCTCAAGTTCGAGAACAATTTAAACGTTAAAAAACCATACCATTCTATTGAAAGTTGTTATGGCGTTCAGGAAATTTCAACCCCTATTTTTCACCCCTTAGAAGATGACTGACAGAGTAACGCCCAGCTTCGCAGACCAACTATTTCCCAAATGGGACCTAAAAACCAAATTTCATTCATTTTGGTTCATGGTAACTAAGGAAAGTGCAGTGTGGTGGACGGCGTAGGGGGTACAGCGGACGGATAGATTTTTTTTTTAAATTCCATTTTCGGATTCTAAGTACCGTGAAACGAACGAAAACCCTCAAATTTTGAGGGGGGAGTTAATTTTTTTTTTTTTTTTCATCGATTCCAAAGGTTCATTATTGAAAGTAATAAACCAAAAGGATGTGATGTGATTTTGAACATTATTGTTTGTAGGAACCAGCCAGTATCTCCGGCTCAACAGAAGATCTTGAGACTGAAGTGGGTCATACTGTTGGTCACTCAAGAAATTTCACCCTGTCTCCTGAAACTACGGACTGTGATTCTAATTGTGACAGTGAAGGATCTTCTCTACTGTTAGCTGAAGTTACTACAGCAACACTGCCACCTCCTCGCAGCATGCCTGTGCTTGAAGATGGGTTATCTTCTGGTCATGCTTCAGACACAGAAAATAACAATCCTACTGTGAGTTATGACAAGAACTTGATATGGTGATGTGGAATGCAAAAATGAATTGGTTCAACCAAAATTTCCATTTAAATCTATTTATTCAGCTTTTCAGTTTGGTAAGGGACAACGGTAGGTACATGGCTTCCATTCAACAAATTGTTTAAATAACTTGAAATTGACTTAAATGTTTGACGGTGTGTGGAAATTCCTTCCAGTTTTGTAGACACGTGGCTAATGGAGCGGTCAGCGGTCGGTTTGCGAAAATGAATCCTCAACTCCTCGAAGCATCACTTAATTAATAATCAAACGTATATCTCTCCAGGGGCAGCTGTCACACTGTCCCTACCTTTCTGGAGAGGGGGAATGAATGAATGAATTAATTTATTGGTGCCAATAAAGTTAATAAAAACTTTTTACACTAGCCCAAAAAAACCCACTAAATAGTTACAAAAAAACACAATGAACAGGAAGCACATACAATGACAAAAGGTATCACAATAAGTTTATCACAGACACTTTATCACCATTCCCTTGACTTAAATTCCTCAACCAAATATATCGGGTGGCTGACAAGCATTTCCTTGACTGAACGGTGAAAGGCAGGAATTGAAAGGTTCTTGATGGCTGCAGGGAGCAAACAGTTTTACTCCGCAGTAAGTGAGGTCAGCCCTTTGGATTGTGGCTAGTCGGTGCTGGGGTGTCAAGAGGCTGTGCCCATACCTCGCTGGAAACTGTGCTGTACGAGCTGCTAGCTTTACCTCCTCATCCATTATGGATGATAGATACAAGGGTATCACTAAGGTCATTTAGTGATGTGCCACACCTGGGAAACAGTGCCACACCTGGGAAATATTGGACTTCCCATCTATGATGTGGTTATAGGAGTGTTTTATCAGTCTGATGGGCGTGAAGGGTACCTCGAGGGGAAGGGGGGAAGGCACTACCCACAGACACCAAGTGCATTATCACTGGGTAATGGGAAGGCGCATTATCAGGCACTGCTATTGATGTGACCTCTGGACCATCCAAGCAAAACTAGGAAGATGGAGGAGAAAAAAAGGAGCTATTTTCTAGGTTGTATATGTGTTCATGATTCAGTACTTACATCATAATCATGGATCTTCAGTGGACTAGGTAGGTAGGTAGGTACTTTTCAAAGTTTCCATCATGACAAACAAATTTGTCTTCACTGACTCTAAAATGTAAAAAATCTAACTCCCTACCTACTGTTTTGTAATATAACCTTTCGAGTAGTGAGAATTGGAAAATGTTTAAATTCTTCGTTGTTTTTCCTGTTGAGCGTTTGCAATATATTGGTTCACCTAACTACACTCGTCTAGTGGTGGTATTCTTATAAAGTTAGTAACTATTTGAATAGGTCATTGTTGGGTTAGCATTTTAGAATGAAGAATGTTTCTTCGACGGGAATTAATGATGAGAATTCACACCAATAGATTGATCGTGTTATGCTGACAAAATTAAGCAGTAAAAAGATCTTGCAAGTTAACACTCAATAAATAGCATAATTGGGGTTGCAATATATTATGGAACTGTCCTCTGAAAATGGTATGCGGGCCTCACAGTCCTCTTCCAAATGGGATACCTACTTGTCATGCTGACAAGATAGCGGATGAACATGACTAGAGGTATAAGTATGCTAGGGCACCAAGGGATGTTGGAGAGGCTGTGTGGCTTCCTGGAGGACGCTGTTGCAAACCGGAGTATTAGAGGAGCTGTTGGGGCAGCAGGGATCATGAGTAAATACCTGAGAAGGTGGTGGGTCAGACCTTCTACCCGCAAAGGTTCACCCCCAGCACCATTAAAACAAGGCAGGAACAAGACAGAAACAGAGATGGACAGTCATGCGCGGGGATCTGGAAATTGCTGCAACATTGTGAGCAGCAGAGTAAAAATCTTTGGGAACGGGGAGATCATGGAAAATGTGGGGATACTACATCAGGACCACATTGACCATTATATGAGCAGAAGGATGTCAGGGCAAGTGATTTACAAATCAACATGGCATCTCGCTGCGAAAAAAGCAGGAGTCAGATACCTCCAAGGGAGAAAAGGGGGCTGGGGTGCCAGTTTCAATGCAGTACTAAGCAGTGGGCTCTCAAAGAATGAAAGGGGATATAATGGAGTATAGACAGGATATAATAAGCCAGAAGGGTACAAAGAGAAACCAGCTTGACCAGAGGGTCCTGAGCTCACTGCAGTCAACGCATGGTTTGACTCAGACAGTTGAACAGCGCATCAGAGTCCAAGAATCTAAAGCTCAGGTGGCCACCTCAATCTCTACACACAAATGTGTACAAAAGAGGGAGGAGGTTGGAAAGGAGTCAGACAGACAAACTTATAACAAGCCATCAAAGAACAGGGCTCTATCTACGAGTGGGAATACAAAGGGTGCAGGTTCCTACCCCGGGGACAACTCATGAGAAACCCACACACTTGAAATCGATAGTGAGAGATGCCCAGCCAGAAGCTGGCCAGGAAAGGCATCAGAAAACCAGGCCCAATGAGTGGAAGTTCCCGAGGGTGCAGGTGTCTGCCCCAGATTCAACGCAAGAGAGCACTGAGATAGTTGATTCAGTGGAAGACCCTAGAAGAATGTTGTACACAACCCAGGTGAGAATAACAAGTGGTGAACAACTGGCCACCCTACTGACCCAACTGGCAAAAAGAAAAAAAACACGATGTCCTGTGGAAGGTTGTCAACCATCTGCATGGAAAAACTGCTGGTTCAAAGAAAGGTAATTGTCTGCCATGTGCACCAGTCCTCCTGAACCAAATGCTCCTGATGGAGCGCACAGGGTAATGCGGTGAGCTACTGAAGGTTGTACAGCAGTTGAGAGGAGACAAGCCAAATAGTAGTTATGAGATACAGAGCGACTCTATGGGGGGTGAACCCCGATCAAACTCAGCATTAGCAATGGGACCGTTCTCTCTACAGCAGCACAACACTGGACACAGTGAGCCCGAAAGGGGTACAATATTGATGATGATGGCAGTACTAGATGTAAGCAGACAGTTGCTTGACATTGAAGGAATGGAGGTGAAGATGGATGAATGGGAGGCCGAATGGCATGCCTGGGAGAGTGGCATATAGGTGAAAAGCCACTACAGCACATTACAGTGAGGGTAACAAAATTGAAAGAGGAGGTGATATTACCCCTGATGAAAGCCTACAATGTCCTTTCAGAAGAGACATTGTACCTTTGAAGCAGAGTGCATGTTTTCTCGCATCACTGACTCTTTCGAGTCATGGAGAGACTTCTCTCAGAGGATCAGAGCAGAAGGAACTCCGAATCATCATCATGCTCTGCAGTGGAGGCAACCGGTGTGTTTTGGATGCTTGTAGAGCTTGGGAAGTCAGTTATAGACAACACTAACTGAGTAGAGATAAAAATAGCTGATATTGGGAAGGCAGCCAAAAATGTTATAGGTTGGATTGATAAATGGAGCGAGAGGGCCTGAAGGCCTTGTCAAATAAAGTTGAGGTAGTCAAGAGGTGTGTAGGAGTGGAGCAGCAACAAGAAGAGAAGCAGCAACGAAAAAAATCAGGTCACATCAAAGGGGATCAATCCCAAGCCTGTGCCACAGCCCAGATGTTGACAAAAACTACTTGTAAGTGACAACTGGTGAAGACAATAAATAATTTGACTTACTCGACAAAGGAGTGATGATGTGATTGAGATGTCAGACATCAGGGAATTGTAGAATATAATAAAATCTGATCAGAACAGTGTTGAGAATAGGCTGTCTTGTCATTGACGATCATATCATCAAGGACCCTGCCGAACAGTCAGAATTGTTCTAAGACCAATTTGGGAATTTTACTTACTGGTCCATTTACACACATTGAGATTGATTCTTGCTGGGATGGCAAACCCATTTGTGTCAGTTTTTGCATTTAATTGTTCCAGTGGCCTTAGCTATCACATGGGCCTTTGGGGATTAAGTTACACAGCCTGATTGCTACATAATACTGTAATAAATTATAATACTGCGTGACAATTTTTACTTCCCTTTGGACCTCCACGTGTTGGGTTATGAATAATGATGTCGTACTTCTGGATCTCCTAAGTTTGGCTATTTTAGTGGACGGTGACATGGATTTTGCAAGGATATGTCTACTGTGACAGTGCTTTTGGAGATGTCTCAATTTATCTACAAGGAGATGGTTTGAGAGTGCAAAGCCACGGTTTTCAACATGGATGACCACATTATGCTTCTTTTTAACCTTGAAAAGGCAGGTGAATGAGGAATCACCTTGAATGGTTCTAGTCACACTAGTGGCAAGTGCTACTCATCAGAGATCTGCTATGTTCGGTGCCACCGGAAACCTAGCACCCTTGCTGTTTCTGATCCTTTCTCGTTCTACAGTACTACAATACTTGGAGTCTTGATGCTAATTGTAAATTTCGCGATTATACTAACCGTATATTCTCAGCCATTTGATGGCGGTGTTGCTATAGTCCAGTCCAAATTTACTTGCTTGAAGTCGTGGGTGGCTGTCAATAAACTGGTTTTAAATTAAGATAAAACCAAGTGAATGCTTTTGTGGATCACTGTTCCGGGTACCATACTCTCCTCAATAGTAATTGAGCTTGGTTGAACCACTTTTGAATGATCTTCGGTTGGCTCCTTGGTTTTTACATTGAGATTTGAGGGATGATGAAACAGGAACGGAATCTGATTATGCAAGAGGCCGGTAGGTACCGTGTACTGCTTTCCCAAGAGAAGTTATCCAGTTGAGTGCTCTGAATGCACGTGAATGAGGCTTATTGTGAGTCAAATTCGCGCATCCGTGATTCCTAAATCACTTTAAATCGTCAGAACATCTTAAAATCGTGAATTTAGAATATAAATCTATGCTTTAAAACCAGTGTTCTGCAAAAAAAGGTATTAAACGCCCTAATACCTGCCAGAATTAATCCCTAATAAGAAAGTTGTGAGTGTGTGAAGGTCAGGGAGAGGGTTGGGGGGGGGGGGGGGGTACCGTTTCTATTTTGGGTTTCTATGGTTCAAAAATTATTGTTGCAGCTCATTGATATAGGTCCTTGGTATAGGTTGAGGGGAGTTTATTCACGTTCCATGAAAAATTGCCCATTACCTGAATCTCTCATTAGGCTTTGCTGTATGGCTGGAATCTGTTGAATTATTTCATGGTCTTACGGTTTGTTTATTCAACACTAAGCATTAATATTATATTATCTGTTACAGGTTCTCCTAATGAAACGGCAAATTACTGAAATAGAAAGAGAAATAATAGAAAGAAACATTAAACAACTTCCCAGTGTAGCAGCTACAACCATTGATAGCCCTGATGAGAAAATACCCACACCAAGAGTCCTGTCTCCAGATATTGATTTGCACGCTTTAGATCCACTGAGTGAGTTTTGGCCTTCATATTGGACATACCGGGACATGTGTTCTGGATTGGGAGGATAAAGAGTCCAGTGTATGTGAGACATTGTTGGAACTGAGAAAATAATTTCGCCTAAGCCAAATCCCAAAACCCTGTATAGTACCTGGCATAATCTAGCATTGGGCAGTTTGATATTGATTCTAGCCATTGAATTTCTTATTGATTAGACTTTCATTTGAGCTGTATAAACTCATGTTAAGTCCGTCACATCTCATAATAATACTTTATTGTAGGCACCAATTACAATTGTATTACATCGTTAATGAGGTTAGGTACCTAATAAATATTTACATAATTATTCTTTAATCACCTTATAGCCATTCAGTGTCCCAAAATGCCGCTATGCTGTGCAGGCTGTTTACCACCAGTGCAGTGGCGTAGCCAGGATTGTTGATTGGGGGGGGGGGGGTTATCAGAAATAGAAAATGCAAGATTTGACTTCACAAACAAAGCTGAATGTATGTTGTGGCGAGTGGTGAGTGAAATGATGACACTGACACGGGGATTAGGTGGCACGAAACTTGTGTATTTAAGTGAATTTACAATTAGGTGAGCTAAAGAGACTAGTGGCGCGTTACACATTGAAATTGAGACTGACTCACAAGTCAGAGGCCTGAAGGGCGGGGAGGGAACATGTAACAGTCACAGATTTCCGGAACAGGTTCACAATATTCTCCCCCACTAGAAAAAACTCATTCCGTATAATCCCTGAGGTAGGTCGGTTTTTGGCGGTGACGGTCTGACCTGCGGATATCAGCTGGCATTGATTGTCAAGATGGCACCTGCGGCTGTGGAGTTGACCCACCAGTTGGTGGAACCAGCATGGCTGGCCTTGGCGACTGACAAGCTCCTGGAGGATCTGGGCCTGAAACCTCAGATGAACCCTTGGCAAATGGGATTCCCTTCCTAGGCTGAGGTGTGTGCGCGTCTGCAAAAGTAACTTGTCGTTTTGGTACAAGTGAAGCAATAAGCTGATTGATGTGGCTTTTCAGAGAGCGGCCAGAGTCCAACTCCACAAGGTAATGCAGCTGACCCAGTTTCCTGGTAATGGTGCCAAACTGCCAAACGTCTCGTTTTCCTTGATGTATCCTGACCTGGACCCTCTCACCCAATTGAAGGGAACGGACATGCGCCGAACTCCTGTTAGCTGGAACCAATGCCTTCTTGTTTGGAAGAAGAGCATCCAAGCGAATACGCAATCGCCTCTTCAAGTAGAGCTCTGCAGGAGATTGACCCGATGCTAATGGCATGGCACGGTAACAAAAAAGAGTAACCGTGTACCTAGAAGATGTCATCCAGAAGGGAGATGGTTGATGCTGAGGACGGAGTAGCCCGCAGCATTCGTACCTCTACCCATTTGGACCTTGCGTCTACGACCATGAGGAAAAAATGGCCTTCCAACGGACCTGCAAAATCTATATGGATACTCTCCCAATTCTCTCCTGGCTGATCCCATGGATGGATGACGGCTTTAGGAGGATCATGACGAACCTTGGCACACGCCTCACAACTCTTGACAAGGCGCTCAGTATCCTTGTCGAGCTGTTTCATTTTAGTCACACCTACGTGTGATGCATGTAGCTCCCCCAGAATTCTGGCTTGGAGAGCTTTTGGAATGACAGGTCGATCTGAACGGAAGATCATGTTGGATGAGACTGTGAAGGGGCTATCCTTGCCGCTGTTCTTGAGCTCATGTACCAACACTTGCAATTCTGGATCCTTTGCTGTTGCTTCAGCAATGGTGTCTGCGGTGATAGCCAAGGTGGAGATCTGGAACAGAGTCTCAGCGCATAAGGCATTTACTTCTTCATCAATGGCAATTCCCCGTGACTGGCATAAAAAGACTGGAGCGCGCGAGAAACAGTCGAAATTTTCATTTTCCTTGCCCTTCTTGCACCGAATGGTGTAGTCGAGACCACTGAGGAAAGAGGCATACCTCAACAAACGGGCTGACGTCATCTGTGGCAAGGACCTATCTGGGTGAAAAATCCTGGATAACGGCTCATTGTCAGTTACAAGCACAAAATACTTGCCAAAGACATAGTTGAAGAAATGAGTTGCAGCATAAACTATAGCGAGCGCCTCCCTGTCCAGCTGGCTATAGTTGGATTCAGCCTGAGTGAGAGCCCGTGAAGCAAAAGTAATTGGCTTTTCATGTCCATCAATCTCACGGCTAAGAATTGCAGCGATTCCTGTAGGGCTGGCATCAGTTGTGAGGACTACCTGTTTAGATGGGTCAAATGGAATAAGGACCCTGTCACTGCACAACTCCGACTTGAGCTTCTGGAATGAAGCTTCTGCATCAGCCGACCATACGAATTTTTCATCACTTCTGAGTAGGCGGCGGAGTGGATACATTTTTGAAGAGAAGTCAGGGAGGGATAAACTTGGCATAGTACGTGACTAGACCCAGAAACCGCCTTATTTCATCCACATTCCTGGGTCGAGGCATCTGAGTAACGGCTTGCACCTTGGTTGGGCACTTTTCAGTCCTGTTCAATGAGACTACATGACCCAGGTAACTTACGCTTTCTTTGAAGAAAGAACATTTGCCTTTGTTCAGGTGGAGATCGTTCACCTTGAGCCGCTCCAAACAAGCAACCAGATTCCTGGTGCATTCCTCAAGGGTTGACCCATGGCAAATAATATCGTCGAAGTAGGCTTCCACCTTGGGAAGACCATTCAAAAGCTGATACAAAATGCGGTTGAACTCTGACGGTGCAGTCTTTATCCCAAAACTGAGACGGTTCATTTGGAATGTGCCCTTATGGGTTGAAATGGTCTGTATCTTGCTTCCTTCTTTGTTTACCTTCAGGTGGAGATAAGCCTTATGTAGATCCAACTTACAGAAGAACCTTGATCCCCTGAGGGTATGTAGCACCTCATCTATATGGTGTATTGGGTGGTTGGCGGCTACTAATCTTTGGTTGACTCCACACTTGTAGTCCACACAGAGTCTCACACCTCCATCCGGCTTGGCAATGACAACCAGAGGTGAGCCCCAGTCACTTGATGCAACAGGGGTGATGACACCTTGAGACTCCAGGGCCGCAAGCTTCTCTTCCACCCGTTCTTCAAAAGGAACATCCTGTTCCCGAATGAAGACTGGCTTCACGCCTTCTCTAAGCTGTAACTTGACCTCAGCGTTTGGAACACATCCCACTCTCCCCTCAAAAATAGAATAGTATTTCTATAAAATGTCATTGAGCGAAGCCACTGAGTTGACACTAACTGGGTTGAGGGGTACATGGCAACTACCATCTATCTCGTTGAGGCTGATTCCAAGACCACGTATCCACATTCGACCAAGCAAGGCATCGTGCCCTGATGGTACAACAAACAAATCTGCCTCCATAGATCTGTCCTTATAGGAAACTGAAAGCATTACCTTCCCCTTTGGTTTGATGATGTGGTCTGATTAAGATCGAAATGAAACTGAAGGTTGCACTGACACATTCAGGCCAAGCATGTTAAAATCTGTCTCGGAGATCAGGGAAAAAGCGGGCGCCAGAATCCACTTCAAACGCCTGTGGCTTACCGTTGAGTGAAACTGTGACCACATACTTGTCTGTGTCTGGACCAACTTCATAAAGATCCTCAGTCTCCTCAATCCTGACAATGCCATATGTACGTTCTGAGTGTTGATCTTGATCTGGTACATGCTGAGAGGCTAAAAAATGTGTCTTGGATTTCTTGAGCAAGGTTGTAGTACAAACCTTGGTGACATGGCCAACTTTCCCACAGGCTGTACATTTCAGAGACCCACGATTTGTGCGACATTCACGTGCTTTATGATTTGCGCGTCCACAATTCAGGCAGAGCCCATCAAGGCCCAGAGACTTGTAATCAGTGTGACTTCGCCGGCCACGGGAATGGTGGCGTGAATGTGAGCTGGACCGGCAATTGGAGGTTCCAGACTGGAACTGTTGCCTGCAACTGTTGCGATTTCCCTGCTTAGGTTTGGAATGCTTAACTACCTGATGTGTGTCAACTGGTCCCTCTGGTGGCTTACTCAACTGGCCTGATTCATAGCAAGAGGCTTCCAGGGCGGTTGCTTTCTTGAGAAGCTCGTCAAAATGTGTATCCTTGATGGATGGATGAGTCCTGAAGGAGCTGTTCACGTACCCAGCCATCCCTCAAGCCCCGGATAAATTGAGCCTGAAGGAAGGTGTCTGCAATGGAAATTTTCTTCCTGCAGGGCACTCCACATAGAAATCACAGTCCTTCAAATTGCTCTTCAGGGAAGCAACGAACTCCGATGTTGATTGTTGTGACTGCTGGGTGACACTGAGAAAGTAGTGTTGGGCAACTACTGTGGAGACTGCAGGACAAAGCATCTTCTCAAAATGTGTGACTAGATCTGTAAATCCTATGTCCTTGATTGGCGTATCGGGGCCCAAGAGTGCGGCGAGGTTGTTATAGTGGTCTTTCCCAATCGAGAAACACAATAGCTGAGCTCTCTTTGTTTCATCAGTGACATTTTTGAGGTCACAAATTCCAAAACGCTCCAAATAAGAAGAGAATTTCTCATTCTTCACTTCAAAACTTTCAAAAGGTGTAATCTGAGGAGCTGGGGATGATTTGACTGCAACAGCAGCGGTTATTGCCTTCATAAAAATTTCAAACTGCTTCGGATCCATGGTAGCAACAAAAGAAAACGCCCCACAGGTTAAAATGTAAAAATATTGTAGAAAAACAGCTATTTTGGAGCAAGAGCAGGTATTTTACAGCAAGGAGCAGCTATTGTGGCACAGGAACAGCTATTTTAGAGAAAGGAGCAGCTGTTCTTCTCCGTGACTAGAAAGTAGCAACTGGATTTGAGTTGTCGTGACGTCACACCCGTAATGGCGATGAGATTTGCGTAGTTTGTTACCACTTTGCGAACCTGCTGAACGCTGTGGTCGACGCTGATCGAATTATCGAAAAAAATACTTGAAATCGACCGTTTAGATGCGTCAAATTGCGTAAATAGGGAAGTGAGACAAACACCAATCGTAAACAATACGTACAGAAGCGCAACAGGTGTCTGAGCGTTTGTAATTTTGAGAAACCGGCGAGGTGGTGAGACAATTTTGCACTCGATATACAGCTACACTTAGCTTTCAATGTTCATCCTCATTGCCAATTTGTTGTGGCGAGTGGTGAGTGAAATGATGACACTGACACGGGGATTAGGTTGCACGAAACTTATGTATTTAAGTGAATTTACAATTAGGTGAGCTAAAGAGACTAGTGGCGCGTTACACATTGAAATGGAGACTGACTCACAAGTCAGAGGCCTGAAGGGCGGGGAGGGAACATGTAACAGTCACAGATTTCCGGAACAGGTTCACAATAATGTAAATTTAACAAAGCACTACATGTTACAAGTAACATTAGGTAAGATAAAACTGGTAAAATAAAACATGTTTATTTGGCAGCAATGTTAGCGGATTTTCAGAGAAAATGAAGCTGTTGCAGTGAGTCCAGAATTTTCAAAACATAAATTTGTGAAATCTTTTATAGGCAAATCCTTTTCAGAGCATCCTGAATACATCCCTACATTTTAACAAAAATGTATGTGCATATTATTATTATTATGTGATTATTTATTTATGTGTCACTCCAGACGATCTCTGACCTTGGGTATATAATAAAAATTCCAAATTTCTCCAAAATGTTATTATTGCCAAACAAAAGGATGAGTTGAAGACGAGCAATTTTCTTAAATTCTAAGGAGGGTCTAATTTGAGTTTGATCAAAAATTGGTAAAAGTGGCTAAAATCGCGAACAATTGATATAAAATCACTGAAAGCTGTGTGGAAAGGTGAGTAAAGACAGAAAAACACTGTTTCAGTTGTTTTTTTTTTTGTTGAGAATAGGGGTCAAACTTAGATTTTTGGGGGGTCAGAAGATGGTATTAAGGGCTAAAATCAATATTAATTCACCTGACTCCCACTACCCCCTGCACCATTGCACCAGTATCTTTTCTAAGGAAGCCTCGAACGCCTTGAGGGACAGATCAGGATCCTTTGGTTACAGGGCAGAAGTTCCACATTTTCTGACCCAGGTAGCCCCAGTGCTTCTGCAGATCGATGTCGTCATTCTGTCGGGTGTTGTAGGGATGGATATCTATCTCTCTGGTTCTTCACATCTCCCATCATGGTCTTGACTAGTTTCAAGATGGACACAATGTACAGGCTGAAGTGGTCATAATGCTGTCACTGAGGAATAGTGGGGGTGTGTGTGTGTGTGCGTGTGTGTGAAAGCCTTGGAGATTTGGTGATTAAGCATACAGCCTGCTTCTAAAATCTGAATATCCGTTTGGCCTCCGACATGTGACCCCAAAGAATAAGGCCATATTATGCCTTTGCTGCAAACACAAAGCCTGACATGGTATGCCATCTTTTGTGTCGGCTCATCCACTGCCCTATGTAATTTTCAGATGTAGAAGAGGTTGCTTCTTGTTCTTGCTGCAAGGCAGTCAGTTTGTCGAGACCATGTCCGTTTAGCATCCAACTGAATGCCCAGGAGCTTTAATGGTTCTGCAGCAACAGGTCCCGTTGCTGTTACGTGCTGGCTTTTCTCCAGATTGATCTTTATCTTATTTGTCTGAAACCATTACCCGGGTCTCCATCACCTCTATCATTTCCTTGACAAAACGTGATAAGACACTATAAATAACCTGAGACCTTGATGAGTTAAGGCCAACTCAACTTGTGGGTCTCTGCCGTGCTTAGTGGACACAGAAACATGGAATTTGGTGGGGCAGAGTACGTCTATTTTAGAAGACTCAACAGATGTATTTACTCGTCGGAAAGGCTCTGCACACACAGCTTGAAAGCATTAATGCAAAAACTGTTGAACACCTCTGCTGAGAAATCCATCTGATTCTGCTGGGGAACCACAGTCTTAGATTTGAAGAGGTTCCAGGCAGCTGAACAGTTATTGTCATTTAGGGTTTTTCAACTCATCCTTGTATTTTCTCCATAGCGCTTGTAGGGCAGACCTTGCTTGGTCACTTTCCTGACTCCTTAGCCTTTCACTGAGATTGAGAACTTCATCTCTAATATGCTCATGTTCTGATGTGTTCCACGGTTTTGGTTCTCGTCTCTTGCAGCTACATTTCTTCCTATGAGAGATCTGAGGGAAGCAAGCATCAAAAAGGCTGTTGAAGGTATCCACAATACACCACTCCATTCTTCTGGGGGACAATTAATGGATTAAAAGAAGAGTGGTGCAAAGCCAGCAAACAGTCCTTGTCTGAGTTGGTAATTTTGCGTGAGACCAATAACTTTAGTGGCAATAAATTCACACTAATTTCAGTATTCATTTCTTCATGGTCTGATCCCAGTCCCAGTCCCGGTCACGTACGCCACTTCATTCATCTGGTTTATTTGTACAATCTTAATATGAAATACAAGGTGATGTTCTGGGAGGATATCACAACAAGAGTAATCAAGAGTATGTACGCAAAAAGATCAGCCAACAATCACTCATTACATCAAAAACTTGAAACTGCTTGTAGGTCAACCGTATGAGAGGTAACTCTAAACGTGGTGACCTGTCCGATGTTTTACAGTACTGCAAATATAACGATGCCGTTTACATTTTTCCACATATAAAATACAAATATATGGCGAATGGTCTACTCTTCATTGCCAAAATATTGATTCAAATAATGATATAAAATTTGAAATTCCATGAAGAGTGTCCAATCACTGATGTTGGAGTTACAAATTGCATGACATTTTGTATGCTATGGCATGATAAATATGAATAGAAAATAATTAGAAATATAAGACTACGAGATATAAGTTAAGCGTAGGAGATATAGAGTTTCTAGATAATTGTTTTTCCTCTCCACTTACTAGGAATTTCATATTTTCTTCAATTTTAGATGGCAGTACGCCTCCTCCTCCAGCACCACAAAGTCCCGGGAATGGAATAGGATCTCTAGGGGACCCTACAGTTGAAGCTGCTCTCAAGGACATAAGATTGACTCTGCAGAGAACAAAAACTCTTCCCATCAGGTCACCTCCCCATGAGCCTCCTGAACAGCCAGTTGAAACGAGTCCAATTTGGATCCCAAGGTTTTTATCTGTAGAATTATTTGGTTAATTGATCGATGTGGAATTGATAAGAACGGTTTGCAATCAATATAATTTAAGAACAGTAGAGTGTGCATATTTTTTATATTTTTTTGATAATTGTGAGATTTTATTCAAGTGTCAACGTGTGTAGACTGAAAATTCTTCTAGGATTGATTTTTTTTTAAATACCTAGAAGGTAATGTATAGTTTGTGGCAAACACACACAATACACATTCACGATTCACATTGTCACAAAAATATTATGTAAAATGCTGATTTGAATGGAGGTAGTTCGAGTTTCTTCACCAACAACAACGATTTACTCTGTTCGACCCAAAACTTGGTTCTATTTAGGTTCACTGTGATACTAAGTAACTCAGTGGTAGGCAGGAAATCTTCATGACTATACGTGGAGAGGTCTAGAGAACTTGTTCGGATCTTCTGATTCAACAAGTATACTAGGCATTCGCCTGAGGGTGATTCATAATGAGAATATTTGTGGCTGGCATAGTTACGGTATTTAACGCACAATAAGATGAAAGAGGTGTTCATAAAAGAGCCGAGTTTGTCATTTTCGTAATATTGTACTTAACTATGGCACAGATAAAAGTTAACTAAAGAAGTTGAGCTAACTTCTTTAGCTGTAGAGGAACAACAAACCCTTTTCATGTTGTGATTTCTTTAGCTAAAAGAGATGCCTAAAGCAAAAATATCATCAAATCTTAGCTTCCTGATGAACAATTTCACATATTCATTTCATTTTATTAATTTATTTTTTCAGGAGGAGAGGGACTGGATCTGGTGTCATGCATAGTGGGGAAGAAGGTAAACTATTTCAATTTGATTAACCAGCAGAGGATTGTGAATAACTGCTGCAGCTTTGGCTGTGTCAATAGTTCCAGTGTAGATTGTGCAGCACGTAAATTATGTCAAATCGGAGGACTGCAGTTGGGAATTTCATCAACGTAAGAAGTTACAAATTTCGGGACAGTTTTGGACCAGGAACGCTACGTTGAAGTGTCTTAATATCCCAACAGAGATGCAGTTTTTGCTCAGTTGTTTTGAAAAACAGTTCTATTGCTTCCGAGTCTGCAAGAAAGCGAAAGCTTTGTTTTCACTTTCAAAATGAAAAATTTTTTTGTGCTCCAAAATCAAAATTTCCACTTGCATTTTGCGTTTCAGGGCCTCCTGAACAAATTTGGTTTCGTGTCTGTCTCTCCACATTTCCTTGCCACAGCCATATCTTCCACAATTTTGATCAGATTTCAATAAAATTTTCAGGAATTGTGTGGGTTTTGCGCTAGATGGTCCCCTATCAGTTTCATCATGATCAAATCAACGGTAGCCTCTGCGCAGGCGCTAACGAGATTTTCTTGTTATGGTCATAACTCCATCAATTTTGAACGGATGTTGGTCAGATTTTCAGGGATGATGCGGGTAAGGTCCCTTGAGGTCCCATACGACATTCGTCATGATTGAATCAGCGGTGGCAGTGGCACTTGGCACTGGCACCACGTACATTCCAAACGTCGAGCATTCCAGACCATAGCACTATAAACCTGGAAGGGCCTCTGCGTTGACGGTTGAAATGAAGGGCTCCGCACCCTGCTCAGCTGATGTGCTAAATTCTCTCTCGTTCCCCCTAGGAAGTTGAAATTTGATAGGGGCTCTTTGCGTTCTCAGTTCTATACGTGGACTAATTACTTTATCTTAAAGCATGAATGCTAACTTCGATTTAGGTACCCTTATTATAAAATAACAGTTAAATAATTCCGTTTATTAATCTGAATCTTTATGTTAATTAATCTGAATATTTATGTATGAAAATTTAATGGTGACATACTGTGAAGGCCACGAGGAAGCTTCTGTGCCATGTCCTTGGCAGTGTATTTTATTTGTATTCAAATTATTTTAGTAATTGGAAAACTTCCCTTTTGTAACCCTATGATTGTCTTGTGGGAAATGGTTTGGTTTTTCTTTCAAGTAACTGAAATAGAATATTGTGTTCCAGATGAAGCTGATACTGATTTGGAGACTGATAGGCTATTGGGCCAACAACGTACGGAAGACCAAACCTTTTTTGATGATAAATTGGTAAGTCTTGTTTTTATTTTGAGTTCCTCATGTTTGTGTTCATTACCATCACCTAATTGGTGTTTACCTATTTCCAGGGCTGGAAAAAAGGGAAGAAACCGGGTAAAAATAATTCTCCATCCCCTTCCCATTCCAATGACTCTCCAACAGAAATTCCTCCAAAATCTCCTGATGTGTCACCAGTTGAAGATCCTGTTCCTAATCTGAAAGTAAGATGATAAGAGTTAGCATACCTAATTATTTACTACTTATGCGCCATTGACTTCATGGAGACTTGCCCATAAAATTCTAAGACAAAATATTTTTGCTTCAGTGATTATTGAGGTAGCTTGAAGCCTCACAGTCACTTTGAAGAGGAAGTATCCTCCAAAATAAAACTCTTCTCCTGCTTCGTGGTGTGAGCCTTTCTGAACAACTTTGATTCAATGGTTGTCTTGTCTTTCTGTTATGTGGATCAACTTAAAACCAAATAAATGGACCCAGTATGAACCAACAAAATGAAAGGTTATTTGAAAACGTCATTTAAAAATGTATGTTTAGCCCCCTTACGATGGTTTTTAATTGTTTTAGGGCAGATGTGTAGCCTGGAGAGGCCTATCCAAATAAAGCTTGACGTGTTCAATAAGTTCTCCATTGTTCCTAGATATGCATTTAAATAGTAAAATTTTCTCGTATATGAGATTGATGATCTCTCCTTAAACTCACCACAGAAAAAAATCATGATTAAGGTAAAATATGTGTCCAATGCTGTGGAACTAGCGGTATTATGCAGGATCTATTAATCTCATAGGATTTGCAATCCAAACCATTACCGTATCACTTATAATCCAACATTTGTCAATCTTACATTTACATCGTCAATCTTACATTTAATTGCTATGATTTTCAGGAGAAAGATACCGCAAAGAAAAAAGGGCGAAACAAAGAAGGTAAACTGTACTCATTGTGTACTAATTTTGAAAGGGGAGGTGGGAGTCTGTGGCATATATCATATTCATTTGAACCTAAATAGTAAAAATTACTAGCCCTTACATATATATGTGTGTACCTTTAGTAACTATCTTTTACGAATCTATTTTCAATCATTTGCCTGTGGACAATTGTTTGGTGAGTTATCATTATTTTTAGTTTTTATTATGTTATGGTCTAGTCAATAGTCATTAATTTCTAGATGTTCATTTATTTTATATTCAATTTTTTCGAACTTATTTTTGTATTTGGTGAGGGGAAATTGAATTTCAATAGTCTTGTTGGTCTAGTTAATGATGGGTTGTAGAGGAAACGTGGTCCTGCAGTCTGGTGACCATTATCTGGAGGAGTTTAAAAGCCCTATTTTTGCAATGGTCCACTCATATCTCAGGAGCTGTCATTGCAAATGGCCAATCTAGGTGGAAAATGAAGTAATTTTTGCAATGTTTCAATCCACTTGTCATTCAGTAATCAGAAACAGTATAGTTGGTTAGAGCCAAAAGTGTGTTCCCATCGTCACATCTCTGCTTCATCTACAAAATCTTGTTGTTAGGTAGTTTTGGGTGTAGATAGCTGATGTAAGAAATAGTTTGGAAACTCGAAAAAGTTTATATTTTTCTTGTCCCCCCCCCCCCACATTAGGGGTATATGGTTTCTTTCAACAAGACACCGACAACAAATAAATTGATCGACACAGATAATAAATTGATTGACTCTTACATTTGGAATTCCTATCACTGGTTACTTAACCTTTTGAGGACAAAAGCATCGTACCGATGCTAACCTCCCAATTCCCCATGGGACGATCATCTGTTTCCTCATTTCCCTGTTGTGGATGAAAGCATCGGTCTGATGCTGAATTCTAACGCCTCCACTGGACGAGTAATAGTTTGGCGCCAACCTTCACTGAGACGAGGGAAAAATTGTGTTCCCAGTTGATTCTGATTCACCAGTACAAATAATCATTTTTTATTGAAAAAAATTGAAACAATAATTATTAATTTTTCTTCCTAGCGTTCACTGATGAGCATACTTAATTCTATTTCGACGTCTAAAATATTGATATTGAATTTGAAATATTACTATTCTTTGTATAAAAGTGACGTTGTTCAGAAGCAACATTTTCACTATCTTCTTTTCTGCTAATAAGAATGATAAACTACGAATGATTTGATGATTGAACTATTTAAAATGATTTAATGAAAGTTTAGGAACATGGCAAAACTTTTTTTTTTAATTTCTTAAATCTTCAGGAGTAGGTAATGAAACCTCTCAGAACAAGTCCAGGGTACGAACTAATTCACTCGCGACGAAATCGTGGAAACCCATTTCAATGAAAAACGGAGTTATTGAAAATATAGTCTATTTCCATTAATACACGATAAACACTGTTATACCGGTTCCGGTGATCAAACCACCGTCAGTAACAAACAATAACTGTAACTCCGTTTTAATTCGAAGTCCTGGGTGCAGAGGAGGGTTCCCTGGGCAGGTCTTGCAATAAAATCGTGTAGGTAGTTTTCCGCTGATTCGGCAAACTGCAGATCCTGCAGGAAGAGTTTTAGTCCTGATTGTGTATTGCGTGGAACAACATAATTATTAACGAATTTCATTTGACAAAGGCTCGTTCATTGGTCGCTGTTTGATTCTTCAAATAAACACAGTAGCAGCTTAACTTTGAACACCTGAAGGGGGAGTTATTGGCTCTATT